>RDPX01000042.1:729047-753360 GCA_003991215.1 Morbakka virulenta
AAGAAAATTTAATCTGAACATTAAAAAGAGAATGATTAAGACGTTGGTGTGGAGTGTTCTGCTGTATGGATCAGAGTCATGGGTGTTAAAGAAGGAAGATATCCAAAGGCTGGAAAGTGCAGAAATGTGGTTCTGGAGGAGAATGCAGAAAATCAGTTGGGCAGAAAGAATGACAAATCAAGAAGTTTTACAACAAGTTGAGGAGAGCAGAATGCTTATAACAACTATACAAAATCGCCAAAGGAAATAGATCGGACACGTTCTGAGACACCAGAGTATGTTAAGAGATATCATTGAAGGACGGTTGCCTGAAAAACGAGGCAGAGGAAGGAAAAGAATAACTTTATTACACCAGTTCAAAAAGCAAGTTAATAGAAGAATGGAAAATTATTCAGAAATCAAGCGGAGAGCCGAGGATAGAGATGAATGGCGTGTATGGCGCTAAACCTGTCTGAGGACAGATTACTTACAAGAACAAGTGGTAATTTCGTGGGAGGGAGTACTCCGAATCAAAGATAAGAGTATATGCTTAATAAACTTAATACAACTGTACGTGTAAAATTTTGTTATAACGATAACAAAATACCTCTTGTGTGCTCTCAGCATATCCTTGTATTTAGTGTAGAAAAAAGGGCTTTGCTTATCTCTTGTTTAAGTGTTTTACTTCACTGTTTTTTTTGTAGCCAACTGAAAGTGATGAGACAGAAAAGTCTGTAACCTTTACAATATCACCAGATTCACTTCAAAATGTCAAAGAGGTAAAGTTGTTCCAGTGTCCAGGAAAAATAGTATTTACTTATCGATTTTGTTTTCTTATTTTCGATGATACACTGCACATGATGGGGTTACAGAGCTGTACAAAGTCAGAACAGTTTGTTATTTAACCAAAGGTGTTGCAAAAAGTTAATTCTAATTAGATTAGTTTGTAATTGGCATAGTTCGCAGTTTTAAGATCTCCTTTCCCCACTGGTGTGTTGGATTAATACGTTGGAGAGGTTAAAAATATGACTTGACGCTGGTATTTCTTAACCTTTTAAAAAATTTGGTTTTTAGATTTAGGTAAACGTTTGATTTACATCAGGAGGGCGTTTGTTTTGGGTTAACATTAATTTTTGGAATATCGCAGAGAATTTGTTTTGCGTTGAGAAGATGTACTATATTCGTACTTTGGATATTTTTTCCTCACAGTCTTCAGTTACAGACAAAAATTGTCTGGTTAGAACAACCAGGAAACGCACATTGACAATTACAGAAGTATTGGAATTTTAGTCAAATTCTTGAAGAAATCCTTTGAATCTTTAGCATATGTTTCTACACAAAGCCTTTTCCCTTAATGGAGATTTTATGAGGTGGTCATTATCCTTCATACTCAACGAGTTCTTTGTTGTGATGTGACAAGATGGATTACAAGGTTACAAGATGGGTAATTAGTAATAGCATAATGGCGTAATAATTAATTCATAACGTTTTAAATCTATTTTTTTTCCGTATCTAACTTGTGTTTTGTGAGACTAAGGTGTAGTGGTTTAAAAATTTTGAGCCAGCTAGCTGTTAAGTTCTGTAAAACTTTCTTGTTTTGAAATGAAGTTGATGGGATGTCAATCTGAATTGAAATGACAGTACCAGCTTTATTCGAGTTTACTGTTCTCGTACACTAGTGCTTATCCTCTTTACAACTGGCTTTATTCTTTTGTTACATCCTAAATGCTACTGTGGAAAGAACCAGAATGGACGATATGATTTGCTTTTAGTTCTGTTTTGATTTGGGAACTGTCTTATTTGGTGAGAATTTGGGTATGTTGACCAAGACAACTGCAGTGACAATGAAACTCATATTTTGCCATTTCATTATTTAAAACTGCTGTATAGTTGTTAAATATATTGGGTGTAAATAAACGCAGGCCTTTCGACTTTCGATGTAACTGCCCAGGGTTTTATGACAAAGCCCGCAATTACAATAAAGTTTGAGTAAAACAAATAAAGTTTTTAAAGACATTCAAATACAGCAATAAGAAAGAAAGAAAAACTGAAAGTTCAGGTAGTTTGCAAAGCAAGAAAATTTGAGTATCATTTTGTTGTAATAAAAAACCGTCAGAAAATAAGAGATTTAGTTTCATTTATTGTACACCCCCAAGAGGCAGAATGATAAGATCTTTCGTTATGGAGTAATAGGCCGTATTCCTTCCGGTATTTACCTTTGTAAATATTGAGGTATTTTTAAAGGAACTCTTATTAATTGGTGTCCGAAAAAGCAAAGTTTGAGTCGAGAGTGATAATTCTTCATGATCAGTTTCAGAGATATATTCAGCAGCGTGAGGTATTAACTTTTGAAAAGTCATGTGACACTGAGTTTGATAGAGCCACTTTATTACGTCATCATGTCTTATTACAGTATATACCATATTTTCATTAAGATTGTCAGTAGTGCTAACTATTTTTTGAGGCACATTTGGCAGATATTGTTAAAAGTCGTTTTGAAATGTACAAAATCAAAACGGAATTGCACTCGGTTTTCACGAGCTTTGTCGAGATTTTTTTTGTTGATAATTGTGTGATAAATTTTACTTTTCTTTCTTCAAAATCAATTCTTGTTACAATTTCGGTTAATTATTGGGGTACTTTTAAAAGCATTATCCATGATTAGTTCCATAATTAACTTAAGATTGGGTGTGTAAACTGTTGCTCGACGTTGTCACTTTTACAATTCGTCCTCGGACAGTGTAGTCCGCGTATAACTAACTCTGGTAAAATGAATTTGATCTTACAACGAACATAATTTTCTCTTTTCTTTTTCTCAATTCCGTCAATAACGAGTTTCGTTTACAACTAATTTAGAAACAACTGCCTAGAAATTCGCGTTCAACAGAGTTCCACTGTTCCATTCACTATAATTTATTTTATTATGAATGCCTGATGTCAACCAATTTGTTTCATTTTTGGTGCATTTACAAGCGTTCAAGGCATCAACCAATAATTTTTTTGAATTTTCATTCTTTTGTTATTCAGAAAGCGAAAGTGCCTTCATTTTTGGTCAGCGGGAAATTGGACTCAGTCAACTGTAAAATCACCAAACCATTAACTGGTGAAGTAAGTTGGGTTAAGTTGGTTTTTCCGCTGTTTGGCCATTGTTTATAGTTAAAATTAGTTTTTTAAATCTAAAGGCTGGTTTGTTCCTTGCGTAGCCTTAGCCGTAGCATGTATTTAAACGAGCATTGGAATAATACAAGTGACATCCATGGCAACAATACAAAAAAGTGTCACTGATCACCCGATAGCCTGCAGTGGCTTTAACCATATACGTTATACCCCAGACCAGTTTTTTTATCAGGACTTACTTGCAAACCTCACCATCCCAATTATTTTTATTTGTTGCCTTGACTGAACGTGTTCCTTTGACACCAAATGGCTTATGGTACCCCTCATCATAGCCCCTCGTGATACCCCTCTTAAAAACACTATGGCATCCTATGCCAGCTGCTTTTTACACATTTCGGGTTGATTTATTTATTTGTGGTGATTTAACTTTTAAATGTGTTAGAGACATGACTCACCAACACTTGGGTAAGTGAATGTTATCTTTGATAGTTCATGCCCATTTTGGTAGGCAATAACAACAGTGTAGTCACAACAGCTTTTTTGAATTATTGTTTCTTCTAATATTTATTGGTGAGTGTATGTTTACAAAAAGTAGAAACCTAATTTATTGCGGTGACGTTTTTTGTTTATTCTGTTGTTAAAGTAATTGTGGACTACACTTTTTAAGCTTCATACATCATGGTTATAATGTGGTTTACTATAAATATGAGAGTGGATGTGTTTTTAATTAAATGTTTTTGCTCTCTGGTGCAGTTAAGGAATGAAAGGTTTAACTAACAGGGAGAAGGAAAGACATTGTTGTTATTGTTGTTGTTATTGTTATTGTTATTGTTTTGTTTTTGTTGTTGTTGTTGTTATTGTTGTGCTTTGTGTTTGTTTTATTTTAAACACAAAATGTTATCAGTTTTGGCGGTTGAATAAAAAGGCAACTTTTGAAAAATATTATTACCATAAACTTTTATTCGAAAGCGTGCAAAATAGACTTGACTTTTTTCATTTCCATTGCATTTCCTTGGCCGGGAGCCTTGCATTCTGCGAGGTTGAGACTGTGACTTTGTTTGAACTCTTGTCCCGTGTCTCTGCCAATTCCGTATAATAATACAGTATTGTTAACGCGAAGAGCATTTGCAGATTTGAGTCTCGACTAAGTCTACCCATAGAGATATGAATGCGAAGTCGCAGGCTGTCCGGAAAATTTCTAACATGTTAGAGCCAGTTTTCTTTCTCCATCCATCTTATGGCCCAAACATTTGGTCCCATTTGGGTAGCCTTACCTTTGGCATGTGTTTGGGATACTAATGAAATATCAGATGTCTTCACCCTTGTATTGGCTACGATTGACATGTACTGCAACAATCCAAGATTTGCTACAGGTCATACATAAGCTGTGATAGCTTAAGCTTTATACTCGACTATTTCTAAATCTTTCCAGTAATACATGACATCCCTCGAATTGTAAAGTAAACTTGAATATCAATTAACTCTTTAAATTGGTGGGTCAGAATACACACCGTTGTCTATTTGGTTCAGGTTGTTGTTCCTCTTTGGCTTCAATGGCCCCTACAGTCTGTTGTTCACCTGGTCTTCGGTTTTTCTCCGTGCGATAACCTTGCCCTGCTTCTTGGGATGAAAACCTGATGGGAGTCTTCAATTCGAAAATGCCATGTATGGGATCACTACACACACCAAAGGAGTATATACATGTGGGCTGCTGGAACGTGAGGACCATTTATGCTACCGGGAAGACTGCAATAGTTGCCAAAGAAATGAGGAAATACAACCTTAATGTGGTTGGTATGAGTGATATGAGATGGACAGGTTTCAGAGAAGTGAGATTTAGCACAGGAGAAACAGTTCTCTATTCTGGATCAGAGATCATTGAGGAGTAGGAATAATGTTAACCTTAGAGACAAGGAAATGTTTGATCAGATGGAATTCTGTAAGATATTGAAGAAATCAACACTGGACCATTTTCAGTGGAGGAGGTGAAGCAAGCACCAAGCAAGTTGGAAAGTGGTAAAGCAGCAGGTGTGGATAAAATCAGTGGGAAAATGTTTAAAGCTGGGCTGGGTTTAAAGTCAATTAAGAAGTGGGGAGGCAGAAAGAAATCAATTTGGGTGGCAAATATGGAGTGAAACTAACACAGTAGCAAGAAATAGAAAGAGATGGCAGAAGATGCTGGCAAGCCTTATGAGCCGACTATGGCTCGAAGAGGATAAGTAAGTAAGTACAGTTTGGCTTTGAATTTCCAGATAGTATAAGGATGTCTGATAAGAGTAACTATTAAGCATTCCTAACATGGTAAGCCCACTAAAGCTGGTACATGGTCTTATGAGTGAAAACGCTTCCATAACAGAAATCATCTGTTAGATAAAGTACTTTTTAGATACTTTGAACAATCATTAAAATTATTCCTTATCGCCAAATGCTATTTTTAGGTCGTCGTTGAAAGTGCCAAAACCATTATAAAGTCCATTGAAATTCAACTAGTGCGTGTCGAAACATGTGGTAGGTTTTTTATTTGCATTCAGAAATGTTTTATTTTTAGTACCATTATTTTTTGCAAGAGCATACTTAATTAATTAGTGTTCTTTATCAAGTTATTTTATTTATAAACTTTTGTTTTTCACTTTCAATTTTACGAAGTGACGAAGTGTATTTTTCAAAGATGACAGGAATGCCCTAGATTAGATTGATACTTAAAAGGTATTTAAAAGCAACTTGAATGTCGAGAAGGTTCTTTATTTGTGCCTTGAGTGGCATATTTTCGATCGATTTTATGTATTAACAAACAATATAATCTTAATGAGGTATTCAGTGTATTCTGGTAATATGTAGAGCTTCAAACTAAAGGGAACTACCCTCACCAGGACAATATCAGAAACAGTATAAGTATGGTTTTATGTAAGATTAGATTGGGGAAAAAATAGATAAATAAACATTCTGTGGTACAGGAAACCCGACTGGACCAAGACACAAGAATAAAAATATGGTCAATCATCCTGCCGTTTTTGTCCAGTTAAGTCCTAGCGAAAGAGGTTTAGACGAAATGGAATGTAAAATATAAGTGGAAAAATATAATCTGAATAATGATCAGGTTAATGACGATCCAGCAGTTCGAGCTGATGGTCATAAAAGCCGTAAATCCTTGCTTTGAGCCCAGATAATATCGACATTCATTTCCTGCATGTTTTTCTTTATAATTACCCACCTGCTTTTCAGTGTGCCATCATATCTGCCCTTGCCGACCTTGTTTTTTGGGGGAGGGGGAAAGATGTCGAGACTTGAAATGAAATCTGAGATTCAGCCCTAAAAGCATAAATTTTGATAAGATGACCAACGAGAGCGACCTTTTGAAAGAATGACGCACTTAAATGCAAGACTGATTTGTAAAAACAATGATTTTGAATATAGGAAATAACCTGGTTAACAGCATAGGACCGTTTATTACTCAGTTGGTAGAACAGATAACTGTGAATGTCATAGGCACTGGTAAGAATCCACTTAGGTGTAATTTACATCCCATTTTTATTTTTTCCTAACTGCGTGTCGCCTTGCTCAAAATTATTTTCACAAATGTTTGTTTGAACAGGCACGACCTAAAAGTAAGGCAAATTTAATGAAGGTCTTTTAATATACACATTTTTAGACGTAATTTGTAATATGGTATCGGCATTCAAGGGGGGCTACCAAGATAACTCATAAAATGTACGAAACAAAAAACGGCACACTGACCCTTTAACTTCGTGTAAATTATTCTCTTTTTTTTCAGGTTGCGCAGAAGGATACGCAAAGGATGGTGAGTTTTACTGTAAACGTTTTGTCCGAAAAAAGTATTAATCTACCTCTTACCCCTAACCCTCTCCTGGTAGTCTGCTTTTCATTCGGTAGTTACAAAGGCACAAGTCGGAATTCGAGTAGCATATTTACAAGTGTATTTATTTTTAGTATATTTAAACAATGTTTGATTTCAATGTTAAAGTTTCGATGCTTATTTATTTGCTACAGTTGAAATTAAAGTAAATTTTAAGCACATTTTTGAATTACAAATTATTTTGTAATTAATAAAAAATGGCTACAACAAAATAAGTCCATTATAGTTCTTTATTAATGTCTTAATAGCTCTCTTTATTCAAAATATGAACTGTTTCTGCTGCATCTTCTTTATCAGAATCTATTGCTTGAAACGTGCTCTCTGTTATATGTTAGTGTCATCTTTCTGCAACTCATAACAAAGGAAACCCACTTGAACAAGGTGGCCCTTCTTTGAACCAATCAATTAAATTGTCTTTGCTACTAACTATTATGTAATATCTTTTTTATGGTACGGATGAAAAAATAAAAAATTAGACTGAGCAGTTTTGTGGTATTTATTTAAAGGAAGCATTTATTAGAAGAAATACCGTGTGTATATATGTATATATTTACTCAAGCTACAGACAGTACTGTTTCGCCCTTTGTGGGTTCATCAGTGCAGCACAGAGTTTCTGAGACATAACTCTCAGGCCATGTTGCCGGAGCAAGCACAGCTTAAGAAGTTATTGTGGGATCCTGTCAGAGTGCTCAAACTACGCATGCGCAGTGAGCTCCGCATTACGCAAACGACAGGTTCCCATCTCAGATAGAGTGCTCAACCAAACTTTCGTAAGGGAGCGTAATACTATATATATAATATATATACTGCTTAAGAACAATACAAGGATACAAGGCCTTATGGAACTGTGAAAAAGAAGAAGAAAAAAAGTTTAGGCCCAAAAATCGGAATTAACTTTTAAAACATTTAACTCATATGATCGAGGAAAGCACTGAGAAGCCAAAGAGTTCCAGAATCGAGCCATCTAAGGAAAGAAATAACATTCATAGAAAGATTTATTACTACGAAAAGCAACAGCTGCTTGATGTAAAGTGAAACGAATCACACGAGATGCAATAAACTGAGCCGATACCAACAAGGAAAGCTCAGCAGGACACTTCTCGTGGTAATACACACTTCAGCACACTTCCCATGGTATTACCTTTAGAAAAGACTAAGACAGGCCACATTTTGTCGATGAGACAAATGTTGTAAGAAAACTGCAAGACCATAACCTATTAAGTTAGAAACACGTCTCCGAACTCGATATTAGAATGTAGAATTGGACTGCGTAGTCCCAGTCCAATCATCCCTAAACAGTTAGACTACTGGGGTCATACGTCTTCGCCGCTATAGGGAGAGAGGTGAATAGAAGGCTACATTCAGAAACTAGCCATCCAGCCCCCTTACTCCTGCCTCTGCCCAAAGTAAATTGAAATCTTGCTGGAGGACCTTTGTTTGTTCGATGTTCTAACCTCAGTGAGTGTTTAAATTATTTCTCGGCCAGCATTCCCGCTACTGTATTTTCTTTTCATTCATTCGATAGGGAATAGAGACATGGCGTAAAGCCAAATAATCGATAGGTAATAGATATCCCGTCGTTTATCACAGTGGCCTGATTGTAGTGTGACATATTCAAGACTTATCCATTCCTTGAATAGTCGCCATCATCAAAAACAATCAGTTTAAGATGGAGGGGATGGGGTGATGATTAAAACACCATTTATTCAACAGATAATGGGAAGAGTTAAATGAGACAATAGCACACCCGGTCCTCCTAAAAATCCTTAAATTTGCACGTTTAGAGGAATGTAAAATTCCATAATTTCTTTAACTTCTGCCTTAAAACCTTAATTTCTGACTTGGGTGATTAGAGTTTTTGATTCTCTTACTTTATCTTTTTGTGTACCATAAACTTATTCCGCCAAAAATGGGGTGACTTGTTGATAATGTAAAAAAATATGTGAGATGTATCTTCGATATTGTTTTTATTGATTGCGAGGGGTTTTTTTGGGGGGGGGGGTTTAACCACAAACTATCCTTGGAGCTTAAAATAACGCTAATTATTTTTATTGTTCCTTTGAAAACAGCAACAGAAATTCAGAATCTTCAGGTAATTATATTTTTTGTTATGTTATATTGGTATTCATGACCTCACCACTAATTTATTGCAGTTATGTCGTATATATTTTGTTCGAGGATGGAGCTTTGTATCCATGGGGAACACGTCAATACAAATACTTTTGATTCTTAAACTATCAGTAGTTGTTTTAGACCAACTTAATATTATAACGAAAGACCGGAATCAATGGAAAATACATTCCCATGTTAGTGCACAATCTGGTTTAACTGGAGACAGCGTCACATGATGAGTTGTTTTGGGTGGAACAGCTTAGCCCTGTGATAGCTTATTTGTCAAAGTGCAATAAACTTTGTAGTATCGAGAAGTATTTTTGTTTCACTGTATTTAGCTGGTTTTTGTTTTACCCTTTTTTCTCTCTTGAGATTTTTTCGTGAATACAGTCACAATATTAAATGATTAATTTGGTAGAGTCAAACATTCATGATGCTAAGTTGTAATTCTAGGTATTACTTGATATTTACAATTCGTTGAAGTAAATGGCCAGGTAAAGAATTCCTCTGCAAAAGCGAAATCATGATCTGGAAAAAGTAAGTACATTGGAGCACAATTTACTTGAAAGCATTAAACAAGAAACTGAAGGTTTGTTGTTGTGCGATGACTAAAAGAACAATAACAATTTTTAAAAGGAACAGCTAAAGTATCTCACTGACCCGTGACCTATTAGGACATCTGGAAGGATTGATCTTGTCAACAAAATGATCGCCAGTGGTATAAAAACAGTAACAACTTTAATTTTTGCCTTATTGATCATATTTAATACCGCCAATTTTATCTTGTCCATGTTTTATGACTTACATTACCATGGTTTTTTACTTATTAGCTTGCCGATGGGGATGTTTGCAGGGGATTAAAACTCCCAATTTATATGATTTTTCCACGACTTTTTACATGCCCGACACTGGCTACGACTAATTTCAAAATAGGTAAGCACTTTTACTCCTATAGAACTGGAGTTAATTTTTCTTATTTTGTACTGACAACTTTTACGGTGCATAACTTTGAGCATCTGTGATATTAATAATTATTTTAACTCTTTCATTTTTTAAGAATGAGAAAAAATAGGAACAATGAGTAGTAGGAAATGATTAATAGTCTAAGTGTCTATTAGGTCATAGACACTTAGTATTAATTCAGAATATATAGTATTTTCTTTTTCCAATTTATTGACTGTATTTGAAGTCATCAAAATACCTTATAGATATCATCATATTAATATGTTATATAAATAGCCCTTTCTGCCCCTAACTTCTTCACTCGCAGTTTCGCCGCCTGGCGCCCTCTCCGATTGTTCCTTTCGTCCTTCACCATTTTCCCTGCTGGCCCAAATGCTTAGCCATTTCTCCTTTTTGTTTCCATGTCTGAGCCCAAGGTGCTTCGTAACCCCTGATCTCATGCAGAACTATTTCTTTGGACAAACAAACTTGGTGATGTTTCTTTAATAATTCTTGTCATCACTTTCCAATCAATACTCCTTTTCAAGAGCATTGGGATCAGTGTAAAAAATTATTACATATATTTTACTTTTTTCTCTTCAATGTTCTAAACTATTATTTGTCGTATAGCATTCAATGCCTCTGTCTTACACTGTACTAGATATAATGAACCCATGTCGCATGCCTTATTTCTGCGGATTACTTTGGTTTTGCCGTCTTTAATTTGGTGATTTCATTGATAATATATGCACTCCGTAGTACACCAAGAGTAACCGATTGCATAACTCTACCTTTTGTTTTTTGACATAAAAGGTGCACTATTCTTAGTTATTTTTGCCCCATGGCATATCAATAGAACTAGTAGTGGAAGTAAAAGCACTTTCTTTTCCCCTCGACTGTTAAATGTGGTTTTCCTGGGTGAGTTTTATTTCGATACTTCATGAAGTAAATAGCAAGTGCGAGGCGGTAATTTGGGGAGAGTGGAGTTAGTTGGAATATGGAAAGTTAAAACATCAATGATTTTCCTGAACAAGGATCGTGGTGAAGATTGAACTGCTACACACAAGAAAACTCGTCCGCTGTGTTCCAGTTACTGTTTTCAAGAGAGTGACGGATCACACCATGCAAATAAATGATTTTTTAGTTCTTACATCACCAATTAAATTGTGCATTAGTTAGAATAATACACTTATTACTTAATAATGCACTTATTGCCGAGAAAGCCAAAGCTGGGAATGAATCCCTTTGTGTGAGAAATGCTTGGTTAAATGTATTCAAAATATTGCAGGAAGTTCTATACTTGTTTCTTTCTGTATTTTATAAGCTGTATGTATTGAAGAAATTGTTGAATGGGTTAATTGAACAGTGTGGATGGAGTTAGAACATGTTCTAAGCAACTCCCTGCTTCCAGACGAATACAGATAATAACAACTAGGCGAAGTAACTGATTAAGAATTAAAATAAACCAAAAGGGGTTTTACTACGACCACAAAATTTGCAATCCTATAAAAAAGAGAAGGGTAAGAAAATCTTACGGCTTTAAGGATCTGTTTACCAGTAATAAGCACAAATCTTCCATTTATATGATGAAAGAAGATTAGATAGCATTTTAAAGGTATGATTAAAAGAGGGGTTTTTATGAACATGTTTGGCATCCCCGTCAACGTTTATTAGCCCTCTTGTATTTCATCTTCATCATGAACTGTACTAAAATGTTAATTAACCTGGGGTTTTTTACCTGAAGGAAAAAGGGGGAAAGAAGAAAACCTGGGAAAACAGTAGTTTCCACTGATACCCCTAAACGACCAGACATTTTAGAGAAAAACAATGGAAGGGAAGAAAATACCCTCTGTACAAAACAACCAGGCATTAAGGCAATATAGGTTCATTGCATGACGATGCTTTAAATAGTACTGAAGAGATGTCACTGATGATGTTGAACCACCAGACGGCGAGTTCGTTGAGGTTACACAAGAATGCAGAGATTCATCAAATGCCAAGGTGGTGTCTACATCCGTCGTTATGCAAGGGGTAAGGGGAAGCTACCCTACTACTTTGCGCTAATTATTAAATATTGTAGAAATGGCGACGTAACATCAAAGATTTTGAAAAAGCAGACCAATGTCAGTTTGCAATGCCTAGTATTTACCATTCTAGGGAATCCTGAAATTGTAATTTTTTACTTCCTGTTGTTTGAATAAGCGGGCTATCAAAAGGGTGTCAGTAGAAATTTGCTAGGTATTTTCCCCAATTTATGAGCTTTCAAACCCGAGTGAGAAAAAAGGCATATTATGAACTACTTGTTTTAAATTACAATGTTAGTAGTACGGAATAATGCAAGCATATTTTTTGAGTGAATAAATATCTTAATCTGTCGTGAAAGAACTGGTATACTACAGTTACACCCTAAAAAATAAAGGAACCAGATGAATATTTGATGCGATCTTTGGAGCCTCTTTTCTAAAACTTTATTTACGTGGAAAAACGTTAATCGACAGAAAACTTCCTCGTTCAGTCACCCCTGACAATACCAAGGTGAAGGTAGCCACTTATATTGGCCTTTTGAACGTTACTATGGAAACTTTTTTGTGCAGTTTTTGTATTTGTATGTCATGTTTTCCTGTTCCGACATTTTCTATTGTTTATATCAACTTAACCCACCATGAGGCAAGTTCACACACATGAGCTGATAACAAATTTTTAAAAATTTTCTTAATTACTTTGAGTATTCTTTAAGATTACTTGTTATATTTTTNTGAAGGTAGCCACTTATATTGGCCTTTTGAACGTTACTATGGAAACTTTTTTGTGCAGTTTTTGTATTTGTATGTCATGTTTTCCTGTTCCGACATTTTCTATTGTTTATATCAACTTAACCCACCATGAGGCAAGTTCACACACATGAGCTGATAACAAATTTTTAAAAATTTTCTTAATTACTTTGAGTATTCTTTAAGATTACTTGTTATATTTTTTGTAGTTTCGGATAGGTGTTTTTGTATGGTGTAGTGGTTTCAGCCTCAAAATTCTGTCATGAAATAAGGAACGTTTTTGAATTCGCCCCAATTAAGTCGAGCCCTACCTACTACCTCCATTTTCATTTTTATGATAACAACAACCTGCTGGTAGCTTTATTTACACTTTTACTGAATTTTGTGTTATGCATTTACTTGATATCTTCTTTTCACACTGCAGAGTTCGAGATTAACATTGTGATAGTGTTCCACAACGACTATTTGGTGACCGAGAACTTCCCAATTCGTATTGTAAGAAGTTGATCAAAGTAATACTTGTAATTCTGTATAAATTTTTTAAGACATGGAGTATTTTGTACGTTTCACATTTAAAGGATGACATGGATAATCGAATCCGTCAAATTTGTATACCGATTGTACAGTGAACTACTTGTCACAAATGCTTCAGGCAATGTTAACATTGAATTTATTGATTTCCTTATGGTAACTTGTACTGGAAATTTACGTTTTAACTTCATCTCGTTTGTAATTTTGATAACTTCTTAAAATGTTAGGGTAAGGCTATTTATGTGATTATATAGAAATGAATGACTCAGGGAGTTGATACCTTAAATTGTTAACAGGTAGAGTAAGATAGAAACTTTATTGGCACTGTAATATTAACAGGACTAATATAAGGAGTTGTTTGATGAAAATATCATTGTATTGCCTCTTGTCCAAGATACACGGGTCTCATATGAGGAAAAGATGTAAATACCTAATGGAACATCTCACATAGACATACCATCTCTATAAGAGCCGTTAAGATGTGCAAAAAAAGGTGACACCTCACCTACTAAGGGAAGCGAATTATTTTTTTCGATGCAATTTTTTGATGATGGTAGATTTTTCGCAATTGTTTGATTTTATGTTATTTTACGAGAAAACGTTTGGTGTTTGAGAAAACAGTCGACCACACCAACAGGATTATGATTATTATTAATTCGCATAAGGGCAAAACAGGAATTGTGTCATGTCTTCGGATCGTGGAAATAGGAAAAGAAAGGACGTTTTAACCAGCTAGATTTTTTCAAAGAAAATATCTGGCACGGCTAAAAGAATGGAGTCAATGCTCTGAAGTCAGCCTTGTTAGCATGACACACACTGGACTTAATAAGCCGCATGTCCTCCAATTAGCTTCCTCTAAGGTAGTTTTTCTTGGAAACAGCCAAAAATCGGGCAGATATCAGACTTGGGGAATGCGTTGAGCATTCCTCAAGTCTGATATCGGTCCATGCCAGTTTTCGCATCGATCGATTTTCTAATTTGTGGAAATCCGCAGGGAAAAGTTTAGTGTGGATGGGGAGACTATTTTCGTTAACTTGAAACATTTGGTTCTGCAACTTTTGTGGAGAATGGATGCGATATGTGGTATAAATAATAATAACAATAATAATTTTTTGTCATTAGTTTTAAATGTTTGATAGTTCGGTTTCCTTTTAAATTCTGAATTTCCTTCATGTAATTTTGAGCATAGATTCCAAATTACATTTTTTTTCGTTCTTTGTTAACAGGTATGAACTAAAATATGCAGCTTAAAATAGTTGCTTTTTGGAAAATTTCCAAATATATCAAAATACTCAAAGAACGTTTACCATGTTTCGGGGTCTGAAAGCCATGACCGATGGGAAAATTTTGGACATTCTTTTCACACCCCTTCATTGTTTCTATCCCACTAATGTATGACTGACAACGGCCCTGATCAAAGGAAGTTAAAGGCTCCCACGTTACAAACTCCTTATTGACATATCTTATTGATTCATTGGCTGACATACTGTTTGAATTTTTGGAAAGTAGATTGCGCTACACCTCCCTTTCCGCTTTTGCACGAAATACCACAGGCAATTCGTGCAAAGGTAATCCGTCACGTCGCTAATAAAAGGGTAATCGTATAAGCGTGGTGACTGGAATTTTTTTTTAAGAAATTAGTAAGCAAGGGTTAAAAAATCTGGGAGAGAACGTGTATTGGTTTTAGAGAAAACAGCCTGCTTTCCACAGCAAACCAAAAAGGACCCTTGCGGAAAATTAAAAAAAAAACTATTGAAATGTCTCACAATGTCTGTTAATCTTATCACTTGGTGGGCTGGGACAACTGTGAAATTATTGGCTATGCATAAAACTAAGTAAATTAGTGACTTATGGCCTTCCTTTGTCAAAATTTCTGGCTATTTTGCAATGAGAGGGTCATTGTGTCAAACTTTCCATAAGTTCCACCTCTAGAAGGAAAAAAAAAAGAAATCCATGTGAAGTTAAGATATTTTTGTTTACTTGTATAGTGTAAAGTCAAGGAAAATCTCATAAGTATTAACATTGTCACCATCACAAACATCCAAGATTGCTTCATAATAGGATAGGTTGATATGATTTTCTTTAAAACATGTTTTGCGTGAAGAACAGACTTGTTTGTGCCATCCACTGTAAACTGGGAAGATACGACCTTCTTATTAATACTTTTCCCTTACTGTTCATCAGGTATTAGCAGGGGGGTAGTTGTCCTGCTGGCTCTCTCGCAGGGCCTGCTACTGGGACTGATATATTACTTACAGTTACCCATGATGAAGTGGGTCTTCAGCCGAGTTATGAATGTGGCTGGATTGGTTGTCAAAATTGAGTTCAAGCTAAAACTTGGAATGGCAGTAACTTACCCACCTCCTTCCACGATTCAACCTCTAAATTTTCAGCAGTACTCTTTTGGAATTGTGATACTACTCTCAATCAGCAAGTGGTATAAAGCCATATTTCAAATCTGACCCTCCTCCTCTCACATTTCCACTGCCTATTTGTTTCAAACTTCAACAAACGGATGTTGGAAATATGATGCATGTGCTGTCTTAAGGGAAGTTCCAAGTAAAACACTGAGTTATGCAGTACAATAATTGTAACAAATATTTGTAACTGCTAATTCCGTTTTTTACGATTTGTAGCTAAAACATTAGGTCCAGTAGGTTGTAGATGGAAAGCTCGGTCAACAAAATATACTTTTAAAATTATATATACATTTTAAAATTTTATTGTCAGAAGTGGGATTCGAACCCACGCGTGAACCAGAAACCTCTTAATGGAGGAAGGGTCTAACAACCTCGAGGATGGCGCTTTAGTCCGGTCGGCTAACCTGACACGCTCTGTAAGGAAAGTTGTTTCACAACCAGCATGTGATTACTTAATTTCTCAATAGTTAATTGAGATGCCCAGGCATATAAGTAATAAAAAAGTTGTGCATTTTGCCATTACGAATCCATAGCAGGTTTTGCGACAGCTTTTGAAACCAGGCTGTGCGCCAAAAAAATCGGCTGAATGAACACCCCTCATCTGGTACAGGATCTATCATGTTCACAGAACACAGATCTTGGCGGGGAAACTGCGTCAAAATATAGGCCTGCTGGGGAGCGAAGTGAAACAACAGGACAAATCAGGTACGGCGGAGTAAAAACAAAAGTGGAGGGGCTGAAGAAAGATAATTATACAGCTTGGGGTCCGGGACCAGGGGCAAAGCCCAGGAAAATGTTTTTTGCAAGGCACCAAATTTCAGGAAAATGTAAACGGAGTACAAATTAATTGCTATGATTTAAAAAACTGATCATCACGGGTAAGTCTTTAGGGGAATTATAAAGAGATACCGAAGTCTGTATTTACTAGTCACCAGGAGAGAAGAAAAAAAGGTATTTCCAAGCTCGCGCATGAATTTAAGACATTTCATTGGTTGCAATTAGCGTTTACGTCACTAGCGGAAATAATAAAACGTCAAGACCTAATACATGTTTACAATCTTAAAGTAAAAACACCAAAAAGTCGTTTGCGGTTGTCATTCAAACATGCAAAAGCATTTGCTGTAGCGATCAAGTCGAGACTATCAGCCTCCTCCTTATGGAATGTTAAAACGGCGAGTGAATTGAAACGGCTAGGTAACATCGTAGATCGCATCCACGTCTTTACTCTCTTTCAGCTGTCGCGCTAGTGGCTGGGTTTACAACTAACAATTTACACAAAATACAAACGTTTTCGATTAGTTTCTTTTCTTCAGAGGAAAGTGACTTCATCTCACTAATAAAATCATCGGCGCAAGTGATATCTTTATCTTTCAGTAAGACTTTGAGGGTTTGTAATTCGACTTCCAGTTAGTCAACGCTGATATCGGACTGGTAATTGCTCTTTACGCTCGCCAGTTCTCCAGGGGTTTTTTCAATTTTCAGAGTTTTGATGAACAAAGATTCCAACTGCTCAAAAATCAAAAACGAAGGCTGAGTAAATCTTTCTTTAACAGACGACACTAATGTATCAACTGCTTCGTAGAACAAAACTCTGTAATTGTCGCGAGGACTTTTTGGATGGCGAGATTTTGTTTCAGATGTGTTGTAACCTTCGAGATACTGTAGAAGAGAGTAGTTTGGTGAGTTTCGTTGACGTTTCAAGACAGGCTCTTCGACGAAGGGAATTTCTTTAATTTGATCAACACAGCTATCGTAAATCCTATCAAAGAATTCCTCGTTCCTCACGCCTTCAACAACATTAACCGTAAGCGTTGCTAGCCGCTTGCCACCCATAGCAGACATTTTTTCACTCTGAAATGTTTTTGAAAGTTTATCTGTGTGAGAGTGCAGAAGTTTTCCTAGTTTCAGGCCAAAGTACAGATCAAAACTTTCCATCCGACTTTTACATCCAATAATTCGTGACTTGACTTCTTTCGTTAATCCTCGTTCTGCTAGAGATTCCTCCCATAACTTGTATAAATGATAATAATTATCCAGAATTCGCTGGAAAGAGTTGGCTCGTATTTTCCACCGTATTGTCGATAATTTAGTAATATTTTTAGAGGCACTACATTCTTTGTCAGCATCTTCGACTGTTATTTCTTTCAGAGGCAAGCATTGATTCACACTTTGGAGAAAATTTGATAAGGACAGTGATCTCACCGGCCGTATCCATTGTGTCCGAAAGAAGCTTAGATTGTTTTGTTAAGTCTTTGACTGACAGACTTAAGGAATGACAGTGGCAGTGACTGTAGTGGGCTTTTGGTTGCATTTCTAAAATCTCTTTTGCTACACTAGATTTTTTGCCAAGCATATTGCTGGCACCGTCATAACATTGTCTACGACAATTATCGAGTGATATTTGTATACGTAGCAACATATCCTTAATAGCGCAAACGATAGTGTCACTCTTGATATTTTTAACCTCGTAAAAACCTATAAAATCTTCTCACACACGGAAACAATCATCTACCCATCGCAAGCAAAGTGTTAGTTGCTCCTTGTTTGATATGTTTGTATATTCATTGCAGATTATCGCATGAAACGATTTTTTAATTTTTTCACAAATGCCACGAATGATCTGATGTGCCATGAGCATTATCATTTCGTTTTGAATGTCATGAGATAAATACGTATTTGTCTTCTTTAACATCCATTTGCCTAGTTCAGGAAAGTCTTTGCTTCTTAATTTCAAAAGTTGAATGAAATTAGAATTTTCGTCATTGTCATCACCCCTCAAGGCTAACCCTTGGCGCCCTAGAAATTGTAAACATTCTGTGATCTTTGGCAAACATCGTCTATTCTAGTCCATGTAATCTTTCACGGTTTGGTTGGACATTTAACGAACGTTTCCACAACATGGAACTATCGTTTCATAGGCTAACGCGGCAGTGTGACACTTTGAGTTTTAGTGCTCTTTGAAAGCATAAAGCACTTTCTTCCAATTTCGAAAGCCAGTTTTAAGAAAAGCGTCTTCTTTGTTTCTCTCAGACTGCAACTTGGTTTTATGACGCTTACAAATGTAACAGGTCACACTGTCCTTCCTTTCATCATAATCGAGCCAGCTAAATTCTTCAAACCAATGCACCTGGAAAGAGCGTTGTTGATTGCCAAAGAGAGTCTTAGGAAAAGAAAATGAAGCAGGTGGTTGGTAAGGTTTTGCAGTCAGCAAAGTTGAATCCACGGTGGCATCCTCGGCAACTGCCTGAGCACTAGCTGTTTCTTGAGAACTCGGCAAACTTGAATTTGTCGTCGGGCGACTTTCAACATCTGAAGACGATTTAAAAAAATTGTCAATTTGAATAATTTTCTTCTTCTTTCGTGGCGGGTCCATTCTTCGCTAATCAACTACTGTATCTGAATCAACACATACAATACATTCACTTTTTCTCTAAAATATTATTACATCAATTCTTCAAAACAAAGACACTGTATCAATGAAAGCTGTGATTGCTATTTTCCTTTTTAAAACAAACCAAAAGCACCAACAACGGAGAGGAGAGAGAAATCAATTTCGATTCGTTGGCAACAAATGAATATTTCTGCTCTTAGTAATAAATTAATAAAGTAATAAAAAAAAAAGTCTATTGAAAACAAATTCTATTGAAAATGCAAACCTGATTAGTGTTAACATATTTCAACCTCGCGGTGTACGTGCGCTTAATCGGAATTATTTCTGACCAACTTCTCCTGTAGATGGAAGCAGACGAAGAGGCAGACCTGTGAGAACGTGGCAAGCTACATTCAGGAGTGATGTGACTGTACGAGGGCTGTCTCCCAGAACCGCTCAAGCCGTAGCTGACGACCGTAGGCGATGGAGAAGTCTTGCTGCCCGATATCCTGAACGGGATTGGAGGACCTAAGGTCTAAGGTAAGGTCTCCTGTGTGTACTTTCAATATTCTTACAATTACGAAGGCAGTCGGTAACAGTGTTTTACATTGTTCACTGTTCTAGTAGTATCAATAACATTGAATAAGGACTTAAGAATAGCCATATATGTATTCCGCTAATGATAGAAAAAAAAGTATTTTTCAAAAAAGTGATGGGGGGCTGAGCCCCCTAGCCCCCTCGCCTCCGCCGGGCCTGCAAATAATGTAGGATTTTTCCTTGCACCTGGCATTAAGTCAGCAGCTTTGTGCTGCAATCAGAACATTTAAGCATCTTTTACTACTATCTCTTCGTACTTCCTCAGGATCTACTTGAAGATTTTTGAAAATGTGAATAAAAATATGTTTTTCATTGGACCACCTCCACAGGGTTCAAATACTTTTCGAATCTTCAGTTAGTAAACTTGGGTATTCTCAATGTTCGGATGCGGTAGCACCAGAAAAAATAAACCGTAAACGCTAAAATGTACGAAAATTTACCACCACACAAATTTGTTCGATATCGTCAGTTGTTTTTTCTGAAAATAGGGACAAAACACGGACCATGACTTACGTCTGGCAAAACAATAAATGGTGGGTTAAAACAGGACAACTAATTTTTTCACATTTTCTCCATTTCATTCCGTGAATCATAAACAATAAATCAATGAGTCGGTCCAAAATTCGATCAACACCCACTTTTTTCGTTGAGAGAAACATCAAAGGCAGCTCGGATTGCAAGAAGAAAGCACACCAAAGGCCACCTCGTGCCCTGTTGGTCAAGATTCAACTTTCTTTGTGTCACCTGATCCGCGGTTGCAGCACGTGATTTACCCAACACTTGATATTCTCATGAACTCAGTTCTCTTCCTCGTATTCCATCAGAACTTATCGCATCGCAATCATGGACTATCAGACACTGTGCAGGTAAAGTAGGCTATCCGTATTCTACAGCTCATTTCTCAACGTAACAGGATTGTACTTAGGAATATTTAGTGTTTTTACAGTATTTAGGAGTTTGGTTTTAATCACATGAACAACAGTTGGCTCGTGTCAACACCCAAAGTTGTAGTAATTACTTCATTAAAATGACTTACTTTTCTTTTCCTCCCCCTAGTTACATCGATGAAAACCAAGTAAGTGATGTGCTTTAATTTATTTTTATTTAAAAAATTTATTTGTGGAAGTAATTTTGTTATCAGCAGCTAACACCATGGTACTGCGGTTTAATTGTTACGACACTGGATGGGGGGTGGGTTTGAACAAGGGTTGAAACTGACAGTCTAAGTTCCAAAACTAAGTTTTGTTAATTTTTTTTGACGGTCGCCATATGACAGGTCTAATATTCTAATATTATTGAGCACTGTCGATAGCTAGTGATTCGATACTGGTACATATATATATACTATGTGTAGTATATAAAGTATATATATATATTGTATAACTTCGACAAATAAAGTTTTTTACTTCATCACTTTTGCAAGTGGCATACAATAAGTTAAGATTCAAATGTTTAAAGGCGAGCCTATTTGGTTAATGTTTTCCTTTTGTTGGAGTTTGATTCTTGTTAATAGTGAGTCGTTAAAAATTAGCAATATTTTTCAAAAGTGAGTATTAGATTTCCAGACATTTTTGTTGCGACTTGCATGTTGGATTGGCTTTCGATTCTTGCCCCATGATCGGGGTATCAAACCCCTTTATCGTCGAAATACCTCCAAAACAAGGAACAATCTTTTTATTGCTAGAGCACAAACATTAGAATCCAATTTTTTAGACATAATTTTCTATGATTGACCGTTACAGTACTCGACATTTTTTTATTGTTTTTATCGAATAAGTATCGAGCTTTCCTTTTTGAAGCTTGTGACCTTGCTATGAATATTTATTCATCATGGTAATGATTAGTAATAGCGGCTTCATTAATAAAGAGCAGAGGGAGTTGCAAAGCAGAAATCACCTCATCATTAAATAACTTCGAAAGTAAGGCCGACAGTGGGGAGCTCACGCAAGATGTATTTGACACCCTTTAAAAAACCTAATAAACTATTTCGATAAAATCAGTGAGATCAACCTAGAAATGACCAAGCTTTGTGAATAATCAAACATTACAACTGAAGACCTCGATAGACAGTAAGATATGAGTTGTGAGATAGACAACCACTCCTCAAATCTTGTAGCCTTAGGCAAAATATGTTCCAACTATATTCCTAAAAGCAAGTGCCAGTGCAAATGCACAGATAGTGCTGGTTAAAAACCTGACATTAATGTGGTCAGTTAAGCCTCAGCATCGTCAAAAATTTAGGCCGACCCAAAAACCAAAACCTGTATGTAATACCTTAGTGTGGCAGAGGTAGACAGACTAGAATTTTAAAACTTTCTTGTTGAGTTTCAAAACTGCCCACCCATGCATTTATTAAACATGCCAAAGCCAGACGTGAAATTAAACCTAGACAATTTAGTGACCACCATACTACAAATGTAGTCGAACAACAAAGGGCTGATTATACTAAACAGCAGAGCACCACAGTACAAATATTCATTCTTCCGTATACACGTGTATTCACTGGAAACACCAGCCAGATTCAGTCATTAATGCGAAAAACGTAGAGGGATTTAAGACGGCCCTCGCAAGAACATCAACGCCAGTAAAACCCAGCACTCTCTCTGCGGTTGTGAAAAAAACAAAATTCGGTTCTACAAGGTATACCATACAGATAGATTGTTGATGTTGGAGGCAATTCACCAAAGTCAATTCACCCTATGCTGACCTACCTTCCTAGCTATCTTGCTTGCTATGCTTGTAAAATTATAGCCCATCATGGATGATAATTATGACATAGCTCTGCCCTATTAAAGATTATAAAGTAAACTGATATTTTCAACAGTTATTGACCTTGCCCCCTGTTCAGGGTAATACATTTGACAAAGTAAGGCAATACCTTAATAAAACCAGAGCCACCAATTATGAACTTGAAAATCAGGTGCAGACCTTATGAATGAGAATAGTGCTGGCCCCAAACTTGTGTCACATTGTATTTCAAAAAGTATCTTCAGTCACAAAAAAGAACTAGAACACAAAAGAAGTAACAATTTCCATTACACCACAACAGGTTTTTGACAACTTCAATGATATAATCAAATCACTGAATAGGACATACCATAGAAGTCAAACAGCAGTTGTAACTTCCTATCTCACAACAAACATTTTACTTTCCCTAAAGTGTCATCAAATCCAAACTCCTTGACATGGAAACCCAAAGTGACTTGACAAGGACAAATTAAGAAAACCCTGGAAAATTTAACATTGAATTTAAATTTAGGGTGTGGCCAATCCCATTTTCAAGGTGAAGGAGGCCTCCAAAAAACCCCTAATTGAGGATGCTTCCAACCCAGTTCAGGGGTATTTTGGAGCATTGGGCAGCCAATCCTATTTTCAAGGTAAAGGAGGCCTCAAATCAAAAAAATTGAATAAAATAAATAATGTTCAGCACCCCCAAAATCCCATAATTTTCTATAAAGTAATTTCCTTGTCCATGTCAATCCTTGGTAGTATGGTTGTAAGTAGTTGTAAGCCTGTCACACAAGAGACCAGGGTTCAATTCCCCACTGGGGAGGACTTTCCTTTTGTTGTTTTTTTAATATATTTTTTTTGCCAATGTATTGCCATAGCATTTTTTTATTTGAAGTTCTAACATCTTTCATAAGATTACCAAAGTTTGAATTACCTATAATTTCTATACCACACCAAGTGTGAAGGTAGTTTCAGTTCTTTGAACTGAAATGGTCTACCATCACATTTCAAATCAAGCAATAACTTACAATTATCTTGATAGGGCCTTTTTAGTCTACTAAATATCACTTTTTTACCTGAGCAATGCTGGGTAGTTCTGCTAGTAGATAATAAAATTGACATTAGTTTCAAGTCAACAACCTAAGTTCTGTCATAGCCAACATAAGAATAAGACATAAGAAAAGCAGGAATTATGCTTGCTTCAAGCCCAGACTCCAACAATAAAAGTACAGGCCTTAATAGCAATAGATTTGCTGCAAGATATTGAACACAAGAGGAAACCTCTTTATTCTTACACAGGCAATCAAGCTAATTATCACCAAGTTGTTTCTGACCACAGACAGAACAGACAGACATGTGAACTTTTCCCTTTATTAAAAGAAACATATACAGACTATCTTATTCATCTTTAACTAGACAGTATTGTTCAAAGTGGAGTTACTTGTGAGGGAGTTAGCAAAAATGACACTGGTAAGGTTAAAGAATTTCTGAAATCAGTAACATGCAAATTATGGCTGTCATATCAAATTGCCTATGGCTGTCATATCAAATTTAAATCTGTTTCATCAAATCACAATGCAGCATTAGCTGTTTTAGATAGTTGATTAAAAACCTACAGAAGCAGGATTTACTGGAGTTTTATCTCATTGTTTTCAAACAGCAAGAAAAAGAAGATATAAATGAAAAAACCACATTCCCCTTGACACCTTCAAGGTGCTAGTCTGGATACCACACAGACCAATTATCAAGACACAGCAACAAGTTACTACAAAGATCTGACAACTTTTTAATTGCTCATTAAATACAAATAACAGCTTGTTCCTGAATGAAGCAACATAGTCTGGAATTAACCTTATGCATGAGATGTTAA
>RDPX01000042.1:758500-801677 GCA_003991215.1 Morbakka virulenta
CTTTCCCCCCCTCTCTCTTTCCCCCATTTCCTCTTTCTCTCTTTTCTGATTCCTCTCGTCCTTCTTCATCTAACTTTTTTTTCTTCTTCCCCATCATCCCCTTTTCTCTCCCCTTCCTTTCCTTTCCCAATAATAATCACAATAATGATTGAGGGTTCTTTGTGTATGCCAACTTTCATTGCAAAACTGCCAATTAAATCCTCTGCATACCTCCTTTCCAGTGTAGCTCCAACATACATGTATTTAATGGCTAATATTTTTTTCAGTGATTACTGGTCATCTTCTTATAGATGCCTTTTTTTCTCAGACACCAGTACATAACCACTCTCAGACCTCTGTCAAAATCCTTCTCTTGACCCATAAATTCCAGCCAGACACCAACTCATTCACACTATACCCATCTAAACATAACATGTAATCCAGACAAATGTAACTATAGATAAGGAATCCTTCAATTCCATCGACCTGTAAGGAGTTTTGTGCTCCTATCATAGCAAAGGCATTACTTAATAGCAAAGTACTTTAAATAAATTGCCTTTGAATTTCAAAGATATCATTTTTCAAAGACTTGGGATGAAGATCATTTTGCCCAAGCTGTTATAATGTGGGTGGAGAATATCTTTGCTTTTCATCTAGAGACTATTGTTTATTTCCTTCTGAAACAAAGTTAATGTCTTTTCCCTGACTGACTACCACTTTTATTTTGATATTTAGTTTTTAAACCTTAAGGTCTTTTGTTGAGATTTCCATATATTGTAAACATTTTAACTGTCTTATTAGTTATAAGATCTGGATGTGGGTCATGTGGAAAATGTTTGCAGATAAAGGCAACAGAAAACTTTTTATCCAGAAATACTATTTGCTGTTGCTAGTTCAAAGTTGACTGGGATTTGACTATGAAAAGTCCAACAGTAGTGGTACATATCAGTTTAAACGAAAACCATAATTTCATTTTTTAATGCAGATGCATTCTAACATACAATGCATCGGAAGGTAATCTATTTATATGCTCTTCGGGGAAGCATATAACTACTTTATGTTTCCAACCCATAATAATAATAAAAAGGTCAGTGTAGTTGACTTTGTAGCTTTGAACATCTCTCATGATGTTTTTTCCTTTCATACTGTATTTTTAAAAGCTTTGTATTTTAGGAGCTTAAAAAATTGGGAGCAACTGTTGAAGTTGCAGACAATCCTGTGAAAACACAAGTTATGGATGGACAGGAAGTTCCATTGCCACCCATCATTCTTGCTGTACTTGGAGATGATCCTAAAAAGAAAACAGTAAGGTTTAAGACCAATTATATCACATTATAAAGATAAACATTCTCTCATACTTTGTTTGTATGGTGCAAGGCTGACTGCACATACTGAGATGACAGGGTATATTGTCATTAATGTTAGCCTTTGTTCATTTTGTTTTAAGATCAATGTTATTTGCCCAATCCCAACCCCGTTATTAAGAGGTTTTCTGGAAGGTAAAAGTTGTGCCTTCATTAGAAGCCTTTTGTTTCTAAATATGCCTAAGGTACCTTATTGTGAATAGTAGTTGTCAAAGAAGCTCATTTTCTCGATTTCTCATTTGGTGTGCAAGATGCTTTGCCTTGAAATGAAATAATTGATTATGTAGATGATATCAAGATCATCTTACAAATAGATTAACACAATACAAAGTAACCTTGATCCACAGTAGATATAAGGTGTGAAATTGTACGAGTTTAAATGTTATTCACCATTTTTTAAGATCCTGAGGCATTAATCAACACAGCCTAGATCAGGACAGGAATAGCCATATTTTGAGAAACATGTGTTGAGTAATTTATTATTATTCTGTTAAATTTGTAAACTGCAGTACCTGATTACCTTTATCAAAGTATAGAAACAAAAGATTACAGTGAAAACTGCACAAGCCAAGCACAAAGGGATAGTGTTGATCTAGGTCTGTAAGCCTCTCCAGGAATCCATTTTAAGCCTCCTTTGTAATTTTGAAAACAAAGGGCGAAGACTTTAAGAGCACATATGACACAGGAGCCAAAAGAATGAGCTGCTGCTACTAAGGAAAGCTCGTCAGAAACTTCCCATGATAATTCCCATACAAAAGACTATGAAAATCAACGTTTTATTAATGAGACAGGTTGGAAAGTAGCAGCCAGTTTTGGACCTATCAAGTTACTAACAAATCTCAGAACGTGAGCAAGAACATCATATTTTCCCCAAGACCTTAAAATGCCAGGCTGACATCTTGCAGATTTGAATTTGCCTCATGGGCAAGAGGGCTTTTTAAGCCTACAAGAGGTGCTTTCTTGATAAAAACACTGGTGTCACCTCGTCAACAACCCTGTTTTATGAAGGAAGTGTTTGGCAGACAATGTCTTATGTTCCTCACTTTCATACCATTCCCATCACCATAAGGCTTAGTTGGTATGCTAACAGGCTGTGTCTAGATTATGGTTTCAGACATCTCTTCTTTTTTTCGATGACAAGCTAAATCAAATGAATGGCCATCGGTACCCAGCAGACCTTCAGTGGCCAAGGGTACAAAGAACCACTGGATCCAAGACTGACTTCATATTAGAGAATGTTGGCTGGAGATGTGGTAGTACATGCAGTTTATACAGACTTTAAAAATCCCTTCTCCTCAAAAGTACTCGCCCCTTAGCTTTCAGTAATGTCAGAGGTCTTTGTTCCACATTTTCTTTTTTCAAAAGTTTCCTTCGTTCTAACCCTCTCCATATTCTTGTGGTTTGAGGGACAAGGTTCAACAATAATGATTTTCATGTTGATGTTTTGACTAGACAGTACAACTCATCTTCACAGTCTTCCTGCCCAATCCAAACAGAGTCTTCCAGCTGGTAGAGTGCAAGAACATGAATTTGAAGATAACTCTTCCACGTGTTTTAGATTCTCCATTTTTTTCAGACCACTTGTTACCTATTTCTCGTGTACAATCTCCCTCTTCTGGCTCATTCCCAGTTATTAAGACAGCATCAAGCTGTATTGATAAAGCTCTGGACAATTTTACACTGCCAACATATTTATCTTTGGGGACGTCATTGTCCTTGTACAGTGTGTTGATTTTCGCACAAGATTACCTGGTTCAAATTTAGGGAAACCTTGTCTTTTGAATCTCTTTTGTCTTCTGTTCCTGTGCATTATACAGTTTCATCTTTAACTCCTTTTGGATCTTCTGATCATATTGTTGTGATGCTAGAGGTTTAGACTACTGTGTTGAATCTTGATAACAAGCCACATCATTAAAAGACTGCCTGGGGTAGATTTCATCAATTTTTCGGTAGTATTCCTTCAGATTCAGTCTTTCTCAAATCGGTTTCTGCTTCTAATGAGTTTTGTAAAATTGTCAAAGGTGAGAAAAACCCACTTACTCTGGAACACGTATTCCACTATAACCTAGAGAAAATTAAGCAATTTGGATAAGTCAACTAAAGTGATGTGATAGTAGAAGATCAAGTTGTTATCATAACCATCAGTTTACAATTTTACTCTGTTTGAGCACATGAGGGATATGGGGGTAAGTAAATATTCAGACATTAAAACGCTACTTCTACCATAACCATGGGGTTTAATGTGAGTCCTGTTTTAATTTTGATGGCTTTTTTCGCATAAATATGCCTAAATCCCGATATTATTTATCATATTACATTTTTAATCTTATAAATAAATCCCCAATGTAGAATTTGATATAGTACCCAGTATCATTCAGTGTCAAAAGTGGTCATGAAGCATTTTAATTAAGCATATGGATTGTTTACGTTGTTTCATGCACTGCACCATTTCTCCCCCTCAATCCTAACAGATCTAATTGCATGATATTTAAATAGAAAAATGAGATGATAAAGTAAATTTTTTTTAAATCTGATTTTGTTGTAGATTCTTCTAAGCAAATATCAAAACAAGAAGATTTACATCCCTGTCGTGTTAATTTGATTCATAGTCTCATTCAAAATTGTAAAATTGTATTATCAGTAAGTAAGACCTTTCTAAGGTCGTGTATTCTAATTTAGTATTTAAAGTAGCTATAGAGAAAATAAAAATCAAAGTTCTTTATCAGTGTCCATTAACACAGATATTGATTTAGTGATCAATAGCTTTTTTAAGACATAATTAAATTTAATTATTTTTGTTGTTGGGTTGGGTTTTAATTGACCAAAGTTAAACATGGCAACTGTGTTTTCTTTTAGCTCTGTATTTACGGACATCTGGATGTACAGCCCGCTGCTTTGGTAAGAAATGACAAACTTTGAAAATTTATACCACATGTCGGATTTATCATTAAGTGAATGCTATGTGTTTGAGTGGGTGAACTAAAAGTTTCTTAAACTAAAAGCCTTCTTAATTTGGGACTGCAATTACTCATTGTCAGTTAGAACTGTTATTGTTTTATTGGATCCGTTGTATTTGTATTAAATGGCCAACAATTTGTGTTACCATTTATAAAAACTCTCAAAAGGACCGCTTTATTTCAATTTAAAGGAAAATGAATCACCATATCCGATTAGTAGAGTGTAGAGTGACACTTTACTTTGTACATGTTACGTTTTATATTAGTAAATCCAGATTGTACAAAGAAATGACATGTACAGAGACAGTTAAAGGAGCTGTAAATGCTTCATGTAAAACCAGAAAGTGTCGTGTAAAAATGGGTCATGGTGTACAAGCTTTGATACCCTTTGTCATAGAATAAGAAGAGAAAGTTGAAAGTCTTTGTGCATCAGACTTTCTATCCAACTTTATTTGTGAGGTCAGCATAGATGGTCAGCGAGACAAAAGTCAGACACAATAACAATGTATTCTAACCTTGCTTTATGTGAATGTCAAAACTATTTGATAGTTTTTGTTGGGGAAGTCGTAATTTGCTTGCTAAGATCTTCAGCGCAATAATGGCTTTGAACGCATTGACTGAAAGAAAAAAACCCAGAAACACAAAATAATATGTATTGAATGCTATTAAGTGGAGTAGGATATTACACAGCACAAAACTCCTGCTTTGGTACTGAGTGCAACAAAATTGAAGCAGCACAATGTAGGGCACCATGACTTGATCTTCCCAGCCAAGTATTTCACCAGGTATTGTTGTGCCTTGTAAATTCCTCTGCACCAAAAAGCAATTGCAGCAAGAAACTGTAATATTTTGTTTTTAATTTTAATTTTCAATGGCCTTTGGTTCATTGTTCGTCTTGCTAACTCAATTTATGCCCTCCAGCTACATCTTCTCCAGAGATCCTTCTTTGGAAATCAGGAATTGAAATGGGTCTTTAAGTTTAGAGGGAGCTTTCCTTTAGCTGCACTCGCTGGCTTTTATCAAGGTTCCTATTCTTTTATACGCCAAGACTTAACACATCAAGAGGATAAGATATAAGCATAACTCAAATGACAACGAAAATGACAAAAACTCGTGGAAAATGGGATATGCCGCACTGATTAAAATTTCTAATCATCGGTCGCACTGATGATTAGAAATTTTGGGCCTTGAATCTTGAACACACAAGAAATTTATTCGAATACCATATGAAGAGTGTAAATCCCAGTCGAGCAACAAAGAAAGCAACTGTATATTTAAAATATGAACTGCCACTAAGTATTTGTGTTTTGAAAACTCGTTCTTAAGCAAATATACAAGACTCCACACCTAGTTGTTTTATGGCAGCACACTAGAATATTTACTGTTTGCACTCTTGTCACATGCACCCACCGTCAAAGTGAATGCAACGTCCACACCCACGATCACTTACAGTGTTTAATCTCAATTTCTACCTAACCTTCTTTCAAGAATTGATTTTGATTTCAAAGCGGTGATGATCAGCCCTTTTATTTTGTAGGTGTGTCGATTGAAGTCCCTATTGTCAATCTTCACAGTGTATTGAATGCATCTAAAATGGTGTTATCTACAGCAGGCTCTGATTTTTAGTTATTGTAGAATATATTGTAGAATATAATCATTGTAGATTGTTTGATATTGTTAATGGTTGTTTATCAATTTTTTATTTGAAGAGTGATGGCTGGGACACCGAACCGTTTACCTTAGTTGAAAAAGATGGGAAATTGTATGGAAGAGGTTCAACGGATGATAAGGTAACGTCATTTTTGAACCGTAGATTCTAAGTGTTAGCGAACTCAAAACAACTCAGAGGATCCTTCATGAAGAAATTAATTTTATTATTGTCGAGTAGTTACTTACCATCTAATGATGGATAGGTAGGAAACCAACATTCATCGCCTAGCAGCAAGCCAGGTAAGTTGAATGCCGGGATATATACCGTAAGCGAAAGAGGGAGATATGTAATAGACAATCAAAATAAAATGGCAGCATTACTTCAATCTTGGAAGTGCCGCCCCGCAACCAGTGAGAAAAGGTGCATTGCTCAACCGGTTGCCATAGTATGATAACAGCTCCAGACTACTCTTCCTCCCAACAATTGATACTCGAAGGTTCACAGAGAACCCATGATGTTCCTCGGAAAAATGGCCGGAGGTCCTTTTGGGGAACTGAAGACTGAATTAAACTTACAATAACAACCTTTGTATTTGTTAATCCTGAGACTAAAAGGTGTGCCGGTGCTACCTACATATTGAAAACCACACAGTACAGACAAGCAAATAGAGAGCATTAAACGAACTTCAATTAATTGGTCTAATTAAACGAATTAAAACTAATCGTATTCTTCTTTTGAGTAACTTGGGAACCGGAGCTTTCACTATCAGTCGTAATTATGCAGACTTGGCATCTGAACTTTTCACAGCAAGAACAACCCTTTTTTATTTATTATTTTTGGTAAGCCTAGCCAAATTTGACAAGTCATTATGGTCATTACATCTGGAAACTGCTAACAGCAGGTTCAGGAAAATTATTTATACAAATATGCCATAACACAACAAAGTGAATTGCTCCCAGTTATTCTAAACTGGATAAAAAAGAATTTGTAAATACTAGGAACAACCAATCAGGTTTGACTAGAAGTTAAACATTGAAAAGTACATATTCGTGCTACTAACATGCCACTTTATCAATGTATATTCCTCTATGTGTATTAAACGTATGCTATAATAAGAAATTGCATTATCGATGGGCACTGAACGGACATGCAATATGGAAACAGTTGTAGAAAGAGCTTTCAAATCTTTCACCAGTTTTCACAGGAATTTAGTGAGGAAAGGTACAGGAAAATACCGTTAACGATAATTCAGTTGATTCAGCACTTGCGTTGCAGAGTATTCAATGGCATCAAGAGTAACATTTACCAGCTGCTCTCTCTCCAACTGCACCCCTGCATGCCTTCTTAGGTCAACAGAAGACTACAATCTCATTGCATGACTAATCAAAGTTGTGAATTAACTGCACAAAAACAGCTCAGCAGTGCCATACTTGTTATTTATAGAAACCGTCGTGTGCGGCAAAGATATTTGGTACTGTGCATCTTTTTATGTTATTTCATTGACTTGTCATATGCCCTTTTCATAGATTATTAATTTGGAGGGGGTATGTGAGTTTTACATTGTATTAGATCTAGTAGATGTATTAGATTTGAGTTAAGAGTATTTTTACTGATGTAGTGTATGTAGTCAGTAAGTGTGGCCTTTGCCCATTTAAGTCCCATCAGCTTGCAGTCCAATGTAGTAAATGTTGTATTTTCCATTACAGAGCGTAGGGGTGTGGCCATTCAGGCAGAGTGAGTGAACCGTAAGGCGTATGTTGACAGTTGTAATGTCAGGACTTTGGTCCTTAGAAAATGGGTGCCAGTTGAATAAGTTGAGCTAAAGTAAATTTTTTTCACGTCATCTTTAATTGTTTTGTTTTGTTTTGTTTCTGCTGTAGGGCCCAGTAATATGTTGGCTTAATGTCGTTGAAGCTTATAAAAAACTTGGAAAAGAATTACCTATCAACCTTAGGGTATGTATAAAGTATGTTAAACAAAGGAGTTCTGTATTTTAACAAATCAGTTGATACCAGTGTACAAGGGTACGAATAATTACTAGTACTTGTTGCATAGAAAACAAAAATACTTCTGATTTGCCTTGTTTTTTTAATTTAACGTTGATCAGCGACCGAAACAGAAGGTTAAAAAAAGTTCACTGAAGGATCCATAAATTTTGTAAAGATTTTGCCATGTCTCGTTTTCTTATTTGAATCCAGGACAGTTTTATTTTCGTTAGTAAAAATTTTGATACCGCAATATTTGTTTTTATTACTGAGCGTTGGTGGGGTGTGTGATGCCCAGGAAGCAGAGATAGGGTGTAATTTGATAGATTTTGTAGATCGAGGGAAGGGAGATAAAATTATAAGGGGAAGGTTGTTTGCTGCTTTTTAAGTCAGGTGGTGTGCTGGTACTTTGCAATTGGCAGGTTGTGATAGGCGAAATACTTATTTTGGTTGTGACGATATCGTGCTGTTATTATCGACTTTTGCACTTGTGAAAAAAGCATTGTACATTTGAGTACCCGGTGCTAAAAAAGTTTTCACCCTTTTTCCCAATGTGGAATCTTGACCGTTAAATTATAAGAAAATTTTCATTCACGTAGATAACTATTTTGTTTCTGTGTAATTTTTTGTCATTATAAAAGTAATCAATGTTTTCAGTTGATCAATTCACCGCCAATATACAAGATGTTGAATAAGGGGGTATATTTTTGTTCAAGGTGACCACTTTGTGGAGTTACTGTTTGTATTAATGTCCGAGAATGGCTACAATAATAACATAGCGTCCAATATCATGAGCACAGGTTAATGTTATTTGGTGCTTTTTTATGTAGATTAGATGTAAATATTCAGAGTAAAAAATTAATTGCCTGAAAATATTTTTGACCGCCTGTTTTATTTTTAGTTTTGCTTTGAAGGGTTGGAGGAATATGGAAGTGATGGTCTTGATCAACTTGTCCATGAGAGAAAGGACACCTTTTTCAAGGTGAGAAAGTTTCTATTTCTATTTGGGTTTTTCTAGAAGGTAGGAACTTGTCATTTTCTGGTGTATGACAGAATTGCTCGGAAATTCATTCGAGGTACATGTATTGCAAAAATCCTTATATTACGAATTATTGTAAAAGCAGACATTTGCGTGTTACAGAAAAAGGTATTTGAAATCTGAGGGGTGAAAGGTAATTTCGATTTAATGAAAAAACCCCAGCAAATTCAATAGGAATTTAGATGTATGTTTTTCTTCATTTAGATATATTTGTATTTTTTTAAAGCCGCGAGCAGGTATTGCCGCGCTTCTACATCTGTATTTTCCTTTTTCCTGTTCTTGGACGATTTATCTTTTCGTTATAGACAATTGACATAATAATAGACTAGTCTTTAATGCATGCCATGTACGCGTACTCCATTGTGTAATGGAACAATAAGTTGGTCAATTTTGAAACTGAGTTGAATGTAGACCTTATCGGTACCCATCCATGTATTAAGTGAAGTTCAGAGGTTTTTGACAGACACTTCTTTGCTCAGTAATGTTCACCTTTTTTTTTTATAGACACTTCTTTGCTCAGTAATGTTCACCTTTTTTTTTATAGACACTTCTTTGCTCAGTAATGTTCAGTTATTTTTATAGACACTTCTTTGCTCAGTAATGTTCACTTTTTTTTATAGACACTTCTTTGCTCAGTAATGTTCAGTTATTTTTATAGACACTTCTTTGCTCAGTAATGTTCAGTTATTTTTATAGACACTTCTTTGCTCAGTAATGTTCAGTTATTTTTATAGACACTTCTTTGCTCAGTAATGTTCACCTTTTTTTATAGACACTTCTTTGTTCAGTAATGTTCAGTTATTTTTATAGACACTTCTTTGCTCAGTAATGTTCAGGTTCTTTGCAGATACTAATTTGCTCAGTAATGTTCAGTTTTTTATAGACACTTCTTTGCTTAGTACTGTTCAGTTATTTTTATAGACACTTCTTTTCTCAGTAATATTCAGTTATTTTTATAGACACTTCTTTGCTCAGTAATGTTCAGTTATTTTTATAGACACTTTTTTGCTCAGTAATGTTCAGTTTCTTTTATAGACACTTCTTTGCTCAGTAATGTTCAGTTATTTTTATAGACACTTCTTTGCTCAGTAATAAAGTAGAATAAATAAAATACTGGACTCGCGCTTGTAGACTGAAGGTTTTCAGTCCTGTTTAACTTTAATGTAGTGGAGACTATACTTCGTGAAAGGTTTAGGTCAAATATAGGATAAATGAAGATAACCCTGTTAGGCGAGTAAGGGAAAGTAAGACAGTAGGAAAGGTAAGACACATCAGACAGAAAAGACTGGATAAAGGTAAAAAAAGAATGTTGAGGTGAAGTGGATAATATTGGTATAGTCGAAGATAGAGGTCCTTGGGAAAGTCGTATTGAATAGCTCGTCCTCGCATAGCAGGATTCATCGGGCCTCAAACAGCAAAGAAGAAAGGTGTAATGTCTAGGGTACATTTATACTATATTAGAAATAAAAAAACAATTATTTTTGTAATTGAATGATATATCAATTGTAATCCATTACCTTACTTTTTGTTTGAATAAAGCAAAGCAGCCAAAATAATTTACTGTATTTTTTAATTAGTTGGGGAAAGGATGTATTTTTAATTAGTTGGGAAAATTAATGAAGGAAATCAGTTTACTTCATTTATTTTTCATCAAGCATCATACTTGTGAATTCTTTTGATGTTTTGTAGCCTGTGGATTATGTCTGTATATCAGACAATTACTGGTTGGGAAAAACAAAGCCATGTATCACGTATGGTCTAAGGTAAGTCTCATTGAATAGGGTAAACCATAAAAGATCCCAGCAGGTTTTTTATCCTGTTTAATCTGAAGAGGATTTTTGCTTTGTGAAATATTAAGATGCCTTGACTTTACCGCCCCCCGTAATTATATTTTTATTTTGATAATTTTCACATTATTAAGGATGTCTCGTACACCTTGTGGTAATTATATTCCAAGCCTCCCAACTTTAATTGTTTCACAGATTGGCCTATCTGTATGTTTCTAGGTGTTTCTTGACAGGGCGCGACCTGGACCGAATTTTTACTCTGCGACTGTCTGTTAACCTGCAATGTGGTGTTTGAAATATGGTGGCCAATGAAGATTACTTTTTGTATTTATCTCAAGGAAACAATCAAAAGGTCAATTTCGTTTCTTAATCTCGGCTGCCACTTCTTTTTTGGTACTTTAACAATATAAAAAATTAAGAGCAAATGGACGATAACATTTCACTTGGAAACAGTTTTGCCCTTCAATTGGGATTTCACCATCTTGTTTGATCTACCGTTTCCAAATTCCACAGTTTTAATATTTGAAGACATAATGAGTAACGAACTGTTGGAAGAAAGCAGAGCAGTAGCCAACATCAGACCATGATTGACAACTCCTGTGGGATGGGCGTCGCTGTACCTGTGCAATCGGTCGGGGATAAGGCGCCGAAACTGGCTGGTACGGTAAGCTCCTTATCATGTCGAAGGTCTAGATCCGACAGTGGAACTGGTGTCTGTGAATCACGCAAATGTTTAGTACTTGTTGGAAGATTTAATAAGAGTTGTTAACTCGATTGAATTCTTTTTAATTGAATTTTTTTTAACCAGCTGGGCGATGTAATCGCAAGCTGATGTGATGTTCTCTATATGTTTTCACTCCCCAAGTCTCAGAAAATGTTCACAGATTTTAACATATATATGAAATATATATTTATCTATGTATTACTGTTCAAGTGTATTTTATTCATACAGCTCATAAATACAACGACACTGATATTAGTGCCACCAATGATCAGAGTGATTTAATAACATTGAAAAAATACCTATTATTAAATAAAGCTCATCGCATTTTCTACTAAAATTACCTTCCTTCCGATGCGTATTACTTTTACTATAACAACAGATTTGTGAAGAAGCCGCCTATTTAGTGCTTCATCATCCGTTTAAAATATCCGTTTCTGTGATAGAAGTTACATTTCTGTGTGCAGTGGCAGACTTCCGTTAACGCTGACGGAGCCTCGCTATTGTGTAAAATATCAAAATCTGTATATTTGTCCCATTTTTTAGAGGAATTGTTTACTTTTGCCTTGAAGTTGTTTGTGCCAAACAAGACCTGCACTCTGGAATCTTTGGTGGTAGCGTGTAAGTAATTTAGGTTTTTTTGTTTATTTATGCTTTTTAAGAACCAAGTGCTGCAGCCTGGTCATTGAACAGGAATGTGTTTTGCGGCATCCTCATTTCATGTGTCCTCTTTGACTTAAAGTGCAATTGAAATAAATTCTCCAGAAATTTAAACGCCCGAGGCTGTGTAGTTGTCTCAGCAAAAATCCGTAAAATAAAGTTTAAATAAACCGTTTTATGACAATACGATTTCATTAAAGTGAAATATTGACATCAAATGCATCAAATGAAAAGCGCAAACTAATTGCTTAAACTGTGTCAAAAGGGGAAAAGGTAAAACAATTTTTTATGTCGAGGGAAATGGTGTTGGAAGAAAGAAGTGTATGACATTTTCTGAGGAACTGGGATGGATATTAGGTGGTTTTATATTTTGCATTGTTTTTCACAGTGCGTGGTGAAACATGAAAATAATTCCATCTTAAAATACTCGAATAAGAAAGTAAGAAAGTGAAAAATAAGTTTTCCGCGACTTTGATGCGAACCAGTTGGATTCACCTTTGAACAATTTTAAATCCTCGCCATCTATATTATATTATTTTCAAGTATTTATATAATAGATACCTATCTAGGGCGACATTTAGAAGCACACTAACATGCACGCAAACATACACACACACGGGTGCTCTTGTTTAGGATCACCAAAACACTAATATCTCCCGTGTGCTCTATCAAAAGATTTTTACACATCAATGAAAAAGAACATTCTGCCCGTTTCTCTCTGTAGGAGAGAGGCAATGATTGACTTAGTTCATTTGTTGAGTTCTCTCGTGGATGTGCATGGGCGCATTTTAATCCCAGGCGTGTATGACTCAGTTGCACCAGTAACAGATGACGAAAAGGCAAGCTATGAAACCATCGACTTCGATCCGGTAAGAATAACCTTTTAATTTTTTGGTTTGGTACAGTTGTTTCTGTAAGGATTTCTTCATTAATTTTGACATTGTTGTATTTATGATGTGATTAAACAGGGAATTTCTAATGTATACTTTGTCGAGACATGTAGTAAGTAAGTAAAACCTGAAAAAGGTCCAAAACCTTACAATTTAGTTTTAGCTATTGAAAAACACAGGCGTTACATACGTAGTCAAACATATTAAAGGAAATGCAAGGCATCTTTGCATCCGAACCCTTAATGTGAACTTTCGAAATGATTGCTGATTTTCTTTCAAGTCAGGACTTTGCATATGCTATAACGCTGTTACCGAAAACATACTTTTTTAATCGGTTCCTCAGTTATCAATAATTTTTTATCTTGACTATTGCTAGTTTCATTTGCCTCTTTATTAAACAGTTTTCTTGGACAACAAGGGTAGCCCGAAGGAAAAGAATATCCCTTAATGAGATTAGAACTCGTACCCACACAGGGACTTTGATTTTTTAATACTGTGGTCTAACTGTTCTGCCATAGAGGGGTTACGGTTTTAAGAGATGAATCTCTCCTACTCTGCTGTTTTAACCATCTCTTTGCTTGACGTAGCATACTGCTGTAATGTTATGTAAAGATTGATTACTAATACACTAGTATGTGTCAAGCAATGCTTCCTTGATAGGTCTTTTGAAATCAAACAAAAATAAAAAAACATCCTCCCAATAGTGCCTTAGATCAATACACATCACACATATGATTTATCTGCGGTCTTGAATTTATGCCTGGTGAAAATAGAACTCACCCTTTAACAAAACAATGTTTTGGAAGGGAAGGGGTGTAGACCAACGTTTAAAGTTTATCCGTGTTAGATGACGATAATAATAATAGTAGTAGCGTATCCTTTTTTGCCTTTTGATATTCTTTCTTTTAATTCCCACTTCAGATTGAAACTGTTTTCTCACTAGTTACACAGCTATTATGACGATACAACATAAAGACACATCCGACTTGTAAATGACCGCAGTTTTTATTTTATTTTAAAAGCTTTTAACCAGTTTTGCGCCGCCCATGCATGTTGATCATTCATGCTAATTTCCCCTTTCCAAGGATGATTTTCGCAAAGATGTTGGTTGCGACAAGTTATTACATCATGGAGAAGATTGTAAAAGGAAGACTCTAATGGCGAGGTGGAGACATCCATCGCTCTCAGTACATGGTAATAATGATTCGGCTTCCTTTTCTAGTAATTTAATGATTTACTATTCCGTGTGGTGTAAAAGCAGCTTGGGGCTGTATTTTTACCCCATTTATGAAATAGTTCCCATACACCATAGTTTTTTCCATTTATATATTTGCTAATGGTATATTTAAGTTCTCTTTTGCGTTGATAATTTACCATGCCAGTTCAAATGGCTTGGAAAATTCCTCGTACACGGATTTGGCATACTTACTGCAGAATTAAATGTCTTTACAATGAGTTACCGAAATAATCAAAATTGATTAACTGGCGAATACAACAGAAGGATTTGTGTGGATCGAAAAGTGTGTTACGAAAGAATCTCGAGACCACAGGTTTTCCCTAAGAAATATTTTCCCCGCATTGTTAAATATTTATAAAACAGATAAATTGTTGTTGGTAGTTGTTTGAGGTGAGAATGTAATGTTGGATGATGTAATGGACAGTTTTTAAATAGGTTACAGTGTAAAGGCTGTTAAGAGAGGTTTGATTTACTGGATGTTTATGAAAGCCAAAAGATTTAGTCTACGTTAAATGTAATTTGGGTAGCTGTTTCAGAAAGGTACACTGGTTAATTGAAACTGTGCTGTAATGGGTTAATGCATTTTTTGTGTGTGCGCGTGTGTGTTGTGCGCGTGTGTGGTTTCTTGCCATGTTTTCCGCGGACTTTATGGCATTCTTTCTTGTCAGTACTATGTTACTTGTTGTCTGGAATCCTACTCTGTGCCTCCTAATATTTTATTCTGTGATATGATTTTGAGTTCACTCCAAGGAAGAGGTTTGATAGTGAAATTACAAGTTTTAGTAAGAAAAACAGTGCATTCCCTCCCTGACTCTCGTAAACAGAATAATACTGATCGTCTAAAGAACTGATACAGTGGTTAGCTAGAGTTTGTGGACTAAAATGCTCTTGATTGTCTTTCCTCGCGCAAGCCCATGCATAATACTTTTTGGCACTTGAAAATAAAAAAGAAACGTCGCTTTGCCATATGATTTTTTAAATCAATTTCGTATATATTTATATATTTATATATATAAACATGAATATGTGTATATTATTTGTATTGGCTGACTAAACATGCGCTTTTTCCATTTTGTATTCAGGCGTAGAGGGTGCCTTTCATAGCCCAGGCTCGAAGACTGTCATTCCGAGAAAGGTAACGAGGTACACGTATTCGTTTGTTTTTTGGATAGCTTGTATTTTGCTTTGTTTAAGTTTTTAGTTGTTATTGGGTTTTTTGGGGTGGGGTGGGTGGGGATTCTAAATATTTTTACGTTTGTATTACATCGTTGCTACTGCAATTTACTGCATTTACCATAAAAGTTGCAACTGTCTTTTATTGTATCAGTAAGGTGTAGTTTAGAATACTTTGTATTGTTAGGGTGGGATTGTAGTAAGTAAAAATGCCTTTCTAGTTGGGTGTATGTTTGAACTCGTTAATTAAATTCGAACTCGTGAGATTGTGCTTATAATAAGAAAACTCGTTAATTAAATTCGAACTCGTGAGATTGTGCTTATGATAAAAAAACTCGTTTCTTCGTTAGCGACCACCCATCTTCGTTTGTGATAGCCGTCCGGTATTTAAATAAATTAGAAAACTCGTGTTAAAATGAAAGGTAGGTAGTGATATGTGCTGATTGCCCTACTACCTATTGCTAATGTTGTTTTTTTTCCTTTTTGCTGTTCCACAAATTTGATGAAGATTGGTATTTAATTTTTTCAAGGTTATTGGCAAATTTTCCATCAGGCTTGTACCTGATCAGCATCCGGATGAAATAACCAAACTTGTAAAGGATTATGTTGAAAAAGTTCATAAGGAAAGTGGAAGCAGCAATAAAGTAAAGTGAGTAAACTTGAAAAATCATTTTTACAAACACATTTGACAAATACTATAATAATTTGATCTGTGGTAATTAACAATTTTCGCGCACAGTGGTCTTTGTAGCTACTCCATAGTTATGAGCACAGAACAGCATTTTACTTAANAATGTTGTTTTTTTTCCTTTTTGCTGTTCCACAAATTTGATGAAGATTGGTATTTAATTTTTTCAAGGTTATTGGCAAATTTTCCATCAGGCTTGTACCTGATCAGCATCCGGATGAAATAACCAAACTTGTAAAGGATTATGTTGAAAAAGTTCATAAGGAAAGTGGAAGCAGCAATAAAGTAAAGTGAGTAAACTTGAAAAATCATTTTTACAAACACATTTGACAAATACTATAATAATTTGATCTGTGGTAATTAACAATTTTCGAGCACAGAACAGCATTTTACTTAAATATGTGCCCAAATATTCTTTGTAAAGCATAGGACAGTACTATTTTTGGAACCTCTCCACTTACGTTTCAGAATGAATACACCCTGAATCTTTTAACACCCCGTCAACAGAGAAACTCAAGAGGAGAAGATACCGACATAACTACAAAAGAACATAAAAACTATAAATTTCGACTTCACAAAAGTAGTCTTTTGTACTACAGCTTGTTTTCATTTACATTGTTTTGGTACAGATTTCAAATAAATATTGACAATAAAGATCTGATATTCCTTTACAGAATAACAAGTGGTCATGGTGGGAAACCTTGGGTCAGTAATTTTAATCATCCAAATTACGTGGCCGCAAGAAATGCAGTAAAAACTGGTGAGTTGAAATATTTTTGGAGCCATTGTGGAAAGGCTCTCTTTCTTACCGAAAAATAGAGATAAATAAAAAGGAAAGAAAATTTAGGAAAACAAGAGTTAAAGTTGACTTTTATTTGACGTTTTTACTTCGGCAGATTGTGTCTTGGAACAATACATGTTTCGTTAATTTAATAAGAAATAAATGTGTCTACCCCAGTCCACCCAGTTGCTAAGATTATTAATAATATGTGGAGTTGTACATAGTGGTTTGGATCCTTCCATGCGTAATTTCTTGATAAATAATTGTTTATTTAAGTTTGGTGGTGCTATCATACATTCAGAACACTTATTGATTTAATTTGATCCTTGAAACTGAAATAGATTCCCGCCCAACACTGCATTCTTACACTGTGACCTACAATACATCAAGCCGAACAGTGATAGGTCTGGTTTGACTCAATCGATACAATACGTTTTCCGGGACCCCCCTCCCGAGTTTTGCGGGGTCTGTATACCATATACGTTTTAATGCAGGTGAAGATCATTCTTATCTCTTTTTCTGTTGTTAATTTCCTTGATGTTGCCTTGCCTTTACGCATTGTGAACCTATCGATTTCTTTGTTTTCAAACGCAGTAAAGAACCCATAAATAGCCGAACTACTTCACCTATCTTCTTTGGGAGGAAGCTACCCTCGCATATACGAGCTCTGGTACTAGTGTGTGCTATACCGCTATTAAAACTGGTCACATTTAACACTCCTTTTTGTCTATGTGCATAAATATATATCCGGTAGTTGTTAAAATTTTAATAAAGCAAGCCTTTGCTCCAAAGTCATTTTGTATAAGCCAGATTTTACGAGATAAACTATTTTTCATGATGATACTGAATTTTTTTAATTAATTTATTTTTCCAATAATTCTAAGTGTTTGGACAAGAACCAGATCTGACAAGAGAAGGTGGTAGCATTCCAGTGACGTTGACCCTTCAAGAAGCAACTGGAAAAAACGTGGTTTTGTTGCCGGTGGGTTCATGTGATGACGGTGCACACTCGCAGAATGAGAAGATTAATAAATCAAATTATATTAATGGGGTATGACTTTCTGTTACCATGTTTAGTAGCTTTGTTATTATTTTATAAGATTTTGGTTGACAAGTGATTACTGTACTGCTGTTTGACCACTGCTACTAAACGACCATTCATCTTCAATTTTTGACATAGCGATAATCATCGTTTAAGTGTATATATATATATATATATATATATACACCGCGCGCACACGCACACACACACACGAAGGAGAACCATTAAATCCCCATTAAAGTTGCAAATTGCTAAGCAATGACTATCGCTATATCATAAATTGAAGATGGTGTGTGTGTGACTAGAACAAAAGCATGACTCTAAAATAGATTGAAGTAAACACATCATGTTTATTAGTGTTTTTACCTCTGTATGTGAAACTCAGTTGGACTCTTCTAAGTGTTTATATGTTGTCGGAAACACTTCATACTTGCGTATTATTATTACTGGTACACAGGCATTGTTTATGTGTATGTTTCAGTTTGTAATAGTCCAATGCAGATCTCAGTAAATTAAAGCAGAAACACAAATTGGACACAGAACTCAAGTAAACGTTACCGCAAGTTGTGTGTTTGTGTCTGAAGGATAACAAAGCTTGTAAGATTACTTGTTTTTTAGGTTCTTAAGTAGACAGCTAATTGCACATTTACATTTTTTTTTTAAATTTTCAGATGAAAGTGCTTGGACAATATATTGAAGAAATCGGTCGAATTGCTGAATAGGAAAACGAATTCAGATAAATAGAAAACTTTTATCTAAACCATGTTGGCTTTCCAAATTAAAAAGCAAAATTGTGAATGAAATAGATAAGACTGTTTTGAAAGCCTTTCGTTTATTTCTACAATCCTTCAGCAATTCAGACACCAGGTTTTATTTAAGACTTGGTGATTATTATTTCTTGCTATGTGATGGTTGAAGTCTTTGTTTACTGCTCTTCCAGCGCCAAGCCATGGTTATGACGTCGCGAGATTTTGGACGTACTCTCTGGCGAGCCTTTTGGGGGAAACCGATGTAGGGATGAGGGATATGGGTACCACTGTAATTATTGTTGTTCAACCATTCTTCAGGCATTATACTGGCTACAAAAAGGCAAGTTTTTTTAGGGACATTACAAGCCAGCTGTTCTAAAAAGCAGTGCCTAATTTGCGTGGCGGATAATAGTGGAGGCACATTAATGACCGCAATTTCTATACATTTTATCATTTTATTAATAAAATACTTCCAGTCGTAAAACCCAGTGGCCTTTTACATTCAAGAGTTATTTGCCCATCAAACTGGTTTTGGGGCCAAGTATGTCTAACAAGTGACCCCAGGAGCTTGGCACAGAGGAAAAGAAAAAACGAATTTTTCAGGATGTGACATATGCTCTTTAAAGGCGTAAACTGTAACTACATTACGTTTGCAACGTCCCTGGGGACTCCGAATTTGTCAAAGTGCTAGAAGGGAAAAGTTTTACGGCACATGTAAACTGACATCAGTCAGTTGTATTTTTCAACGAGAATTTGTCTGAAATAAAATTCAAGCTGCCATTGGTCAGATAACTTCAATCTGTCTCGACGCTGTGGTACCTCGACAAGGACTCGTATTGCAATGAACTCGATAGTGCCATGCAACATTTTCACAAAATACAACGGCTTGACTTAATATTATTATTATATACGAATTTCTTTACAGGATATATCTACAGTCATACCCTATATACACTATGTACATTTATATACTGTTATCACAGATATCCTGTTCAAAAAAATACAGTTATTTATTAGTTAAAAACCGCTAAAAATCAAAAAGAAAACTGAAATAGCTTTGATTGGCAGAAGAAACTAAAATAAGCTGTTTAAAGCTCACTTCCAGAAATAGGGATGCAAATCGACGTTAATGAATGAAGGCTAAAACCGCATCACGTAGACTTCTAGAATCGTATTAATGAGACCATCACATTACTTAGACATTCAAAGTGTCAGAGATACCCTAGAGATCCTTGATATTTCAGGACGTCTTCTAGGACATCTCTGAAACTTCCTAATCGGGTAATATTATGTTCTGCCTAAACCTTGTTTAAAAATTCTAAAATCATTCTCTTATCTTAGATTGCCAGGAAGTTTATTGAAAACAATCCCTGATAGTGAAAGATTTTCTCGCTATTTCTAGTTTTATTTACGGTATTTCAAGAATATTTTCGTTATTTCTGCTGTTAATGCCAGTTTGCCTCCATTTATAGTGTTCGTTGAATTCACCAAACACTTCACCAGAATAAAGACACTTGTGGACAAATGCGCATAACTTCTTCTTGTAGGTTGATTCGATTTCAGGTATCTTGTCGCCATTTCCAATTATCACCTGCGCCCGTGTTTCGAGTTGTGAGATTCGATTTTTGATGTATGGAGGAGTCGAACCATTTAATGACAAAGAACAATATGTAAGAACAGGGACGATAAGAGACTTGTAGATGGTTTTCGTACTTTTGGAATCCATAAAGTTTATCATTTTTCGTAAGTGATGGATTCTCGATGAAGCTTTCTTGATCGTTTTCGATAGATGCTGGGTCATACTAAGGGAAGTAATTAAAGTAAGTCCCAAGTACTTATGTGATTCAGTGGTAGCAAAAGGTGGACTTCGAGGTGATTGTTACACTTGGACGGGATATGATCATCGATCCTGGTGTATCTCCTTACCATATCGTCGTTGCGGCAAGGTTAATGAAAATATTTGTCTGTATGAACTTTGATCAAAACAGCTTCCGTTAAGGTTTGTTACTAATTCATTGCTTTTACATGAATTGATTTACCACATCACCTGAGGGTTGCACAAGGCTGTTTATTCTTAACTTTGCCGGATACTGTGTGGTGAAACCTGTATTCTTCGTGAAACTAAAGCAAATGGTATTTGCAGTGTGCATGTGCCCTGTACAAGAAAAGCACAATGTTTTAAGATGTGAATGATCCGTTGCCACCCCCAAGTAAGTAATGGCGCAGCCTGCTTTTGGCAAAATTAATAGGTTCATATGAGCCGTGCCTTCACTTTGAAATTGAAAATGTAAAGCAAGCGTTATTTGTTTTAAGCTTTATTTACTTTCCACCTGGAATCTCCCTATTTAGTACCATATTCCAGTAAGTGGTAGTTGAAGTCGGGTAATGCTATTTTCGCAACTTATTCGTCTTGCATTGTGTCTCCTATACATTAGTAAAACCCCATAATGGTTCTCATTTATTAAAGTTATTTTCTTTGATTTGAAATCTTTTCAATAAATTTTACATGAAATCCAGTGGAAATCCAGTATTTTCTTTGCGTTTCCAGAAAGATGATGGACTTTGGTGAATTTCCTAATGATTAAGTGTCAACGACTGTAAATGAAGCATCATCACTTGTATCGTTTACATTTCCGTTTCGTTTCCTTGAACATCTGCGGTTAGGTGGGGGTTTTTTTCTTCAATAGTCTCCGAATTTGAGGGCATACTCTATTCGCCGTACTAAATTTTTACTATTTTAATTTAAACAATGACAGCAAATCTTGCTTCGTCTCAATGAATAACGTGGGATGAAAGCTGTGCTTTTAATGAACTCGAATGCCTTATTCTAAAGATGAATTTCCCTTCACAAGTAAAGAAAACAAAGGCCTTGATACCCAGATGGAGTTGACGGAACTGATTCACCTGAAAACAAAAGGTAGAAAATTGGATGACTAAAAGCATAAAAGCAATTATCAAACAGCAAGACAAGAATCGAGTCCGAAAGGAAATTAAGAAGAGCAAAAAAAGTATAATTCGATGAAACAAAGTGTCGCTAAAATCCTAAGGCAATTTGCAAATCAGGGATGGAAGAGTTTGGTAAAGAAGAGGATTCAAGTTTGTTTCTGTAGGGAATGAAGATGAATACCAGAGGTGGAAAAAAGAGGAGAATGAGCTGTAAACGCTCTGACATTACAAGGTGAATTGGAAAAACACCTACGAGAGACTAAATGCAAGGAACCAAGCGACACCTCTTAAAAAATTGGAGGCATTCCAAAAGCAACTCCATTAAAAGTAAAAATTAATTGACAAAATTAAAGAAATATAAAGTTGCATAAAAAAACTGATTGAACAGTGCACAGGACAAAATGGAATCCCTCGTAAGTTGTACAAAACATCGGGAGTTAACAAGCTGTTCCTAATTCTGAGAAAAGACTGGCAGGAAAAGGAAAACGCAAGGCGTTGTGCAAGACAAGGTGATATACACACCTCAGGAAGAAGCGCCACTGAAACGGTCAATTTTGATCCATACCACTTCTGAACGTCAACGGCAAGGTCTTGAGTGCTATTGTCAAAAGGACAATAGAATTTTCATAGTTACATGGATTGTAAGACATTTCATTATTCAAAGATGTTGGTGTTTATAGTTAACGTAATCCATTAATGCTCTCGTGAAGTCTTTGATATATCACCCTTTCTTTCGTTGATTGTAACTCCTCTTATTACCACTTCCATAGCTGAGGTGTCTCAAAGTCGGGAAATAGCTCACCCGACTGCTGTCACTATTTCTAGCCTCTGCTAAGTAGTAGTATAATCGTTTGGTGTATCGCACGATGAACGATTTGTAATACTGTACTACAGAGTGAGTTTTGCGCCGTACAGAACCAAAGGCGTTTAATAAGTAAAACCAGACAACTATAAGATCGTTTGTACCCCTCTGCAAGTAGTATGTCAACAGTGTCCGAACAACCGGTGTCAAAGAGGGGAAAGATTTTATGCACCAACTCTTACTGATCACCATGAAGGCATTAAGATTTAATATATTGCAGTGCAAGGCCTCAGAAAAATCGATTGCAAGTTATACCCAGGAAATTTTGTATTGTGGTGTATGGATTGTGTACATTTTCTCCGAATTTGATGCCGGCTGATATCACACGATATGGCCATATCAATTTAAAAGTATAGGATAGAATGTGTATGTGAGAAAATGGCTTGGACTTCTGCGTATGAACAACGATGTAATCCTGTACAAGAACAACGGGCTACTACATTTTCCAATGCCCTCGATCGCAGAGCTATTAAAGTGGGAAGTTCGAAATAGTTAACATACTATGTTACCCCAAAGATGACGTTCGTTCTTCTCCAATGCTTTTGAAAACCGGTAGAAAATGGAAATCTGAAGAAATGTTAGATGATCATGTCGCAGCCGTGAAATACAGTGGTGTGTTGGGCCCAACCCAACCCAACCCTATCTCATGGAGTCTGGGAAACAAATTCATACCAAGTATTGGTTTGACTGGAAAACCGAGAATAGAAGCGATAACAAAGTATAGATAAAAAAATGAAAGTAAATAATGCATTAAAATTGTACAATCAAGCCAGGTCTATTAAACTCTTTCAATATAGCCAATGGTGGGCAATGTGTTCTATGGGAAGATAAGGTCAGGAAAGGGTAATTTTTTTATGCAATCATTTTAAGGTGAGCTTCCTTGACTTGCAAACAGAAAAAATGGTCAAAATATGACGAAGGAAAAACGCAAGTGCAGTAATTAAGGTATACCGAGGCACATACTATCTAATTACGTTCTCGAGTTGAAATCGATCTACCTGACGACACAACCAAGTGGTCTGAGTTCTGGCAAAAACCTTTGAAAGGCAAGTGTTAACGATCAACGGAGATAAATCAACGTAGATTACGGATTTATGCAAGTCCAAATGTTGTAAAGAAAGCGAAAGAATAATTAATAAGTAAATAAGATACAGTTGATGATGGATGGTTCGAACCTGTCTTTCTTACTACGGTGATAGTCAAGTTATGATAAATGGATTGGCCGATGTTAAAATGGTTTACTTGATTTGACATGGTCTTGTTGCATGGTTTGCGATGTAGGTCTTCTTGTTTGTATTCACACTATTTCCCTGCTTCCTTTCCATCTCTATCCCCAAGCAAGATCGAAAGATCACTTCTTTCTTCATGTAATTTTTAGGCACTTTTGTCCTCTGCTTTTTGCCTTCTTTTCATATTTTTCGAACTAGTGTGTTGTTAGACCTGGGAATGTTTCAAAATTATTTTGGCCAACGGTTTCTTATTACGAGGGATTTGCCACAGAAGAGACCCTAAGTCAGAAAAGTTCGTTCAATAGACAATTAGTTCTACGGAAAACATGCAAAAATTCAGAAGTAAATTATCACAAAATGTATTGGAGAACATGTGCTAATCTTAAAGGTGGATACCTCGACGGATAGACATGAAGGGGCAACGACCCGAAAAAAGCAATTGTTAAACTTGAGATCCAAGCGTTTTTATTTATTATTAAAATTGTCTGCCAGCCTTTTCCTTTTCTTTGCGTCGTAATGTATCAATTACTTTTTAAAGATAATGATTTTCTTCCATATTTTGTCACCTACGCTTTGACACGATCATCACGGTTGTAAGATTTGTAAGACGTAAATTTTTTATTTACGAAGATTTTTTATTTGCAATGTCAATTTTATTGTCTGCCACTTTAATGTTATTTGTCGCACTGATATCTTGAGACTGCGTCACTTTTAAGAGTCTCAGCATCAGTGAAGGGTTGACTTCGTGAGGGAAATACATTTTTGCCGGTCTAAGAAATTTTTGACTCATTTCCTCTCTTTGGGAACAAACTGTCTGTCAAGTACTTTGACCAGACAGAAAAAAATTTTTTTCTTCCAACTGGTTTGCTGAAAGCAATTCAGGACACGGTGAACGGTGTATTCCATTAAAAGTTAAAATTGGTGTAGATGAGAAATTGCCAATTACAAACATTGTAAATTTCTTTCCCACTGTATTTCCAGCATTAGTATTAGTGTCACTCTACTGTGCTTTCCACCAGTAAATTCCTCATCCCTCACTTGTCTGCTTCTTTTTGAAAGTACCTCAGTTTTTCCAATAGTTTTCAAGAGAAACTTTAAAGTTTTAAGTTGAAGTCATCCAAAAATGAGATATTGTTTACTTAAAGTTCTCCGTCTCTTCTGTGTTACTATGGTCTTTACTAACGTGTTGGTACCCTTTCGTTCCTGCTAAACGTTTGTGTTACTTTGTTAAAATCCTTTAGTTATTCTCCCTTATTACCTTTTCTTGCATTAATTATGTACTTTATTCGTATTTTCTTGTACTGTTTTACTTACTCTTTATCAGCCCAACAACTCATTTGAACTCTTTATGGCTTTATTAATGACTATTTTGTCTGAGTTATAAAGAAGGTAGCCTCCCATTACCATTTTACCCAGTTAACCTTTCTTCATAGACGTTGCGACGGTAACATGTGGGGGGAAACTTTAAGGCAAAGAATCATTTAACATCATATAAATCGATTTGGTGTTACTTTCTCTGAAAATAAACACCTTAATCATACGGTCCTAAGATCATCTACTATATGGTATTAATCTATTGACACACCAGCTATAACACTTCGTTGATTATTCTAGTGAGAGTTACAAGTGATTATTTTCAAGTTGTACCAGTTCAATGCTCGATAGCTTTACAATGTAAAATAGAAATTATGTAACCATTGCAGAGAAGTTTGTAATTCTAGAAACGGCATAAATTCTCCCCTTATATTGATTTCTATTTTTCTTTGCAGTTTTTTTTCTTAGCTTATCTATAGCATATTTTTTGGGCTTCCTTTTCATTGTGTTTTTCATCACGAAGAGTTTGTTGTGTAAGTTAATGCTGCGAATCTACATTTATTTACCATATTTTTCTGTGAGTTTAAGACAAATTTATTTTCTGTATGGTTTCTTTTCTTTTCGTTGGAAATCACTTGATTCATACAATTTTCATTCCGCATGCCAATTGTTTCCATGCCCTGCACTAACTCCATGAATCTCCTGTTAGATTTCCTTTTTTACTTCTTCCTGATATTTTTATCTCTAGGATTTTCGTAAGCAATCTTTCAAGTCTTAGAATATTAATTTTTATGATGATTGGTGATAGCATTACGATGTGTTAGATACTGGTGTTGAAATGTCGTTATCATCAATTTCAGAGGGGGGTGAGGTGATAAGTTATTCCCTGCCTTTCAGATGTCTAAGATTTCGATGAAGTACTTGTCAATTCCCTCTAGGAACAAAGTATGATCTTGTTTCTTTGATTTGAAGAAATTATCTGTGATTTATTCATGCATTCCTTGTAATCATAGAATCTTACTGCTTCATCGGGGAGAAATGAGGGTTGATGTCTCAGATGCTGCTTTTTCTCTTGTGAGGTTTTCCAGACCTGTGTAGACAAGTTTTGGGTTGAAATGGACAAGTCGTTCTAATATTGGGCCAAAACAAACGTAGTGCTTCTGATGTATTATCAATACCTCGGTTGGTTCGGAGAGGTTGTATAGCTATAATAATATCTGATTCTGATTTTAATGGTTTTCTGACAATCCGTCTTTTGGTCTATGTTGCCCCATTTAACCAAAGCATTCGATTGTGGATAACTGGAGCTAGAATTGATGTGGACCATTATTAGACAGAAATTGAAGAGGGCTTTCCCAGCGACTACACGTTTCTTTTAGAGTCAAAATGACAGTACCACTTTAAATGTCGTGTAGTTGAGATAAATCGAAAAGTCGTGAATAATGGTCAACAACATCTGAGTAATCCTTTCCATTAAAACTGAAGAGATCTTCTGATACCTTAAGCTATGGTTCAATTGGCATTTCATTTAAAATTATGGGTTCAGAACAAACTGCTTTTCAATTGGAGAAACAAGTGGAACAAGTTAATACTGTACTATCATTATCCGTATTGATGCCTGACTAGTAAATAGACAAGTTTATTTTCTTTAATTTTCCCTGTATCAAAATCTCCTCACGAGGAATTTACTTCAGTTCATTTTGCAGTGACTTTGAGATAATAATTTGTTGGCTTTAAAGAAGAAGTCCGGCACGACAGGACATTTCAGAGAGAATGGAGTTGTAGGGCTTGAAACCAAAATGAATCTGATTGGGTGGAAGATACCTATTACTGATGCTGAGTAAATTTGGGAGAACAAAGGTCTTTCTGTACTTTTCTTTGGAGTTGTTTTTGCAATGGCTGGCTCATTTGGAGTTGTGTGATGAAAGACTGCTCAATCAGATTCTTGACGGATGGACATATTTATTCTGCTGTCTAATCAGGAAGGTGAGTTCTATTATGGAATGTGCAGTGTTAAAGGTTTTGCCAGGATTAAATTCCAAATTAAAACTGTATTTTTGGAGACAAAGCAGAAACATTTGAACCCTGGCTGGAGCTTGTGTAATTGACTTGGAAAATATGGCTTTTTAGGGAAGGTGGGCATTAAGTACTGTAAATTTACGACCTTTCACAACTGGGGTCTTTTACAATAAAATACAATAGAGGAAGTTGCTTTTTCAATTAGCGTTCTGCCGAATTTAATGACCAAGATGCATAAGCAACTGGAAGCCACTAATCTTGGATAAAAAATTCAATGACAGCACCTAATCCACGAGAACTAGGGTCAAAGCAAATGTTGAGGGAAGGAGAAGAGTGGGGAGAAAAATTGCTGTAGTTTTAACGAGTAGTAGTGTGAGAGTTGTGGAAGTGACAAGTACACATGGCGGGAAATCTGTCCTGCCTTTTTCAGTCTTTATTCTCACATTTAGGATATTACCATAACTGTGAGAAGTGCAGAATCACAATACGTGATGTGATGCACAAGAGAGAGAGAGACAGTGTGTGTGTGAGAGAGTAAAACTAGTATCAAGTACAGTTTTTTGAAGAAACATGCTATCTTTTCATTATGTAGAAGGCAAAGAGGTTCTGTTATCTCAGAGAGAATTGTTATAGATTTGCCAAAGTATGTTACCATACCTAGAAAATATGGGAGTTTTCGTTTATTTAAGGTAATGGCATGTCGCAGATTGCGAAAACGTTAGATGGGTCTATTTTATTACTACCAGTGGAAATGAGATGTACAAGGAAGACAGCTTTAGATGTTTACAAAATATGCACTTTAATTTGATAAGCTTAAGCCAAGCTTTAAGGATTCTAGACAGTACAAGGGTAAGGTTAAGGTCATTTTAAGGTCATCTTCTTCTAAATAATTTGCTCAGGTAGTGATATAGTCTTGTGAGTTGGTTGGACCACCAATGGTAAAAGAGTTTGGTGACAATGGCCGTTCAATGGACCCAGTCATTGTGTTCTTAAATAGAGGAGGTAATATTCTGTTCAAACGTTTTGTTAAACTTCTCCCTTCAATTTTGGTAGGTTACATGACAACTGCTAATGTATTAGCTTCAGGAAAAATGTGATATGTGGTGGGAAAAAATCCAAAGTTACCGAAGGGACCTGAAAATTTGCAATAGATGGAGTCAGGAGAGGCGTTGACGATGTTAACACATTTAATTATATTCAAATGGTCACTCATATTAAAGCCTAGGATAGATAATACTGTTGTATTAATCACAATGAACATGACAGGAATGTCATTTATACCTTTATGTTGTATCTCAAGAAGACAATTGATAAAATCTGTGTATCTGGATTATTATAATCAGAATTTAGTTAGTTGGATAAAGTTTTGGTTGTGGTTGTAATATAACATAATTTCCCTTTGAAAGGACATTACATTGCGCACCAGTGTCGATTTTAAACAAAAGTTATAGAATATTTGAGTGAGAGGTTGACTGACCATTATGAGTAATGACTGATTTCTTGTTGCAATGCAGAGATTGTGTACAGACCATTACACAACCCCCGAGATCTTGAAATATCAGGTTGGCTTGTGACGGGGTTAAACGTTTCTCAAGGGAAAAAAGATCATCTTAGCCTTGAATGACAGCAAACCTTTCGGCTCGGAAAAGGCTCTTTTTGATGCTAAGGTTGGCTGCAAAAATTCATCATGGGCTTGATTAATCTGAAGCTCTTTGTCTAGGTTCTATTCCGGTAGTTCCTTCAAAGAGTGTGGTTCTGAGCTATCTTTTTTGGTACCTAAACTTTTTAATCTTTGCCTATCCGAGTGTTCTTTTTCGCCTTCCTATAAAAGTCTCCAATGTCTAATCCTTGCAAATCATCTGATCCTTGAAAATATAGAAGGTAAGTCTCCTTTCTGTCATTAATAGAGTTTCTGGAACTACATCTCAACAACGCATTGGTAGAATTCCTCCAGAACCTAGGCCTGTATTAAATTGGAGGATCTTGCTCAACTGGTGGCCTTTTCACTCTAATCAAGCAATATATATATATATATATATACATATATATATATATAAAGCTTTTGATTCGGTTATCCGTATTAAAGTGCTCAATACATAAATGCAGAGCGTAATATAAGATATGATAAGTTGGAAAGAATAAAAAAACTACACAGTCCATTTCGACAAGTCTGTTTCGTGATTTTATTCACTCTTCAGGAAATGTTTCCTGAAGAGTGAATAAAATCTTCATTTCCTCTTCATTTCCTGAAGAGTGAATAAAATCACGAAACAGGCTTGTCGAAATGGACTGTGTAGTTTTTTTATTCTTTCCAACTTATCATATCTTATATATATATATATATATATATATATATATATATATATGTAGAATTATGGATAAGTCTGCTGAAGGGCGTGCTAAAGTTTTGGATATTTCCAAGGCATTTGATAAAGTGTGGCATACTATCTTGTTTCTTAAGCTTGGTGATTATAGTATTTGTAGAAGGGTCTTTGGTAATTATTTAGTAATTTCTCTCATATGGTAAAATGTTTGATACACTGGAGGGAATTACATTTTATGAGTATTCCATTATTACCGGTCTCCCTCAAGGTTCCAGTCATGGTCTAACTTTTTCTTTTGTACTTCAGTGATGTACCTAGTAACTTGCTTCCGTTCATCAACATCTTTACTGATGATACTACCTTGTACTCTCGCATTGCCCATAAGACAACTCATCATGAGTACGTTTTAACTTGCAAAAGATTTGAGTCTGTCTCTCAGGCTCTCAGAGTATGGAAAAGAAAGCGGTTGGTTTCTTTTAATGTGGCAAAAACGCAACTGATGTCGTTTAATAGAAAGCTGAGCCCTTACTTCACTATTCATGGACAATCATTCGGATTTTAACCTTGGTGAAGTTGCTTGTTTTATTGAGGAATGTTCATTGAGGAGGAAGCATGTTTTGTCACTGATATCTTGATTGTGGAACCCTGTTTTGTTTTGGCTTCTGAATACTTTCCTTGATCGCATGATTCCATTGCTCTTACCCTTGGGTGCCTAATAGATGTACCCCCGCTAGTTAATTTTTCCTAAATTTTCTACCCAGGACATTCTTATTCCAACCCCCCGCCCATTAATTTTTAAGTAATATCTCAACCATGACAATTTTTGAGGAGGTACTTTGGCGGGCAAGTAGAAAATATCTTTATTAAAATATGAAAATCACGTTGATCACAGATGATGTATTGTTTTGTTTTGGTCGATTCTTAACTTCATCTTTTAAACTTTTTGTCCGGACCCCTCATCTATTACATTTTTGGTCATTTTCCAACGCCCCTTCTATTAGGCACCCAAGAGTAAGTCCAAGGTTAACTCTTATCTCTTGACTCAACCTGTTATTTCTGTTTTTTCCCTCTGTATTTTTTTCATACTTACATTCACTTGAGTGGAATTATGCTTTGAATGGTTCTTTTCACAAGATGAAAATTTAAATGTGTTGATGTCATTGGAGAATGTGTTAAAAACAGCAATAAAAAATTCTCCGAATTCGAGTTCCTGTCCTCTTTTTCTGCAATAGTTTGCACTCTCTTGATATTGCAGAACTTTGCAAAATAACTTAATTGTTGACAGTTGAACCACTTTATTCCATAGAAAGGGCACTGTCCTTTGAGATAGGATTGATCTCAGAACTAAAGTTTGTTGATCAAGGATGATGAAGATTTGGGGATTTTTGTTGGGCTTAATTGGATGCAAATGTGGCTGGGATGCAGATAGCTTTGGTAAGTAAGGTTTCAAAAAAGGGGGGCGAATACCATGAGTGGAGTTATAAGCTGCCTGTTGTTCCTTTGAATTTTTCAAAGACTCCTCTGCAGCTTGACCTAAGTTTATGTCTTTGAAGGTATCTAAGTCAGATTCACGGAACATGCGTTCTCTACGATGCTTGCCTCCAAGGCCAGATATGAAAATGTCAAGAATCAGTAAATTACAAATGTCACAAGATTTACACTCGTTGCTTAATTTTTGGAGTTTTGTCACAAACTGAAGAATTGTTTGGCCCTCCAAAGGTTTTTACATAAAAACCTTGTGACAAAGTACAGTGATATATATATATGGGGGCGACAACTTAATTCACATTTTTAAATAATAATGTCAAGATTAAACTTCATATCATTAGAGTCAAAATTAAATATATCATACAATGTACGGCCTCAAAATTCAATAGCAGTTAATAAAATAGTAGCCCTTGTTCGACTAGGATTTAATTCAGCTTCAGTGGGCACAAGAAGTTTAAATTCCTGCTTCAAGGTACGCCAAGCTTTGTGCCAAATTGTGTAGAATCAAAATTAAGTACCAATAGAGGTGACAGCTTATCCATGGCAAAAGTATGTATAGAATAAGAAAAACCTCATCTGTTGGCTTCAACTAGGCTTTAAAAATCATCAAATCTGTCAGAAAATTTATTATTATGGTCACAAAAAATTCTGTTAATCGTGTTATATTTTTGGTTAAAAAACTCAAATATTTGAGCTTGAAAATGAAATAACTTTTTGTAATTCAACAGAATTTTACCTTGGCAATATTGTAAAGGTTTCGTTGTGTCCTTTTTGAGTTATTGACATTTTCCATTGACTTACGTTTTCATTTACTGTCGTCTTTTACACTTTTCCTTTCATTTTCGCTGTTATTTTCTTGTCACATAGCACAGGTAGTTTCTTCAGCACCTCCAGCGTATCTGCACTCCTATACGAAAAGTGGTACTCATCCTTATTCCTAAATTCGCCGGGAAAGGGGTGTACATCTGTGTTTGTTGGTACATAAGGTCCTAGTATTTTCAAAAGGAGTTGTTTTTCTGTTCATAGCCCGGTAAAGAAAAATGTTCTAAGAAATTTATTTAGCTAACAACATATAACTTGTAGAAGACACACGCTTGAAAGGAGTTAGCACTAGGAGTTGAAGAAAGCCAGTGGATGTCAGAGGATACTTTAATTAAATACTCCGAATTAGGATTTTCTTACAGTTCTCAGAGCGTATCTATCGTGAATGTTTCCACTGTTGGTTTCACAGAAAAGTTCTACTCCAATTGGCGGTGTCCAAATCTCCTTGTATAAATCATATCCTGTAATGTAACTCCCGAATTCAAGTGAATACAGTTTGCACAGCCTTGTTGGAGCCATCTTAGTTCCAAGTGCTTTCATTCTTTGCCAAACAATTTCTTGGGAGAAGAGTATTGGATGTTTGATGACTGCCAGGGTGCTGAAGAAGCTGCATTCAATCACAAAAATTTGAATCCAACAATTTCATTCATGGTTGTGATATTACGTGTCTTGTTATACGAAATCTATATTCGCATACAGGTTGTGGCAATTTGAATTTCAATATAGTTTTGTATAATTGAAAATTTGCATCAACTCAAAAGCAGCAAATACGGATTGGGATATGCATTAAAAGCGACAAACTACCCTCTAAATTCCAATCTGAAAGCATTGCAATAGTTTCCCTAGAAAGTGGACAAATATAAAAAACTGCACTTGAATTTAAATGTCAATCAAAAAAGCATTCAACAATGGAAACGACAACTGGAATTGATTGAGAAAACATATGCAAATCGTGACATCTGTCCAGGCATTTGGCATATTAACAGATGGCATTTTGAGTTAGTTTGTTACAATTTCAACATTAAAATACCGAGCAAGAAAAGATAATGTCTCTGCTGATTCATTTACTTGATTGCTCTGTACCGCTGTTAGTCCTCAAAATCTGTACAAGTTGCATGACTTCTTATGCCACCCAGGAGTAACTCACTTCCATCAGTTTTTGAAAACAAAGAATATTGCTGCTTTGCTTGAGGAGGCTTATAATATCACGATATCCTCTTGCAAGTTTATGTCCCAAAAATAAAGCTCTTTTCTCCAGACCAAAGGAAAGAAGACTCATCAAAGCCACTTAGCCCTTTAAAACAGTATTGATTTCAAGGGCCCATCACCCTCAGCTATCCCCCCAAAATCTTTCTTCGTGGTTGTAGGTGAGTATTCATGATTTCCTTTTGCAATTCCATGTGCTAATGTTGATACAAACAGTGTTATCAGAAGCCTCAGCTTAATCTTCACTATATTTGGCACAACAGGATGTATTCACTATGACTTAAGCCATGGTTACATTCAAAAAACATCCCAACAAGTCTAAGTACACCCTACCATCGAGCTGTAAGCGGACAGTGTGAACGGCATAATGGGCTTGAATGTGAATGGTATATGGAAAGTAATATACACTTATCCATATTCTTACTCTTTTTATTATTTTTTAGGTAGATTGGGGTTACTAATACATCAGACTGAAAAGCATATACCAGAAGAATTTATTAATGGCGACAAGGACAAACTTCTAACAACCCATCCTGATATAGAAATTACACCAGAATTAATTGAATCATGGACTGCAAACGACCCCAGTCTGCCGATCTTTTCTTTGATGCGGAAAACCATCCGGACGACACACTGACTGCATTCAACGATTACATTCAAGCATTCGAACTTCGTTATGCGGCACAATTCCCTGATCCTCCCAAGATCTCTCTTGACGCTGCTCTCAAAGATGGAGAATCTCAAACGCAACGTCCGAACAAGCAAACCCAACACCAACCCTTGAGCAGTATGACGATGTTGTTCAAGCCTGGCAAGCCAAAGTTCCTAGGCAGGTTTGCATCCAGCCGATTCATTGACGACTGGACTGCAGATCTACCTGATCAACAACATAAAGCAGCCTCTTGGGACACTTTCTGCCAGACGCTTAGAAATTATTATAAGCCAACAGAAAGCCTCACCTTGAAAAACTACCACTTTAGGTCCATCATTCAAAATTCGGATGAGGCCTTCGGCACATTCTGGAACCACGTCGCAAAAGAAGTCAAATATTGAAGCCTCAACTGCAAGCACAAAGACTTCGATGCAGCAAACACTGCGATCTGTGACCAAATCATTACCGGCACAACAGATGATCGGGTCCGAGAAGAGACCCTCGTGAAATCGTGAAACCCACAAAAACTCCGATGTAAAGAGATGTGCATGGAAAGTGCAGCAAAAGGTGGTGCAGAGATGGGTGGTGAAAGTGTCAACAGAATTAGTGGGAAATACTCTAGAAAGAATCCCAGAAATGCACAATACTCTGGAGGAAGGAGCCCCCTTCCGACACTGTTTTAACTGTGGTACACCAATCAAGAAACATGCACGTGAAGACTGCATTGCGATTGTCAAAACCTGCACAAAAAGCAACAACCAGGGCACTTAAGCTCAGTCTGCAAATCTTCCAAACCAGTTAACCAGGTCACAACCAACAACAATGCAACTCCAGAAGGCAACAGTTGCGAAACCGACGACCAATACTCTGGATACAATGTCAGTCTCTTCAGTGTCAAAGCCCAACACAACAATCCGCCACAGAATACTACATACGACCTTCACATCTTCCATACCAAGGCATCAAACACCAGTGTTCTCCCCAAGCGGAAACCCAATCTTCCTCACAACTTCCGAGCCTCTGTAATTGTGAACAATCATCTCACTGCACCCATTGCTTATACCGGTGCCCAAGTTTCAGTATGTGGAACTCTTGAAGCTAAATGCTGGGATCTTCTAGGACATATGACCACATCCAAGATCAAAATAAAGCCCTACAACAGTACACCTATCCCTGTTATAGGTGTTTCCCACTGTGCAGTCACCTTTGGCTCCACGTCGATCCGAGTACAATGGCATGTAATATCCAGTTCATGCAAACCCATACTTGCAGGGAATACCGCTGTTCAACTTGGCATTGTGAAGTTCGCAAAAAATCCAGAAGTGTTTGAACCAGTACGAATGATCAACACTGAAGCTACAGGAGAGGCAAAAGACAAGACCCAAAACATCTTCCAATGGTACCCACACTACTTTCAAGGCCTCGGACAATTCCAAGGACACCAGGTCAAGCTGCATGTCAAGGACGATGTTAAATCAGTCAAGGATGCACCAGGATCCCTTCCCTACCACCTCAGGGACCGAGACATGGACACAATACAGGAGATGCTCGACTAAGGCATTATAGAAAAATATGCTCAGAACGAACCCGCTCAATGGATTTCCAACATTGTCCTCGCCCCAAAAGACAATGGCAGAATCAGGGTCACTGTCGATGCTCGCAAGGAGTGATGGAAGCCATATCTGATGCAGGACTTACACTGAACCCTGCAAAATGCAAATTCTATCATCATGTAGTGCGCTTCTGGGGGATGATCTTTGGAAACGTTGGCATCTGTCCTGATCCACAGAAAATCGATGATCTACAATACCTCACCCCATTAACAAAGAGAACAGAACACGTCAGTTTCCTCTGCATGATGCAGTCCAACTCAGAATTCATTCCCCACTTTGCCAAAAAGTCTGCTGTTCTTCTAGACCTCACCAAAAGCACAGCAACTCTAGTAGTGCTTCAAAACATTCATTTCAGAATTCAAGAAAGACATAACACTTCGCTACTTTGACCTCTAGAACTGCACTTTCATTATCACCGATGTCCACAAAACTGGACTCAGAGCAATCCTTGCCCAGGGTAAAGGCCTCAAGACTGCTAGAGCTGTCTCATTGCATCACCACAGCTGCTGAACAACCTTACCTTGGACCTTAGGTCCTCCCATCCTGAGCAGGATATAGCGCAGCGAGACTTCTCCATCGTCTACGGTCGTCAGCCACAGCTTGAGCGGTTCTGAGTGACAGCCCCCGTGGATTCATGTCGTCCCTGAAAGTAGCTTGCCACGTCCTCACAGGTCTGCCACGCCTTCTGTTTCCTTCCTTTGGTCTCCATTCAATTGCTTGTTTTGCAAATCTGTTGGGTGGTAATCTTAAGACATGTCCTGCTAGCTTCCATCTTCTCTTTTCTACTATCTTGTGCAACGGTTCTTGTTCTGTTCTTCTCATTGGTGATCATATCCCTCCATGTGAGACCTAGGATTCTCCTCAGATTCCGCGTGTGGAACGAATCTAGCTTTCTCTCTAGCTTCTTAGTTGTTTTCCAGGTTTCACTAGCGTATAATGCTGTAGAGACAACTATGGCCATGTATAGTTTGACCTTTGTTTTCATGTTGATTTGTCGTGATTTCCAGATATGGCTCATTGTTCTGAAGGTTGCACCGGCATTTAAGTCTGTTTCTACTTCACCTGACTTGGTCAAATAATTCCCAAGATACGGAAACTTTTCTACTTCTTCTAGTGGATTTCCATTGACAGTAACTTGCTGTATTTGGTGATTTTCCACCTTCATGATCTTACTTTTTCCTGCTGAACTGCTGAACAACACTATCCACAAATTGACCTTGAGGCGACAGGTGTGCACTATGTATTAACTCGGTTTAGAAACTACCTGGTAGATTCACCAGATGTTATTGTTGTAGTGACTGAAAACAAACCAATAGTCTCAATTTTCAATGGTTGAGAAAAAGGCTCGATCTGAACTGGGTGAATAAAGCTATGCAACCAAGATATCAACTTTAAGGTCCAATATCAAAAAGGAGACGGTAACCAGGCAGACTATTTCTCATGAAATGCCAAAACCTTTGAGAACACCACAACAGAGGAACAGGAGAGCTCATGTGAAGCCAACAAACTCCTTTATGTTCTCCACACCACACTGGTGATGGATCACATTGGCTTGGCCAACATCACCATTTATACCAAAAAGGACCCCGTCCTGCAACAGTTATTTAACATCATCCATGATTCCCAAACATAGATATCCAACAATATACCTGAAAAGCTCAAGCGATTCTCACATGTCTTCCCAGAGCTCACCCTCTCTGGAAATGGAATCATTGTCAAAGCTGACAGCATCATACTTCCTGAGACCCTCCAAGACAATGCAATTGAGCCAGCCCATTGTGGAAGTCATCCTGGACAAAGCAGCATGGAAAGACGGCTTAATTCACACTTCTTTTTTCATGATATGAGCACCAAGATCTCCCAATACATCAGCTTGTGTCCCATGTGCAACACCTTCACAAACAAGAAAACATTTGAACAACTAAGACACCATGAAGTTCCAAAACTATGCTGGGACACAGTAGCTGTCAACCTCTTCGGGCCCATACCTACAAAAAACCACGTCATCATCATCCAAGACCTGACATCAAAGTTCCCGGGCTGCAAAACTTGTCTCCAGCACCAGTGCAAACAAAGTGCTACCAGCCTTAGCTGACATATATGACAACTGTGGAAATGCCCGACAACAAATATCAGACAATAGACCTCCCTTCAAGTCACAAGCCATGGACAGATTCACCAGCCAGAGGTATCCAGACACAGAAAATACCACCACTACACCCCTCATCCAGCCTGGCAGAAACATTCATGTTTCAGTTGGGCAAAGCTGTGAAGATCCCTCATGCATCACACAACAGCAAACAAACCACCCTGACTTAACTTCTCAAAAACTACTGTAACATGCTTCACTCCACAATGGATATAGCATCATCAGCCATGCTCTTCCATGATAGGTAAGGCAGTGTTTTCCTAAAAAGATCAGTCAATGAGGGACAGGTCGTAGAAGCCAGTTGTCAAGAGGCACAAGACAAAGAACAACTGTCCTTAATGACAGCAAATACAAGGTAGCACACAATTTTGCAACTACCAATCTGTAGATGTGATAAAAAACAGTCATGTACTCCAGTGAGATGAAGTTTTTGCTGTTCAATGGGGTCAACACTCTTAAGGCCAAAGGTAATTGGTAGTCACACAACCATTTAAAAGAGGTAAATGGGTTGTGATATGATCCACCACTTTTAACTTTGGCAGCAATTAATTCAATTTTTAGACATAAATCTGAGTTTGTGAACTTACCACAAGACCCAAATTTCATAAGCAAATTGACAATGGTAGGAGATACAAAAGTANTTTGCTGTTCAATGGGGTCAACACTCTTAAGGCCAAAGGTAATTGGTAGTCACACAACCATTTAAAAGAGGTAAATGGGTTGTGATATGATCCACCACTTTTAACTTTGGCAGCAATTAATTCAATTTTTAGACATAAATCTGAGTTTGTGAACTTACCACAAGACCCAAATTTCATAAGCAAATTGACAATGGTAGGAGATACAAAAGTAAAAGTTTTCAGTTTGTACAACCTGCCAGAATCATGAGTCATAACAAAGGTTAGTCTAGAGCTCTTGTACTGCAAGTTGGTTATTTCCTTAATTTTTGAGATGGCAGGTTTTAAGTGAAATTTTACATTGTCTTAAATTGGCATCATTCATGAGGGCCTGAAGTCCAAAAGCTGAGTCAGGAATTTTCAAGTGACACCACAAAACCAAGCAATGGGAAAGATGATTAGGAATATACAAAAATCTCAAAAAGTTCTGTATTGCATTCATTGTAAACTATGATGGCTCATATTTAGGATGTGTTAGTTTCTTATAAGATAACACAATAACATTTTCACCATGACATCAGTTGCATAGTTGACTTTAATGAGATCTGGTAGGCCAATAGTTGCCTGCTTTAAAGAAGACAATGGCATCCTTTTATGACTATGTCATTTGGGGCAGGGGTTGATTCCCAACTGAATGGGTTAAAAAATGGTAAGTGCTAATTAATACTGATTAACAACCATTGGGAATCCATGAGTAGCACCATAACTTGAACTTGTGGGAAATGATTATGAGTAGTCCAAGTCAGGTCTACGCATAATCATTTCTAAACAGGTCAAGGAATTAAGATTCTCCCTTGTGTAGGAAGAAATGACTCTGTTTTGTGGACTATTTATAGAATAACCTATGAAAAAGATTGATCTAAACTGAAGGAGAAGTTTACATCTTTTACAATGGCTACTGTCTTGAATGGCTAGGTGCCTTTCTTAAAATGTGCTTGAATTTAACAAAATTCAAGCACATTTAAATTCAAACAATATCCTAGGATGATTATACTATTCAGTGATGCAAGAAAAATAATATGTAATCCATATATCATGAAATTTAATTACAAATGATGGAAAAAATGAAAAAAAAATCAATGACAGCTGTTATATCTATAATAGGAAATTTAACAAATCTAAAAAGAACAAGGGTAGACCAATAAGTCATATAGTGTGTTCATGAGGGCAACTTCACTGTCAACATTTCTAACACAGTTTCCATTACATGATTCACAGCAGAAAACAAAATCAAAATCAAATGTCTTTTTTCTTTTGCTAAGCTCAACAAATACTAAACAATCATACATCATACACTGATGACAACAAAATGTTTCTGATTAGGAAAAATAGTACTCCTTGAACAAATGATAAAAACACAATTAAAAGTAAAAGTCAGGGTGGATTGATCACAATGTCAAAGTACAATCTAATAGTATTCCGCGAAAGATTTTGGGTGTTAATTTAATGAGGTGCCCGTACTTTGATAAACCTAGCGCAATATTAAATATTATAAATGTATGTATATATATATATATATATTGTCTTGCTGTAAACCAATCTTCGTCACAAGTCTAATACAACAATAAAGACCAGCGAGTTGCTTATGACGTTATGTACCAATAATACATAATTGCGGGATAGTAAAGGTACATTGCAAAGTTTTAGAAAAAAGTTATTTCAATGTACTCGATTAATTAGCCAATGCCTTTTTATCTAGCTTTATAATATTTTTTCCGAGATCCATCTTTGGTCCCTGCCATGCGACGTACTATACAGGCCCTGCTGTCGACTATTGCATTACTTCAGGTAGCGAAAGGTTATACTGTCACTCCTTTTTCATAATTTTACTCAATATTTCGTAGTCGTAAAGTTCTGGATGTAAAGGGTCGTAATACCGAGGTGAGGTCTCGTCCACGGTGTATTTGAGCTTCGTAAAAAAACTCATCGCCTTTTCGTTGTGTTTAAAGACAGTTAACATAACTTTCTTCATTTTAGTTCTGAAACATATTAACTCTAATATCTGCATGAGAAATTTTCCAAGTCCCTTGCCTCGTACCTTTTCTACAAGCTGAATTTCATAACAATATAAAATCTCATCATTTTCGTCCAAGTCAAAACGAAAATGACATATGGCTACAATTTCCCCCTCTGCATCTTTCGCAAAAAGGTACCACGCATTATCCTCTGCCATTTCGTTGAATTTCTCCTTGTCACTCCAGCCCATAGTTGAGGATTGGTAACAGGACTCCATATTAATTTTTGTTATTTTAAAAGCATTATTTAGGGCGTCTTCACCCAGCTCTAGCCTTCGCTTACAATCGATGGTAACCTCTAAGCCATTTCGCTTAAACTCTTGAAACGCAGTTAAATTCTCAAGATGATCGTTGACAAGATTAGCAGCATTTACAAGCTCCTGGCTTACTGTGAGCTTCTTCTGCTCTTCTTTCCACTTTTGCTTTTTCTCCTTACCCTTTACTGACTTATTTCTACCCATGTTGGATCAAACGCAACCAAACTAATAATACCCTTGATTGAAGTAACCCATGAAAACCTCTGATCAATGATGGAACAAGCAGAAGCGCGGGAAAATGCTATTGTTGTGGCTGTTGTTTTTGTGTGTTGATGTTGTTGAAGGTTCAAAACTGTTTCCCTGTGCCTCTTTGAGAATCCTTGTTTTTTCTTTTCAAATGCCTCTGGTGCGAAAATCCTGCTGTAAAATCAATGCTATCAATAACTTTAAATTAGTAATGTGTAAGAGAATCATGTATATAATTGATTAATTAGTTCATTAATTAATCAATGACCATGATATTATTTTATACTATATTATTGTTATATTAAGTTATATTAAATTATATTATATTATATTATATCACATTACATTATATTATATTATATTATATTATATTATATCACATTACATTATATTATATTATATTATATTATAGTATATTATATTATATTATATTTTATTATATTATATTATATTATATTAAATTATATTATATTATATTATATTATATTATATTATATTATATTATATTATATTATATTATATTATATCATATTATATTATATTATATTGTTTTGTATTGTACATAATGAAACTTTGTAAAGTGAAGTGGCGCCTAGTCTTCTAAGGACGAATTTGATACAAACTCAAACCGAAAAAAATATGAAGTTCTGGCAATGTACTAAAAGTCCCTACCTGTATAAAACTATAACTACTGGATAACAGTGACTGTAATTTCAGAAGCTTAATTATTACAATCTAATCTACCACCATTGCACGAAATTACGTTGTCAAATAGATTGGACATGTATTTAAGAGATGATAAATCAAAATTTTTTTATCGATATACGTTATCAGAATGTCAATTGTTGCTAATTTTATTATTTTTGTGAAATTCAACACAGATAAATTAAAGGAGCATGAGCATGTGCAACAATACCGGGTGACTTTGAGAAACAGATTTGAGGTTCTGCAGGAAGTGGTTACAGAAGAGGAAACTATAGAGGGATATTGGAGCAGGGTCAAGGAGAAGTGGAAGGCAACATGCGAAGAAGAACTGGGTAGAAGAAAGAAGCAACACAAACTGTGGATATTACAGGCAACTTTAGACAAGATGGATGAGCGGAAGAAGGTAAAGAGCTCAATAAATAGTGCCCGGACAAGAGCAACAAAGGCGAGGCTTGAAGAAGAATATCGACAAAAGCATCAAGAAGTAAAACAGAGTGTTAGGCAGGACAAGAGGGCTTTTGTTGACGACTTGGCAACCAGAGCAGAGACAGAAGCAGGACAGAGAAATATGAAGGAGTTATATGACATCACCAGAATCCTAGCAGGAAGCAGGAGGGCTTCAGAGAAGCCAATAAAGGACAAAAATGGTGCCACTATAACAACATTGGAAGGAGAGACAGACAGACCGATGGAAAGAACACTTCAGTGAACTGCTGAACAGACCGGCACCCGAAAAGAGACCAAATATCGCTCCGGCGGAAGAAATGTTGCAAATGCCACTACACAACCTTACCAGGTAGGAAATCAAGAAGGCCATTATGTCACTGAAAAATGGCAAATCAGCAGGACCAGATGGGATTCCAGCTGAAGCACTGAAGGCAGATGCGGACACTTCAGCAGACATTCTGCAGCCGCTGTTTGAAGACATGTGGGAAGAAGAAGTACCTCAAGATTGGAAAAAAGGGTATATAGTGAAGTTACCAAAGAATGGAAACCTGCGTCATTGTAAGAATTACAGAGGAATAATGTTGCTATCTGTTCCAAGGAAGGTCTTCAATAGAGTTCTACTAGACAGAATGAAAACGGCTGTTGACAATTGGTTCAGAGATGAGCAGGCAGGTTACAGGAATGAAAGGCCTTGCACTGACTTGATCGCCACTCTTAGGATAATCATAGAGCAGTCTCTTGAGTGGAATAGCTCACTGTATGTGAACTTTATAGACCTCGAAAAAGCTTTTGATAGTTTAGACAGACAGGCACGATGGGGGTTGATGGCGCATTATGGGATTCCACAAAAATACATAGCTATCATAAGGAACATCTACGAGGGTATGGCATGTAAGGTCCTTCATAGAGGTACTGCAACAGAGAAATTCAGCATCAAGACTGGAGTTAGACAGGGATGTCTTCTCTCCCCATTTCTTTTCCTCTTGGCAATCGGCTGGATAATGAAGTAGTCAACAAAGGACAAAAGGAATGGTATTCAGTGGACCCTTTGGCGTCAGCTAGACGAACTAGATTTTGCGAATGACATTGCTCTACTATCACACACACATCAACAGATGCAAGACAAGACTTCAATCTTGGAAGCCAATACATCAAAAGTTGGACTGCGAATAAACAAGGACAAGACAAAGGTCATGAGAATAAATGCAAAGAAGGATGACAGCATTAGGTTAACAAGCGGGGATATAGAAGAGGTTAGGTCATTTACTTATCTGGGAAGCATAGTAGATGAGACCGGCGGGACCCAACATGACATCAAGACAAGAATAGCCAACGCAAGGACAGCGTTCAGCCTCCTCAACAAAGTGTGGAGGTCAAGAGAGATAGCTACTAAAACAAAACTTAGGATCTTCAACTCAAATGTTAAATCTGTACTGATGTATGGAGCTGAAACTTGGTGCACTACAAAGGTGACAGACAGACAAATCCAGTCATTCATCAACA
>RDPX01000042.1:802164-820432 GCA_003991215.1 Morbakka virulenta
TTCATAGAGGTACTGCAACAGAGAAATTCAGCATCAAGACTGGAGTTAGACAGGGATGTCTTCTCTCCCCATTTCTCTTCCTCTTGGCAATCGGCTAGATAATGAAGTAGTCAACAAAGGACAAAAGGAATGGTATTCAGTGGACCCTTTGGCGTCAGCTAGACGAACTAGATTTTGCGAATGACATTGCTCTACTATCACACACACATCAACAGATGCAAGACAAGACTTCAATCTTGGAAGCCAATACATCAAAAGTTGGACTGCGAATAAACAAGGACAAGACAAAGGTCATGAGAATAAATGCAAAGAAGGATGACAGCATTAGGTTAACAAGCGGGGATATAGAAGAGGTTAGGTCATTTACTTATCTGGGAAGCATAGTAGATGAGACCGGCGGGACCCAACATGACATCAAGACAAGAATAGCCAACGCAAGGACAGCGTTCAGCCTCCTCAACAAAGTGTGGCGGTCAAGAGAGATAGCTACTAAAACAAAACTTAGGATCTTCAACTCAAATGTTAAATCTGTACTGATGTATGGAGCTGAAACTTGGCGCACTACAAAGGTGACAGACAGACAAATCCAGTCATTCATCAACAGATGCCTCCGACGGATCGTGAAATTTTTTGTGGCCAAACCGTATTAGCAATCAAGACCTATGGAAACAAGCAAGTCAGCTTCCTCCACCAGTACAGATAAGGAAGAGGAAATTGACATAGATCGAGCATACCCTCAGGAAAGACGAGGGCAACATTACTCGGCAAGCCTTGCGGTGGAACCCTCAAGGCAGACGGAAAAGAGGAAGACCTAGAGCCACTTTGCGTAGAAGTCTAGAACAGGAAATGAAAGACAGTGGACATAGTTGACAGACCATCATGATCGTAGCCCAGGACAGACGTAGATGGAGAGATATTGTTAGCGACCTATGCTCAATGCCGGAGTGAACAGGCATAAGTCAAGTAAGACAAGTTCGTTTGAATTTTGGCCTAATAATTTCACTATCGTCTTGACTATTGCCCTCAACACCCAAATCATCAGGATCCTCCTTTTTTTTCGTGACCACAATTTTCACACAACAATAGATGAAACATGACTAGGTATAGTAGATGATAACCATTCATGCTAACAATTTCTTGTGGGATGCTGTAAAGCCGTAAGGTATGTAACAAACTTTCCTGTGTGCTCTATCAAAAGCCTTTTCAAAATCAGTTTTCTAAGCTTTTCCGTGCCTCGTTTGATAATATTACGAAGCCCTATGATCTGATATATGCAACTCCTCTTCCGTCGGGACCTCTCCTGTTCTTGCCGAAGTAAGTCATCAAAGCATACGTTAGTCTGCGTGTAATCTTTTCGAGAACTTTGCTGGGAACAGAGAGTTCCGACCAAAGCTATAGCTTTCTTATACAGTGAAAAACAAGGTTTTAAGATGTTTGCTGCAGGGAGGGATCAGCTTTGATTTGTTCAGCACTAAATTTACTACTCTTTGGGTAAGCATCTACAGAATTCTGGCGGTTCCTGTTAACCATGTTGTCTGTTTGATTTTGTTATTAATGAAGGTCTTGAAGTACTTAAAACCTATTCTTTACCTATGAAAGGAAAGAAACGCCTTTAAGATCTCTGGCTGTTTCAGTTTCTCTGTATCAAACATTTATAGTCTAGGAGACTGATTACCTGTCTTCCTGAGTTTAAACCTTAAAACAGCCGACATTAGTTGATTGTTGCTTCCTATCTTTGCTTTTCGACAAACATGTGCATCCTGCAGTGATCATTTCCAGACCTGGTTGATCATGACGTGACCAATTTGATTGTAGTAGTGTAAGAATTGAGGATTTTGGGTTTGCAAAAAACTTTTTTCAAACAATTTTTTTTGGAAAAGCTGACAACTTTTTAAAAACGCCAGAATCCCTCAATTAGTTTACTACTTTCATATGCAATGGAATCCCATATAAAAGCAATTAATGCAATTGTATCTCCTATAAAAGCAATTTTATATATACCTATAAAAGCACAATCAAGTGTTAACTTAGTGTTGTTTAAATGTCTTATTATACATATAGGGTTTTGACGAATAGGTACCTTATGGTTTTTTAAGTCTTATGATGTCTTGTGCTACAGGGTTTTTGAGCATGTTAAGTATTTGGGTGGCACAATTTATTTGCGTAAGTAAGTAAATTTGACGTTTAAAGACTCAATACGGGGATCAAAAACCCCGTTATGCAAGGCAAACCTTAGGCAGAAAGAGCTCTTACATAGCTCTTCAGAGCTACCTAAGAGTAATGGAGCTGTCTTTATTACAATTGCGTAAATAAGATAGATTCTCGTATTTTACTAATACATTAGTCACTTTTAATTGATCTTATCATAAAAATAACTTGTTTGCAAAGCAAGCTATTTATATGATATCCCACATATTACTTACTTACTTATCCTCTGTGTTCTGCTTCTTTGGTAGTCGAGGACATCCCATAGATGCAATCAGACCTTCGTTGAAACGTTTCCAGTTCTTCTTCTCTCTTGCTTTTCCCCTCAGGCTCTGGAGCATTTTTCTGGTACGGAGTTGCCCTAGTCCGGAGTTTTTGATGTCTTCACGGTTGGTGCTGAGAAGATTTGTAGAGTGGCATCCTATTCTGGCTTTATACATTGTTGCTCCTGATATGGCGAATTCAAGGGCTTTCTGGGTGGGGGTGTTGATGTCCATGCGTAGGACATGACCTAGCATAGACCATCTTCGCTTTGCTACTAGTGTAGATATAGGATCCGTTTGGCAGATTTTATACAGTTCTTTATTACTGATTACGCTTTTGGGCCATAGTTGACCTGTTATCGTTCGCAAGTGTTTACGGTGGCATATATCTATTTTATTCATCATGGCTTTGTTGGTAGCCCAGCTGTCGCAATTATATAGCATGATGGAGAGACAGTACGCGTTATAAATCCCACATATGTTGTAAATAATAGAATAGTTACCTTGAATTTGATGTAAATTTCAAAATATAAACCTGGGTGAACAACAAGGTTTATTTAATGAATGCCTTATATTTTAATAATAGAATAATTATTTTATGGTTTTTAGTCTTATAGTTTTTTGTAATTTAAAAGCTCTGGCATAGATTAAGTATCCTGACGTCATAATTTACTTGCATAAGCAATTAACTTTGACGTTCGAAGGGTCACCCACGGTGATAGGAGCTGACGAGCCCTTCAGATGGGGAATCTTTTAAAAGCTTGCTTCTAAAAGCAAAGGGAAGATTCCATACATTTTGTTTTTAAGATGGTCTCTCATATTCTTAATAGTAGGTTACTTATTTCTGATTGGTTTTGTGAAGGTATCGGTGATTTATTTATTCCATTTTTAATAAGATGATCGTTGTCAGTTATTAATTAGTTTTATAGGAGCTATTTTTTGGATTTTCCTTATAATAGTATAGCTCAGAAAATAATTAATCTGTTTCACCTCAAATGATAACATTTGTTTTAATAAAAGAGATTCACAAAAGCATATTTAATGATTTTATTTCTTAAACCAACAAAATGGTTGCCAAGTGTTTTAAACCACCTTTCTTTAATCACCTTATAATCCTCATCTTATATTGTAATTTATTTCATAATGTCCAACATAGCTTGTTATTCCATTATCATATATAAATATATATATAATATATATATATATAGTATTAGGAGTAAACTCCAAACAGCCAGATGTTAAGGCTTCTATTTTGGCAAAATAATAACATAACCCCTCCCCCCAAAAAAACCCCAAATACCTCAAAACAACAAACAACTTATACATCACAAACAAATTTTACACTACTCGAGACACAATACATAAACAGAGCCATAGAAGAAGTGATTCAGAAATTTAGATAAGAGACAGACAAAAGATAGACCATGTTAGTAACAGAGGTCCCGGGCTTGTGACCGGCAGTGGATTATATATATATATATATATATATATATATGTCTTATCATTAAAGCTGCCTAATGATATTTTGTTTATAGAATAGCTTCCAAGCTGATGAGAATCACTTCCAATGGTATTTATTTTGTGATGCATTTGTTTTATAGAAAACAACAGATTCTTATAAACTTCACTTTTGATAATGTTCTTAATGTTCTTCCTAACACCTTTAGGAATTTTTTCACCGTTGTTATTATTCTTATTATAACTGTACATTTAACTTCTTAATCCAAAAAATCTAGTGATTAGGAAACTAGCAACTTTATCTTTAAATCCCCAATTACATTTTTATTACTATTTTCAAAATATTTTGCGTTTTTCAGATAGTCACTATTATCAAATTTCTCTTTGTTATTAAAAAAGTCTTGATATACATCTTCAGCCTCTATTTCATATGTAAGACAGTCAGTATTTGTAAACAGTTGTTTAGTCTTATCATCATATAGTTATAATGAAAGTCATATATTAATATTTTGCTAAGATCTAAAATACACATACATACATCTGCTGGCCTACTTAAGGTTAGTGTTTCTTAAAATTTTATCTACAACTACTAAATTCTCATTTATAATCTGATTACTAACAAAAGTTGGTTTACTAGCAAGTTCCATTAATTTACTTTTATCCGCAACAAATCTCACATCAACTTCGTCTTTCCAAAAATCACTGTTATTCATTACCTTGAAAAAACTACTTTTGTATAATAAGATATCCGTTTCAAAACTACTTTTAGCATAAGTTCTATTGTGAGTATTAAAATCAATATATTGCTTTAGCCAAGAAGACTGATTAAATTCTAGTACTCTATGAATATTTGAGACTTTCAAACCAATACCTAAATAAAATTCAATATTTCTATCATGTATAACATACTTTTGTTTATTATTTAAAGTAGGAATCAATTTATGACAAAGGGGTTTGATATATTATATTTATTAGCTATTCTTTTGCAGTATAGAGATAGCATGTCTTCTGTCACTTTAATCTTTCCAGGTCCTTTAGGATTATCAGTATGCAAGAGATATAACTCTTCTAGATATTCTAAATCAACTTCTAGAAGTAATCCTGTTTTACTATCTTTATTCTATTTTGCTAGGTCTATCCGACTGCTTTGTTTTTGAGATAAACATATAAATCCTCCAGTTTATTAATATAGAATTACATTTAGATTTTCAAATAATCTAGAAAGATATGAATGTATTGGATATGAATTGAAAACTCCAATAGTTTAACCTGGAAAAAATGTAAACCAAAACAAAGGAGGTCATTGGATCGATGTGGATTCAACAAATCAAAGAGGAACATGACACTGGTATAATGCTTTTATTGAATTAAATTTTAATATAGACAAGTATGATGGTAGTGGTAATTACAGTACAGCTGTTAACATCAGCGTAGTAAACGGTTCTTTTGGAATGACTTAATCAATCAAGGTAAAATACAATGGTCAAGCAGTTCTATATGTGAATGATTGTAATCATATTGTAAATCTCAAAAATTTAGTTGAATATTCAACAAACCACACAAAAACTATTGGTGGTTCTCAATATCATAATCCCAATACTAGGCCCTTTGCAAATATACAAGAATAAACTTCATCAACTGGTGCAGCACCCTATACAATTTCTAGAAATGTTAATTATAATGCTGGTTTCCATAAAAAACACCCATTTTTAACAGACCCAGCTTCTTCTTCTTCTTCTTGTCCTGCTAGACTTTTGTATTCCAGAAACGTGCACAATTCAAAGCCTGTGCTGAAGGGAGTGCCAGATCAGCTGGTTGGCATCCTGGTGTAGTGGAGCAGTTTAGAAGGTGGAGCATTGTTTGCACCAATTCACACCTGCAGGTAGCTGTTGTAGTGAAGCCCCACTTCTTGCGGAATGACATGCATCTTCCATTTTCGTTTCGGATGCGATTCAAGGTCTTCCATACTATCCAATTCTCCCCATTTTCACTGGCAGGTTCTTCATTTGGAAAAATGCCCCTCTGAATCCATTGCTGTCCAGCCTCTCTATACACACCCAGTAAAAACATACAAACTTTTATTTTACCATTAAACTATCTAGAATTTTTTAGTCTCCAGGAAGAACAAATTCTACCGAATGAAAAATTTACTATTGAAATCTAACTAAAAATTGATGATAATATTATCTTCCATGATAGAAATACAACTAAAAAGCTCGTTATATTATTAAACGGATGGCACTTTATGTTACAATATTAGAATTTAATGCAAATTACCAGGCCAAGTATTTACCAACCTTTCTACAGAGCCATAGTTGGTCGTATCTGAAAGAATTGATTGTTACTTCGGATAGTACAACTGCAAGAAATCACATTTAACAACACAACAAGCATTCAGAAAACCTGTCATGTTTTTCTCTTTTTACTTAATTGAGAAAAATTGAATAATTAGCTACACAACATGTTTATTTATAATACCTTTAACATTGCTGGAAATGGTGTTAAATTTTTATCATCACAACGTGAAGTAAAGAGAGGTGTATTTTATCCTCCTGAAAGAATGTAATCTGACAAAGAAGTGTGTAAGACTATCAGAATATTTTATAATATCAACCTGGACTTAGTCAAGATCAAATGGATCCATATATTAGTTTTGAAGAGTTTCAGACTATATATGGTATATTATATTTCGACCTCTGTAAAATGGAAACCCAGCTTAAAAATCATGACACTAAACTCAAGCTTAGATATATTTCATCAGGTGTTCCAGATAAACCTTACACAATGTACAGGCTTGTATTACATGAAGAAGAGATTCATGTTGATAATAAAAGAAGGGCAGAGTAGTCTTACGTAAATTGTGTTTTTGATCATAAATCATACATATTTTATCTAACTGTATTAAAAATTATGGTAGAATATCATACAGTGTAACTCTCAGTGAGAGTCAAAATGCACAACTTGCTAAACCATTAATGAATAAGAAGTCGATCACATTGAGGCTATCAAATAATGAATTAAGTGGTGCTGATGAACTGCTGTTAGCTAGATCACAGATTAAACGGATACAAAAGACTCCATCCTCAAAAGAGAAAAGAGGTTAAGAACAAGATTGATTGAAGAATAGAATGAAGGCAGAATACAAAAAGAAGGACAGGGAGGTGAAGAGGAGCGTGAGGAAGAACAGGATGAAAGAGATAGCGGAGAAAGCACAGAGAGCACAGAATGTGGCAGAGAATTTAGAGAAACAGCTGACAGGACAAAGCGCACGACAAACGGCCACATCAGTGAAGGACAAGATTGGAGAGCTGTCGAAGAACAAAAAGACAAGGCTGGCAAAACCGAAGGATACTTTTCAGGAAGTGGTTAACAGAGATCCATCTGAAGAACCACCACAAAGAGAAGCAGAGGATAGAGAAGAGCTTGATATTTCATCGAAAATAAGAAATGTACTGAAGGCCCTGAAGAATGGAAAAACCCCTAGATCAGACCAAATTACTGCAGCAATGTTCAAAGTAGACCTAGAGCAAACAACCACAGAATTGCAAAAAAAAGTTGACCTCCCCTAGGAGAAATTTCTCGTTTCTACACAATGCAAAATAGGACAAATCTCCAGGATTCCAACGTATGCAATTTTCAGGAATGTGGAAACTGGAGGGGAGTTACGCTGCTGCTACTCGTCAGTAAAGTGCTCAGCAAGATCATCTGAACCATCATTTGTCAATATGAAATTCACATGTATCTGATACAGATGGTCAAGACCCTTTATGAAGACTTTCAGTGATCCGTTATTGACAAAAGTGAAACAACAGACTTGCTCCCGGTGAAGAGTGGAGTGAACAAAGCTGCTGCATGTCAGGATTCCTCTTCCTCCAGTGTTCGACTTGATCGTGCGGAAAACAACGGAAGGTGAGAGATCAAAATTCATACAAGACTTTACAACCTTGATGGAGGGCCTTGATTTCGCGTATGATCTTGCCCTTCTATCATCCACCATGAATGATCTACAGCAGAAAACATCGAGACTTGCAGAGAATGTTGCTTGAGTTGGACTAAAAAGATGAAAAGCAGCAGCAGAAGCAAAGAAAAGCTGAAGGTTAGAGAGAAAAAAGTGGAAAAGGTGGAGAGCTTCACATGTCTGAGAGCCAGTATGGTAAATGATGGTGGGGGTATAGCGGACGTTAGAAAGAGGATAAACGTGACCATCGCACTATTCAAGTGATTAACAAACATCTGGCAAGCCGGTGACATAAGCAGAAAGACATAAGCCTCCCTTTTCAAGAGCCTTTTATTGTCAGTACTGCTATAGGGATGCGAGATCTGGAAACTGATCAAGAGAAAGGAAGAAAAATTAGACATATTCCATACCAAGTATCTAAGGAGGATTTTCAAGGCCCAATGGCAGCAGCGCATTTCCAATAAGAGAGTTCTAGAAATGGCAAGGGCAGAAAAGATTAGCTAGGAGGTTAGAAAACCGAAATGGAACTGGATCGACCACTAATTGAAGAAGGGCCTCCGGTATGACTTTGCTGTGACTCTAGAATGGATACTAAAGGACGAAGGAAGAGGGGGCGCCTTAAAGTCATTCAGGCGAAGAATGATTGAGGTGGAGCGGAATGTTGTTGAGCAGAGGAAATGGAATTGAGCACGCCGTACAGGTACGGATGAGTCACAGTGGCAGAATGATGTTCAAGCCTTGTATGCCTCCTGGCTCAGAGAGATTTAAGGTTAAGATGAGGATTGCTACTGCATGAAAAATACCAGTAATTCGTTGTATGACGATCACACTCAATGCCCTTTTCAAAATTATTTTTGACCTTTCTACAAAGTGTCACTACTTGCTTTCTGAACAGAATTTTCGAGAGAAAGACTCGAGAGCAGAAGAGAAAATTTCCTCCACAACTCTTTTGACACTTTCTGGAAAATATATCTTCACATTTGTGAATGTTTCGAGGGCACGCTTGAACAAGATGGTTTTTCCGATATCTATGTCAACACCTCTGGTGAACAGCCAAACAACGAGGCCATGTTGAAAGCACAGGACCTGTTTGGCTGTCTTTCTTCGTTTAGAATGATCATGTTCTTCATTGCTTGAAATTGTAGAAAAAGAACCTGGGTATTTGCCAGGATACGATGCCATTGAACAGACGAGAAACAGCAGGGACATCTTGCTACAAGAAACAAAAGACGGATGCCTTGTGTAATGTTAAGTTGTGGCCTTTTTGCCTGAGGAAGTCGGCGCTTCTATTATATCGTCCTATTCAGCCACCTCCAAAAGGCTAAACCGGGGACTCAAAGCAACCTTTGCAATTCCACAAAATTATGTCTTATGTGATCTAACAACTCTTTTGGCGATCACTTGTTGTGCGATTTGGAGAGGGGTCTTCGATTCAGAGATCCACAAGGGGAAGGGGGACCATAGAACTAGGAGAGCTTATTATATCCATGGACTGGACATACTCATGCTGGTTAGTACTCACTGACTTCACTTTGACTGTTAAAGTCATTAATTCAGTGATTGGTAAACTGTCTTTTTGGAAAACTAGTCTTCCAAATATTCTTCATTAAAGACCATGGTAAAAATATAGCAGCGTTTTCTGAAGAAAAAGCAGTTAAAAACACGTAAAAAGATCTTGTAAAAGATGTCACTCGATCTTGTAAATTTTCTTGGGCACATTTGCCGTTGTATTTTCCCGAACATTTACACCCTTTTGCCCATTGGTTTCACAATGCTGATTGATAGGCAAGGAACAGATCGATAATTATCCAAATACATCTTTTATGAATAGTTAGTATGCATTCCTGTATATTGCTTCTTTGTGAATGTGTGTGTGAAAGACATCAGGGAGAAATTTTGAGGGTGAGATAGCCAGAGAGTAGAGTAACCGGACCCCTTGTCCCCTTATTTTATAAAGAGCCAGATCCACTACCGGTTTTCACATTGCTTCCTAGCGTTACAAGAATTCGAAGGCATTGGTTGGTAAGTACATCATATGTCACAGAATAGAAATTTTAACCTTTGAGGGAAGAATTTAGTAAAGAATGAGAATTGGACATCCCAAAGTAAGTTTCTGCCACTTTTGCTTAGGAATTCTGTAAGTCCCGCCCTGCTTAACCGCCTCCAGGAGCTAAATATTCTTTTATTTCGTCTGGTGGCTCTTAGCCTAAGATAAAAATTGATTTTGTCAAAACAAAAATCTTTGTGGCAGGAAAGAGTCCTTACGCGACTTTTAAAAACGTGATATTTGAAGGTGCATACAGACACTTTTTGAACCATGTACTCTTGTCAACGTATGTCAGTTTAGCACTCCAGGTCCACACATTGGATATGAATGTGCAGAATCAAACGAGTGAATTGAAAAGGGAAGGGGAATGAGGCCTTGCCTGTCAGGTATTTTATACACCCAAATACTCTCCTTTTTTACACAGTAGTCGTTGTTGCTCCTTTGCGATTTAAATGTGTTAATAGTAATTTCTGTTTTTTTTACGAACTTTAATCGTTTGTCAGTTGAAAGGGTTTAGCTTGAACCCATTTATGTGTAAGGACAATATTGTGACCATTATTTACAGTATTTTATTTAGGTAAATGGTTCAGTTGTGCACCTAAAACCAATGTAATAAATTCAAAGTGAATTAGCCAGGCGACAAAGCACGGTCTTCAATATTTCCATAAAAGAACTCCAGATAAAACAGCAATTTTCTAAAAAGGTCCCCAATTTAAGGGTTAGCTTGAGGCACAGGGTTATATTTGTTTTTGTTAGGCCTAGGCTTGGTCTTTAGCTTATTACTGCTTCATTAAACGATGCCTGTATTTTTTCGGGCTGCACTCTTGCCTTGGCCTTGGCCAGCTGTGCAACAGTGTCCAAATAAGGAGGTGATATTCACAGTTAGCCATACTTAAGGACACTATAACCAGTTGAGGTTAGAAAGGTGTTTTAAATTAGTTGATGCATACTTGACTTCCCAGGCAGATTGTTTGGTAAATGTGTAATAAATACAAAATTGTGTGCATATATAAGCATGTGTATGTGATTGTGTGTATGGGTGTGGGTGTGTGGTCAAGTATTCAATAGCTTTTTTCATGGTTGAAGACGGATATTCTATGCTCCATGATAAGCCAAAACTAGTCCTATTGATTTTTAATTCATGTTTAGTTCATTAATTTGAGCAAATGTTTTATATCCATTTGCCCATTTGTTTGGCAGCAGGTGTTTATATGTGATCATGTACTATATAGTCGTTTTTTCCCCATGTTCTTACTGGTTATAATCTGTTGTAGGCCCNGCTAAATATTCTTTTATTTCGTCTGGTGGCTCTTAGCCTAAGATAAAAATTGATTTTGTCAAAACAAAAATCTTTGTGGCAGGAAAGAGTCCTTACGCGACTTTTAAAAACGTGATATTTGAAGGTGCATACAGACACTTTTTGAACCATGTACTCTTGTCAACGTATGTCAGTTTAGCACTCCAGGTCCACACATTGGATATGAATGTGCAGAATCAAACGAGTGAATTGAAAAGGGAAGGGGAATGAGGCCTTGCCTGTCAGGTATTTTATACACCCAAATACTCTCCTTTTTTACACAGTAGTCGTTGTTGCTCCTTTGCGATTTAAATGTGTTAATAGTAATTTCTGTTTTTTTTACGAACTTTAATCGTTTGTCAGTTGAAAGGGTTTAGCTTGAACCCATTTATGTGTAAGGACAATATTGTGACCATTATTTACAGTATTTTATTTAGGTAAATGGTTCAGTTGTGCACCTAAAACCAATGTAATAAATTCAAAGTGAATTAGCCAGGCGACAAAGCACGGTCTTCAATATTTCCATAAAAGAACTCCAGATAAAACAGCAATTTTCTAAAAAGGTCCCCAATTTAAGGGTTAGCTTGAGGCACAGGGTTATATTTGTTTTTGTTAGGCCTAGGCTTGGTCTTTAGCTTATTACTGCTTCATTAAACGATGCCTGTATTTTTTCGGGCTGCACTCTTGCCTTGGCCTTGGCCAGCTGTGCAACAGTGTCCAAATAAGGAGGTGATATTCACAGTTAGCCATACTTAAGGACACTATAACCAGTTGAGGTTAGAAAGGTGTTTTAAATTAGTTGATGCATACTTGACTTCCCAGGCAGATTGTTTGGTAAATGTGTAATAAATACAAAATTGTGTGCATATATAAGCATGTGTATGTGATTGTGTGTATGGGTGTGGGTGTGTGGTCAAGTATTCAATAGCTTTTTTCATGGTTGAAGACGGATATTCTATGCTCCATGATAAGCCAAAACTAGTCCTATTGATTTTTAATTCATGTTTAGTTCATTAATTTGAGCAAATGTTTTATATCCATTTGCCTATTTGTTTGGCAGCAGGTGTTTATATGTGATCATGTACTATATAGTCGTTTTTTCCCCATGTTCTTACTGGTTATAATCTGTTGTAGGCCCCTATAGTTTTTTACTGATATTACTTGGAAAACTCAATTCTCATCTATTTATGTGCATATGTTACAAATTTAGCAATACTTTAGTGTACATGGATGTAAACGTTTATGCATATGTATGCATGCACATATACGTATGTACATACACATGGGGTGAAAGATGAGTTACTGGCATCTTAAAACCAGTTTGCTTTGGGTTGGTGAAGCTTGTTAGGAAAATGTGTACTCTGATAAAAAACTGGCAGTTGAAATGTTGCCAGCTATTTAGCCTAGCTTGTTGCTGGAACCAGGCAATTGATACCAAGACAGTGGCTCTGCTGTTGTACAAGGTTTTTCTCACCATAAAGAGATTGTACAGATATTCCTTCAGACCCCGACCTCAACAGCAATCTATCTATAAGTCCTGTGGCAATGGAGGTGTGGCAATGCATGTAGGCTTGACAGGCTGGAAACATGTACTCACAATTCTGCACAAAGGCAGTATGGGACTTATCCTAATATCACTTTTCACACCACCCAAGGCAGGTGTTTATTTTGGTGGAGCCCTTGTATGACTGAGCAGCCTTTCCAAAATTGCAATGCTCATCCAAAAGTGGGAGGGGACTAGAAAATGTGTCCTAAACAAAGCTGCCTTAATCTGCTGGTCAGCTTCCTGCCACTGATGGAACAGAAATACGGGTAGATTTATATCAAAAGACTTTCATTTCAGCTCTGGTGCTGGAATGTGAGAACACTAATAGACAATGGAAAAAGATCTGAGTGTAAGAGTGCTATTTTTGCTAAGGAACCGGCAATATATAATGTGGACATTGCTGCTCTGTCTGAAACCCGCTTTGCTGGGGAAGATCAAGTTTTAGAGCCTGAGTCAGGTTACACCTTATTCTGGTCTGGCAAGTCTGAGAAAGAGAGATGTGAAGCTGGTCTGAGTTTTGCAGTGAAGTATACATTAGTAAACCAAATTGAATAGTGAAAAGGTGTCAATGAGTGTATAATGAAGCTGATGATCTCTCTGTATGCTAACAGATTGGTTTATGCACCAACATTCATGAAAGCTGTAAATATAGTCATCCTTGGTGACTTCAATGCTCATGTTAGCTCTGACAGTGAAACATGGAAGCCTTTGGGGCCTCATGGGATTGGTAACATCAACTCATATGGTTTACTGGTGCTCCAGCTCTGCACTGAACTCAATCTGGTTATTACCAACACCTTCTTTTACCAAAAGCACAAGGAGTACTACTGGTATTGTGTGGTTATATAGATGGATCTGTGCAGCTGCTCAGAAATATGTAGATACACAGATTCTAGTTACTGGAATAGACATGTTGTCAGCTTTCAATGCTATTAATAGATGTGAACTTTTGAAAGAACTAGAGAAATTTTTAGATGACGATGAAATCAGATTGTGCAGAGCACTTCTTAGTGAAACAACGTTTGCTATTAAGGATGAAATAAATGATAAGGATGATGTTTTTGAAAGTAATATTGATTCTCCTCAAGGGGATGGTATAAGTGGAACATTTTTCAATGTTTATTTGGAGACAGAATTAAGGAAAGTTAGGTATTTTGTAAACACTAACACACTAAACTATGGTCATTATTTCATTAAATATTCATCTCTACCTAGTGAACTTGTTTACGCTGATGACACTGATTTCATGACTGAAAGTGAATATAAATGCAAATTAGTCACTGATAATGTTGAAAATATACTAGGGCAAGGTAATTTGAAAGTAAACCCAGATAAAGCTGAGCCAACTATCATAGAAAGAGGGGATAAATTATCAGAAAAGTGGAGAGGAGTCAAGAAGCTTGGTAGTTTGTTAGGTGACTCTGAGGACATGACAAGAAGGAAATCTTTGGCTACTGTAGCTTTTAATAAAATGAACAAAATTTGGATTAGAAATGGTAAATTATATATCAAGAAGCGTTTAAAATTATATATTGTGCTAGTCAAACCTGTATTAACTTATAACTCTGGTACCAGGGGAATGACAAAGAAGGAGGAGGATTCAATGAATGCATTCCACAGAAAGCAATTAAGAAAAATTTGGAGACATAATTGGAGACACAGAGTGTCGAATGCTTCGTTATATGAAATGAAAAGTGATGTAATACCAATAAGTAATGAAATCAAGAAAGCCAGATGAAAAATACTTGGGCATGTTTTACGGTTGAATGAAAATACACCAGCTCAACAAAGTATAAAATTTTATTTTGAAAATGTTGACATCAGAAAGAAGTTTAGAGGTAGGCCTAGAACCACTCTCCCTGTGGTGATAGAGAAGGATATTAAAATTGCTAATGAATTGAATCCTGAGCTTATGAATGTTAAAACCTTGAACTGTGTATATGACCTTGAATGTTTGAAAATGTTAGCTCAGGATAGAAATAGGTGGAAGGNGGTTGAATGAAAATACACCAGCTCAACAAAGTATAAAATTTTATTTTGAAAATGTTGACAACAGAAAGAAGTTTAGAGGTAGGCCTAGAACCACTCTCCCTGTGGTGATAGAGAAGGATATTAAAATTGCTAATGAATTGAATCCTGAGCTTATGAATGTTAAAACCTTGAACTGTGTATATGACCTTGAATGTTTGAAAATGTTAGCTCAGGATAGAAATAGGTGGAAGGACATTGTAGGACTTGTCTGTGAATCTGGGTAAAGCCAAGAGCCGTGGATTGATCTATGTACAGACCCCTTCAGAATTGTTTTCGATTCTTAAGGGGCCTGTACATAGCTCAATCCACCTTGCTCTAAGCTGGACACCCCTTATATATATATATATATATATATATATATATATATATATACAAGGCAACTTGGTTCCATCCTCAGTCTAAGCTTAGCCATTTACTTGACTTTATAGTCTGTAGACATAGTGACCTTAAGAATTTCTGCAAAGTCAAGACAATACATGGACAGAGTGTGACACAGATCATCTAATGGTTTGGGCTAAAGTCAAAATTTCTATTTGCTGTAAGATTTGCTTCAATGGGGTCAAGGGACCAAAACACATTGATATTTCCTAATTAAAGGATGTCACTCATAGAGATGCTTTGAGATCAACTTTTGACCAAAAAGATTTTTCAGATTGTGATTGGGATTGATTCAAAAACATATTTGTGAAGGGGGCTGACACTCTGGGAATGAGAGTGACCAAGCACTGGGACTTGTTTAGTGATAACTGTGATGAAGAGAATGCCCTCGTTAATGAAAAAAGAAGAGCCCACAAAAATTTCTCAGCTCTTCATCTTCAAACAGGTTACTTTATGGTTCCAATTTTCTTAATGTGAAAAGGAGTGTTCAGAGGGGGTTGTGCCCAATCAAGAATAAGTGGTGGTCAGATCTGTCTGAACAAATGCAGTTGGCTTTCAACAGAAAAGACATGAAAATGTTCTATGACTTGTTACACCAGGCTTTTGGTCCAAGCCTTTCCTTGATCACACCACTTTTGACAAAGAATAGGACCACCTTACTGAAAACCCCTGATAAAATAATGGGACACTGGTTTGAGCATTTCAAGGGATCTCTTTTACCACCCTTCTGTTGTGGATGATACTGTGGATGATAGTGTTCCACAGCAAGATTTTTACCCTAAGCTAGATATTGAGCCATCTCTCACAGAGGTTATTGGAAACATTAAACAGATTAACACAGGCAAAGCACCAGGCCTTGATGGCATTCCACTTGAATTGCTGGTTCATGGTGGTATAAACGTTCACAGAGCAGTACAGTCTCAGATTATGTCTCTTTGGAAATGGTTTTGGTTTGGCAATCAGCATTGATAAAACCAAGGTAATTTATACTCCTGCACCTGATGAGCTTTATGTGGAGCCTGACATTTTTGTTAATGGAAAAAGGCTTGAAGTTGTCAAGCATTTTGTTTACCTTGGCAGTGCTTTCTCAAATGATGGCTCTCTTGACTTTGAAATCAAGAAAAGGATCAGCAGAGCTTCAGGTTCTTTTGGAAAATTAGAAGATAGAGTTTGTGATGGTGATCTCACTCAAAAAATCAAATTTTCTGTGTACAAGACCTGTGTGCTGGTCACTTTTGTATGCCTCAGAGAGATGGACTCTGTATCAGTCACAAGTCAAGCTGCTTAAGAGATTTCACCATCATTGTCTCAGGCACATTCTTGGAATCAAGTTGAAGAGTCATACCCCTCATACCACACTATGGTCTTGACCAAAGCAAACACTGTACACACATCGCCAATGGTGATGAGAAGCCAGATGCACTGGGTTGGCCATTTGATACGAATGGATGATTCCAGGCTACTCAAGCAACTTTTCTATGGTGAAATGTCATCTGAAAAAAGACGTCAGTATGAGCCACGAAAAAGATTTAAGGACCATGTTAAAGAGAGCCAGAAGCATCTGAAGATTGCTGAAGATAGCTGGGAGGCATTAACTTCTGATAATGATCATTGGAGAGGTTTAATCTTTCAAGGTGCTAAGTTGTATGAGGAGAGCAGAGTTTCTTGTGCTAAACTGAGGATAATTTGCAGGAAGCATTACCCTTTTCCAGTTGCTTGTGGTCTTCTTTGGCCATGTGAAGTGTGTGGTTGGTCTCTGTTGTCTGAGGCAGGACTGGTGAATCATCAGAAGATTCATCAGACCACTAGACCGAGAATCATTTCTTTTGTGTCCCGTACTGATACTACTTCTGAATCTTCCATTTACTCATGTTCATAGTGCCCTTAAGTCTGCAAATCAGTCCAATGGACTCAAGTGACACCTCAGGATTCATGGAGATGAGTGTTCCACTGTTGTCACCCTGAGGGATCACTTGGAATGCCACATCTGCCACAAATCGTGCAAGTCACTTGCAGGTCTCCAGAGCCACTTTAAGACTACATGGGTGTAAAGAGCAGGTAGAAGAAAGAAATGAAGGAATGGCACTCATCTGACAAGACAGAGCAATCATGTATGTATGTATGTATAAATGTATGTATGTATGTGTGTATCAGGTATGCCTCTGAGGGATATTCAAAGTATTTGCAAATGCTTATTTTTTCAAGAATAAATTTTTTTATGGCAAGGTTTCATGTGTAGAGTCATAAGTCAATAAACAATTATAAATGCACGAACACTTGCAAAGACAAAAACAGGACATTTTCTCAGTGTAATCTGTCTAGTGAAAGATGTCAATCAACACACTGTTTCTATTGATTTTGACTTTTGTGTTGCAGCCTCTTTGAGGGAAAAGTACTCAACAGGCATTCTGAATACATTTTCTTTGTTTGCATGACCGATTATGACATCAACAGCAGTTGGATCATTCATACATACAAGGGGCTTCATCACACTGTCCTATTCAGTTTCAGATGTAAATAACATACATTGTGTATGGCTGTCTGTTTCTCCAAATTTATAGGAAAATGGATCATGTTTTGATAATGAATATTGTTGACGAGTATCAAGAATTTTTAATTAAATTATTTTTTAGCTGGCTTTGCTTAGCTATAGAAGATATTAGTAATGTTTAGTTTTGGTGGAAAGGTATGTCAGGTTGTAGTTTATATTTTGTATCATTTATTTTCTTTGATAAACAAATAGGAAAGCTAGGAGATATGCCTTAAAATGTATGGGTATATAAATGTTTTTAGCTTCTGTTGACAGGTGATCTTCAAAGTAATGAGTGTTCAATCAAATGAAATTGAACTCATCAATGTGCCTTTTATGTTATCTTTCTGAAAACCACTTTCGTCAGGTTTTGCAGCCACACTATTTGAATTAACTCTAAATGCCCGGTGGCCATTGTGTGTGTGTGTGTGTGTGTGTGTGTGTGTGTGTGTGTGTGTGTCTGAGGGGGATGTAAACCAAATTTTGTCTGTTCTACATTTGTGAGCTCAGGATATTACCACCCAAAGAACAGTACTAACAAAAATATGTAGGGTC
>RDPX01000042.1:849229-863344 GCA_003991215.1 Morbakka virulenta
AAGAGAGAAGAACAAATATCCGGGGAAAGGAACTTCACGGGCAGCATTTTAGACAGATGAAAGACGTAGGAGCAAAGGAGTCATGGACGTGGCTACAGAAGGGAGAACTAAAGAAAGAAACCGAAGGAATGATAATGGCTGCACAGTCACAGTCCCTTAGAACGAATGCCATAAAAGCCAGGATTGATAAAAGCAGGGAAGATGCAAAATGCAGGATGTGCAGTGAAAAGGATGAAACAATCCACCACATTGTAAGCGGATGTAGCAATCTTGCGCAAAAAGAATACAAACGCCGACATGACTGCGTAGCCAGAGCACTCCACTGGGATATTTTACGTCAGCGAGGGTTTGAAATTAGTGACAAGTGGTACCAACATGAACCTGAAAGCGTTGTTGAAAATGAACACTTCAAAGTATTATGGGACTTTACAGTACAGACGGATCTTGAAATACATGCGAGAAGGCCAGACATCATAATAGTGGATAAAAATTTGAATGAAACGATCATAATAGATGTAGCCATACCAGTTGATGTGAACATAAGAAACAAGGAACAGGAAAAGATCATAAAGTACCAAGATCTAGCCAGAGAAATCAGAAAGATTTGGAATGTGTCAACCAAGGTCATCCCAATTGTCATAGGTGCCCTTGGCACTGTAACAGGCAGACTTAAACAGTACCTGAAAGAAATAGGTGTAACAACAAGAATTGAGTTAATCCAGAAGTCAACCCTTCTAGGCACGGCGAGAATCATCAGACAGGTTTTTGATATCTAAGGACACTAGATGTAACCCGATATCTTGGACATTAATTCCAAATGTTAATTCATTTGTGCATAACATTCATAATAATAATAATAATAATAATAATAATAATAATAATAATAAGACACCATGGTAACGTAGCAACGAAAATTCACTGGGAGCGGTGTAAGAAAAACGCTTTAGTTGGAAAGTAAGGAAAAATGATATGAATATAACCCGGAAGGAGTGGAAGAGAAAGGAGATGTGATGAAAGCAAGGAAACCAGACATTGTGATAATCGATAAGAAAGGGAAAAAGCTGTATAATCGTTAATATTGCAGTGCCTGCTGATGGAAAAGTACATGAAAAAGAAAGAGAAATACCAGGACTTTCAGAGGGAAACTGGAAGACTAGCAAGCAAGGAAGGTGCAGTTTGATTCTGTGGTTGTAGGTGCCCTTGGACGTGTGACAAAACACATTGATAGGTGGATTTAACTATTGGGGGTACCGGATGATATTGGAGTTGCGCAAAAAACTGCCTTGTTAGAAACTGCAAGGTTTCTGAGGGAAGATATATATATATATATATATATATATATATATATATAGAGAGAGAGAGAGAGAGAGAGAGAGATTCATTTGTTATCGCTCGCCTAACAGGAGTAATGACAATTCCAGCAGCGAGAACAAAGGACATAACGTGGGAAAAAAATAAAATAATAATAATAGTAATTCCCTTATTCACCCTGCACTCTACAGTTAATCTCTTCATTAAACCCTGAATTCTATACAACTACAGACCCGAAGTACTTAAAGGTCCACGATCGATTTATTATGCCTCATTCCACTCATTTTCTCAATACGTATTTCATTTGTTTCTTAAAGCAACTCAAAGGAAATAAAAACTACTTTGAATAAACGAGTTAAATTTTTTGGTTTTAAATACCAACGATACTATTTTAGCTCTGAATGGAAATAAAGATTGGCAATAGATCACACTAGCATGGTGTATGAGCGAAATTGAAATCCCATTCAAAGAATCTTACTCTATGGAAAAGAGAATATTAGCAAAATATGTTTGGCAGTTTAATGAATCAACTAAAAGGAATTTTTAATAATTATGTTCCACAAATCATAAATAAAAGAGGAAACTAGAAACTTTCTCATGACCAATAGGCCTTGTTGTACACAAAAAACTGGATATATTTTACACGGTTGGTAAACACAAAACTGCATGTGCATCTTTGGCAAAACACAAATAAACACAATCTTCTGTTTGTTCTTTTTCAAAATTGTATTTGAAATCATTTTAGGGAAGTACTAACAACGCAAATACATTGAATAGACACTAAATACTTCTGCAGACCACCGTAAGTATACAGAATTTTGTTAAACGTTAGGAGAGCAAATGCACCTATTTATGACTAGAAATATACGACCCTCCTAATGTTGTCCCACTCGTGTCAGTTAGATATTAGCAAGAGGGCAGTTGTCCTGCTGCCTCATTCGCTGGCAGGCCCCAACTCTTTCCCCACTTGCTTAAACCCCCAAAATTAGGAACGCATCATTGTATAATGCCCCCTTAGGCTGGAACTTAGAAGTTACAACTTGTTTTAAGAATATCTGACCCACTCCCACCTCTTAACATTTTTTGCAGTTTAATATTGAATTCTTTTGCAAGCGCCATGCACACTGTGCTTGCACTTAGGAATAACTGGAGGGAAACACTTGTAAAATCTGAGAAGGTAGAGTGACAACTTGTTTGGGAATTATATTTTGGCAACAGTTGAATTGAAAATGAAGTTTGGTATGCAGTTTACTTGGCTAAATGGGCAGGACATACCCTAAGTGACTTTTAATTTGAAGGATCACTTTGTAGTGTCAGTGAATTCACTACAGTGAATACGTGCCTATAGTATACAAAGAAAGAAAAGATAAGAGAGTCTGCATCTGTTTGATATTGCGCTATTTCTTTTCTTTAAACTAAAATGCTGTCGTATGTGATTCACACAGAAAGTTGTTATTTAATTGTCATAAGCGAAAAGAGGGCATATAACATCGAAACTGGTAATATGTTTGAAGAGTTAACTGATGAGCTGGATGTTCAGTACAAAGTCGAATAGTGTGGTTATGGTCAAAGTTCTCTACTTACATAAGGGAAATCAGTATTCAGAGAAAGGTATCACATTAAATCATAAAATTGTGAAACAAAAAAAATTTGTTGGCAAAAGACCAATAGAAAGGATTGCCACTTTCAACAAATGGAAAATTATACATGCTGAATTAATTAAGTGATTTATTAATTACACATAATTCCAACATCAATAGAATTATAAGCACTAATCAAGAATGAATCACAAATTATTTTCTTGATGTCTTTCATAATAAGGGCTAGACACCAAAGGTAAGTAATGAGCTACGTATAGCAGTATATGAAAAGGGTAAGGATTAGAGTGAAATGGAAGAGAGATGCCGATACAAAAGCTCTTATAAAAGCAATAAAGGTTTAGATAATTAGCTTTAAAGACCTTGGAAAAGTTCACACTGACGTAGGAGTATGAGAATACCCATGTAACAAAAGCTGACGTAGAGGCATTACCCGATGCCGTGTTGAAGTAAGGCAAATGAAAAAAATATGTTTAATATGTTCAATGAGGAAGAATGTGCTGACTACCATGCACAGAAAAAGGCTTAATTTTCTCAAATAAGACACTAATATTTGGAATAAAAGGTTATTATAGTTAAACGGTTTATGCGTGTACACGTAAAATTCAATGTAGACACGGAATCTAGGCTTCAAAATCTACTTTTTGAAACAAATTAAATAGTTTTTTCCCCTTGCAATAATGTCATTCAACACTGGTTAAGTTTTAACAAACGGGATATAGGATTTAAATTTTGAGCTCCTTTTTGGCTCAATTTGATTAAATTTTTAATTTAAATAATAGGATTGTAAAAATAATATTACAAGAGAGAGTTTAGAATTCAAAATAAGATTATAAAGATCTGAATACAGATACAGTACTGTTAGAGTTGTATTGATCCGGAAGAAATGACAAAAAAACTTAATTAAAAAATGGGAAAGTTGGAAAAAAAATAATGGTTCATTGTAGTCTAAAAATCTATGTTCAGAGACAGAAAATGTAATTATTACGGATTAATCCCAGTTTCTCCCCCTGTATTTCTGCATTCTTTAAGAGTTCCTACACTGTAACGTAGGTCTAGGTGCAAAAGTTGGCTGTTGTAAAAGCAAAGGAGTTTGAATAGTATTCTAATGCAGAACAATCCTGTGAAAATGGCAAAGAAGCATGTGGATACAAGAACACTGGCCTTTCATCTTACTGCTTTTCTAGTTAACTTGGGAGGAATCTGGTATGACGAATGGACTGATGGAGACCTATTAACATTTACCAGCATCAGTTATAAAATTAGATACTTAACGTATGTGACAATTTATTTATGCTTACTTTATAGTGCCTATGCTTTTATATGTGATCTTCTGTGCTTATTTTTGTCAAAAGCAAACAAAGATCGAGCTCTTACTCTTCTGAGAGACAGTTTGTTTGTATTGTTAATATTCCCACTTAGCACTATAATGCCAACGTTATACTGGGGAATTACGATAATGGATGAAGATGGCGTTACCAATATACAAGACAAAGAACGTCTTCCTCTGTTTGGACTCTTAAACAATTTTCTTCATACATGGCCAATTATATTTGGAATTTTATGTTTGATCTTCGTCAACCATACGTATCCACAAGAGAAAATGGGATGTATTTTCTGTTTTGGAGGGACACTTTTTTATAGTGGATGGCTAATATTCATAAAGTATTACCATGGGGAATGGGTTTACCCGTATTTAGGAAATTTGTCATGCTCTGCTTTTATTCTTATGATATTTATGGTAAATTTGGCAGCTTTTTTGTTTTTTCTTCTTGGAGCTAATCTGAATGCATATATTTGGAAAACCAAATATCAAATTGTGGCCTGAACTTACCAGGTCAAAGACAACAAGAATTTGCTCTGGGACCTTTGAATTAGATAAAGAATATCGTACCTAAATTCTATCAGTGAAAAAGTTGTTTGGTGCAGAACTTTGCAATCAAGCTTTTCGTTTTCGAAACAGTGCAGTGTTATTAAGTATTGCATTTAAATGGAAGGGAGAAATAGAAACAGCAAAATCTATGCCTGTTAAAACTAACTTTTTTGAGACTTAGTTGTTGCAAGAGTTGTTAAATTTCTACGGTGGAATCATTGGCTTACGTTACGAGTTAACTTAATTACTGAAGAAGATATATTATTTGATTACTTTAACTGATTCTTTTTCAGTATTACATAGTCCATTCTCGTAAGTTCGTTAATATAAGTGAATTGTTACTATGAAAAGGTTATGGTTTTCATTTTCTTCTGTCGTATTGTAGAAAATAATGGACTAAGAGACAAAAGTATCATCAAACTGATAAAATGATAGCTATTGTGTATAAAAGGTAGTTCATTTAGAAAATAATTGATCTTTGGAGGAGGTTTTATTCTGATAATAAATGAGAAAATTACTGTCTCACCAGGAACTTTCTATCCTTGTAATACCAAAGGACAAAACATAACTCCGTAATTAGACAGAATTTTAATAAAAGATTTCTATTTGATTTTTCATTTGTTTAAGACATAACAGATCGAAACTATGTATTTTGTGCTGTAATATATATCAGGAAACACTTACTGATCTGTTTTGTTTGTTCATCAAAATGTTTAATCTCTAAGGTCAATAGCATTTTAATTTCTTCATCCATATTTCATAATGGTTTCGTAGTCGTAACATTGGCATTGTTTTAAGCCGTTTTTTATTCGATAATTAAATGGTCTACATAGTCAATTGCCACTTGCTGAAAAGCATGTGGCCTCAGTTGCACGAATTTGTAACAATGTTTGAGGAAATATAAAGAGTAGAAATGAAGTTAATTGTGTTATTTTAAGGACCATTCTTAGAATATTAGAGAAGCTAGCTGAAGAGGCAGTAAGGCTGGCATAACTTCCACCGAGCCGTATAGTTTATCTTAGGCAAAGACGATGAACGAATTCGAACAATTAAAGAAGAAATGTAGTCTGCATAGCAGCCATGGTGCGCTGCTGGTCAAGAGGTCCAATGACCAGTGGAGTCGAACAATCTGTTAAGTGCAAAAAAAAGCAAAGGCTTGCACTTAAAACAGAATTATATGAAAAAAATTAGTGAAGACATTTTTGACATACACTATGATGATGCAGCAGAAGAGGAATTTAAGAAAGAAAGAAATTAAAATGAATACAGAGACTATTGTCATAGCTTATATTTATTGACGAGTGGTCGAGTAGTCAACTGTCTCTAAATACCACAAGGCAGAATGGAAATTCGGAAAGACGTAGAGGACAGCGAGCTGTAAAGAGCTTCTATTTGATTCGGGTAATTAGATGTCATTTGTTAGTACCAAAACAGTAGGAAAGTTGGGGTTGGTAAGCACCTTGAATGAATGAGAGCTTGGGAATTATGTCCTTTGATAGTTGAGTGTCTGTTTATGAGCTTAGGTTGTTGTAAAACAAAATGCCACATGTGCCACATGGGGTGCACATGCCACATGGGGTGAATACCTATATCAATAATTTGTTTTCCTAAAATTTTTAAGATTAAAAACAAAATTTTAAAGACATATTTTAAGGCTTAAATATGAATAACGTAGAATTGGAATGGGATGTAATTAAGGAGTCAAAAGTCGATCTGGAAATTTCAGAAGCACTAAATAATCTAAAGGGGACCTTTTGGCTGTGTCAGTAGTTTCAGACTGATTTTCATCCAGTCTGGCAACTTGTGAAAAAAATAAGTTCAAATAAAATTCCTATAAAGCTGGTTTATCAGTTTGCAATACAAAAGAAGTCATTCAGTAGGCGAGAGGGTGAACAAATTTCCAGATTTAGATACACTGAGGATAGACCCAAAAATGAAATATACGAGAACAAATTTTATAGGTAACTGAAATTAATGGCGAATATCGCCAAGTCCTATTCTTCAGGTAAAACACTGTGCACGTTTTTATTAACTTACGACCTTTCTTTGTCATTGCACTTACGCGACGTCATATTAAGTCAATTAAATAACCCTGGATGTATTTTAAAGGGGACTCGAAGTTTTTATGTACAGTAGAAGACTTTATTAGAGGCTGTGATTCTGCAGAGAAAGTTTCCGGTCTTTGCAAGAAAGCAAGGAGTAGGTAGAACACGTCGGGCTTAAATTCCACTTGCTTTCGGGTTGTTCTGAAAAGTGGCTTGGCAGATTTTCACATGCCTACCAATTTTCCTTTTTCCCGCTCTGGGTCTCCAAGACAGAGCACGATGACCCAGGCGTCCTGCGAATTCCCATCTTCTTCCTTCAATTCTCTTGTTTAGCTCCATTTGATCGGTTCGTCTAAACATTTCTTCATTTGTCACTCTTTGTCACCCAGGATCCTCCTTATATTTCATTGACGAAATGAATCTTGTTTTCCCTTTATTTTCTTCGTGCTCTTTCATGCTTCACAGACACACAGCGTAGTTGATATTATTATTGATGTGTAGCTGGATCTTGATATTTATGTTCACCTGTATTTTCATTTTTGTCCCATCGATCGGGACGTTGCTTCAGCTCAGACTAATTGGTTTGCCACACTGTTTCTGCCTTATCATTGTTGGTTACAGAACTCCCCAAGTATGCATTTTTTTCTACGGTCTCAAATGGACTTCCTTGTTACTGGTGGCGCCCTGTTGTCTCTATCAAACACTCCTTTACTCTATTCTTAGTTGATTTTAAGTCCAGCTTTGGCACCTTTCTCTTTCAAGATGTTGGTCATTTCTTCCCAAATTTGTCTATCCCTAGCCACTAGTGTTATGCCATCTGCAAAATCAAGATCTCTAAGATTTCTGTTGTTCTCCAACAGGATTTCAAAAACTTTTGCTTTTTTTATAATGAAATCGATGCATAGAATGAAGAGGAAAGGGCAAAGTATTCATCTTTGCCTCACTCCAGATAGAAGTTCAAATTCACCTTTTATCTCCGAGGCAGCTATATCTTCGTAAGTAGAATTACGGTACATAGATGAGAGAGGTAAGCCATTAATACATATTCGGGAAAGGGAGAGACCAAAGACAACAATGCAGAAAACCATAGCTGACACTGAGATAGATAACTAGAGGTTGATTCATTCACTAATACTTAACTTTCTGTCTGATAACTAAGACTAAAACCAATCTAATCTAGCTGCTCTAATTCCATAATGTTTTAGCTTTATCACACGAAAATGTCTTTTGGAAGTCAATAAATATTTCTATTGTCTAATGAATTTTCTATTACTTCTGTTAGATCAAGGGATTGGCTTGGTTACCACAAATTGTACTTTATATAAAGCCTCATTCTTTTCTAGGAATGTATAAAAACGTTTAGATATAACATATTTAGTGCTTTTGCTATAAACAGAAAGATGAGAAATTGGTTTATAATTTTAGACTATTAGTGAGGAAAAGAATTTTCTCATAACAAACCATACACTTTCAACAACGTCATCGAGCAGAATGTCACGTTAGAATATTGACGTTCGAATTGTGACGTTGTGATTACTCAATGGATTTTCAAGCTGTTTGGAAAAACTAAAAACTAAAATTTAAGAATATTTTAAGAATATTTCACCCTTATATTTTGTCAAATCATAAGAATACTTCACTCTCAACGAAATTTTACTATTCTTATAAAAAGAAAAGCGTGTATTTGAAAGTATACATGGGACGGTTTCACAGTATATCGAGAAGATGTTATATTGAGATTTACGAAAAACTATACGAGATTTTTATGGCGGTTAGAGAAGAAATTGTGATTATTGAAAAAACTTGCTTTCAAACCAATTCGAGTTCGTCCATCACAACATTTAAAATACGATAGGAAAAGAATAATGCTTTAAGTCCCATTTTTCTCTTTCTTTCAATTACTAGACTTTGTTTAAAGAAAAGGAAGTGCCTATCCTTTTGTCTAGGGTAAGCAAGAATTTGCTGATTTTTACTAAAACCGGCTAAAATTCGTATAGCTTTCTGAACAGTTGTACTGCACAAAATGCAGTATAACCGTCAAAGAACTGTCGGACGTAGAAAAATATCACATACACAAACACACACACATACACAAACACAATACATACATACATACATACATACACACATAAATACATACATGCATGTTTACATACATACATACAAACATACATACGTACATATATACATAAATACACACACAAATACATACATGCTTGCATGCATGCATACATACATACATGGAAGCATGTATGTATGTATGTATGTATGTATGTATGTATGTANTTTTGTCCCATCGATCGGGACGTTGCTTCAGCTCAGACTAATTGGTTTGCCACACTGTTTCTGCCTTATCATTGTTGGTTACAGAACTCCCCAAGTATGCATTTTTTTCTACGGTCTCAAATGGACTTCCTTGTTACTGGTGGCGCCCTGTTGTCTCTATCAAACACTCCTTTACTCTATTCTTAGTTGATTTTAAGTCCAGCTTTGGCACCTTTCTCTTTCAAGATGTTGGTCATTTCTTCCCAAATTTGTCTATCCCTAGCCACTAGTGTTATGCCATCTGCAAAATCAAGATCTCTAAGATTTCTGTTGTTCTCCAACAGGATTTCAAAAACTTTTGCTTTTTTTATAATGAAATCGATGCATAGAATGAAGAGGAAAGGGCAAAGTATTCATCTTTGCCTCACTCCAGATAGAAGTTCAAATTCACCTTTTATCTCCGAGGCAGCTATATCTTCGTAAGTAGAATTACGGTACATAGATGAGAGAGGTAAGCCATTAATACATATTCGGGAAAGGGAGAGACCAAAGACAACAATGCAGAAAACCATAGCTGACACTGAGATAGATAACTAGAGGTTGATTCATTCACTAATACTTAACTTTCTATCTGATAACTAAGACTAAAACCAATCTAATCTAGCTGCTCTAATTCCATAATGTTTTAGCTTTATCACACGAAAATGTCTTTTGGAAGTCAATAAATATTTCTATTGTCTAATGAATTTTCTATTACTTCTGTTAGATCAAGGGATTGGCTTGGTTACCACAAATTGTACTTTATATAAAGCCTCATTCTTTTCTAGGAATGTATAAAAACGTTTAGATATAACATATTTAGTGCTTTTGCTATAAACAGAAAGATGAGAAATTGGTTTATAATTTTAGACTATTAGTGAGGAAAAGAATTTTCTCATAACAAACCATACACTTTCAACAACGTCATCGAGCAGAATGTCACGTTAGAATATTGACGTTCGAATTGTGACGTTGTGATTACTCAATGGATTTTCAAGCTGTTTGGAAAAACTAAAAACTAAAATTTAAGAATATTTTAAGAATATTTCACCCTTATATTTTGTCAAATCATAAGAATACTTCACTCTCAACGAAATTTTACTATTCTTATAAAAAGAAAAGCGTGTATTTGAAAGTATACATGGGACGGTTTCACAGTATATCGAGAAGATGTTATATTGAGATTTACGAAAAACTATACGAGATTTTTATGGCGGTTAGAGAAGAAATTGTGATTATTGAAAAAACTTGCTTTCAAACCAATTCGAGTTCGTCCATCACAACATTTAAAATACGATAGGAAAAGAATAATGCTTTAAGTCCCATTTTTCTCTTTCTTTCAATTACTAGACTTTGTTTAAAGAAAAGGAAGTGCCTATCCTTTTGTCTAGGGTAAGCAAGAATTTGCTGATTTTTACTAAAACCGGCTAAAATTCGTATAGCTTTCTGAACAGTTGTACTGCACAAAATGCAGTATAACCGTCAAAGAACTGTCGGACGTAGAAAAATATCACATACACAAACACACACACACATACACAAACACAATACATACATACATACATACATACATACACACATAAATACATACATGCATGTTTACATACATACATACAAACATACATACGTACATATATACATAAATACACACACAAATACATACATGCTTGCATGCATGCATACATACATACATGCAAGCATGTATGTATGTATGTATGTATGTATGTATGTATGTATGTATGTATGTATNTCTATTGTCTAATGAATTTTCTATTACTTCTGTTAGATCAAGGGATTGGCTTGGTTACCACAAATTGTACTTTATATAAAGCCTCATTCTTTTCTAGGAATGTATAAAAACGTTTAGATATAACATATTTAGTGCTTTTGCTATAAACAGAAAGATGAGAAATTGGTTTATAATTTTAGACTATTAGTGAGGAAAAGAATTTTCTCATAACAAACCATACACTTTCAACAACGTCATCGAGCAGAATGTCACGTTAGAATATTGACGTTCGAATTGTGACGTTGTGATTACTCAATGGATTTTCAAGCTGTTTGGAAAAACTAAAAACTAAAATTTAAGAATATTTTAAGAATATTTCACCCTTATATTTTGTCAAATCATAAGAATACTTCACTCTCAACGAAATTTTACTATTCTTATAAAAAGAAAAGCGTGTATTTGAAAGTATACATGGGACGGTTTCACAGTATATCGAGAAGATGTTATATTGAGATTTACGAAAAACTATACGAGATTTTTATGGCGGTTAGAGAAGAAATTGTGATTATTGAAAAAACTTGCTTTCAAACCAATTCGAGTTCGTCCATCACAACATTTAAAATACGATAGGAAAAGAATAATGCTTTAAGTCCCATTTTTCTCTTTCTTTCAATTACTAGACTTTGTTTAAAGAAAAGGAAGTGCCTATCCTTTTGTCTAGGGTAAGCAAGAATTTGCTGATTTTTACTAAAACCGGCTAAAATTCGTATAGCTTTCTGAACAGTTGTACTGCACAAAATGCAGTATAACCGTCAAAGAACTGTCGGACGTAGAAAAATATCACATACACAAACACACACACATACACAAACACAATACATACATACATACATACATACACACATAAATACATACATGCATGTTTACATACATACATACAAACATACATACGTACATATATACATAAATACACACACAAATACATACATGCTTGCATGCATGCATACATACATACATGGAAGCATGTATGTATGTATGTATGTATGTATGTATGTATGTATGTATGTATGTATGTGTGTAAAAAAGTAAATTCGCCAAAAGAAATTAATAACCGAAGTTTTCTTCTGTACATGTTGCTGCCTGATTTCACTTAACAAATGGGACTTGATGACACAAGGAAAGTGAAACAATTAAAAGTGGGGGTCTTAAAACACCCCAAAATTAAAACTCTCGTCATCTTACAAATAAATATTTGTATATACCACCTTAATCAGTTTTACTTGGAGGTTGCCTTCGGCGGTGTCCAGTATTAAATTTGACATACTAAAATTTTCATATTTAAGAATGAAGACAATAAATATTACAATTGTTGTAAAAATCTTCTCTGTGGACTATAAGTATCTGAGCTATTTTGTGATATAACACATTAAATTATGCAAACAAGAGTTTTACAACGGCTCTTTGAATGGGATAATGAACGGTTAAGAAATAAAATAAGCACTAATGGGCAGTGCAGCGACGACCCAAGCTCAATACACCTTTGACCATTCTCGTAGAAATTGATCTTCAGTGCATATATCTTACTTGTCACATTTTCGACATTCTGCATTTCAATTTTTCATGCTTGGACCAAACCACTATTACGAGGTGAAAAGTCTAGCTTATATTTTGGCTATCATTACTATTGTTCTGCCAAAGGACTTAAGCTAGGCTTGAACTTCTAATGAGAAAACGTTCTAGTCAGGTAATGAATATGTTGAAGTGTTCTGTGTCGACTGACCGAATTACCTTACTCTTTTACGCAAGTATTTATGATATAAAACAAAAAGTACACAATATACTGCAATACTCCTATTATTTATTTACTATGGCAGTTAAATATTACAGTAAATTCAGAAAATTAACGTATTTTATTTGCATTGTTCTGAAGCATTGAAAACGATTTTACTCATAATGTATAACCTGTAGGCCAGGCAAATCCATTTTGTTTGGTGACGATATTGTCTCTAAAAGCTTGCCTAGAAAGAAACAAAAAACATTACATTCTCACAGGCTTCACTTTCCACGTACACAAAACAACGCCATTAGAAGCGAATGCCAAACTGTTTTTCCAACCGTTATCATCTACCAGTCAACATTCCAAACGCTTAACCAACACCTAAATAAACAGTAATAGATATTTTGTGTAAAAAGAATTATCTAAGTGAAATTTCAATGAAACAAAAACAAAACAGAACAACCAGAAATTGAAACAAAAAGAAAAAAACACTGGCGAGAATGCTAACAGCATTACGGGTTTCACGGTTTTAGATTTTATATCTAATAGAAAGTGTTCATAAAATATTGTGAGTCATCAATTGATTTAGTATTAAAAAAATTCCAAAAATGAAATTTGTGCTCTTCTTCTTCCCTCTTTTGAGTAGCCATATAAAAAATATAATACTACTAAAGGGGTTGAAATAAGAGTGAAGATAAATACCTTCATGTTATATTGAAGTGTTCTCAACGCTTTTTTCGCCTCCCTAGACAGACAAGAAAATATGCTTTTAAAATGATTACAAGAGGATTCCAAGATTTCCAATTTCCAACAAATGTATAATTACTCCAAATGAAAAACTAGAATTATTTCTGCTTAATTATATTTGTATATTTTACTAAAACTGGCTAAAATTCGTGTAGCTCTCTGAACAATTGCACTGCACAAAATGCAGTATATCTACGTCACAGAATTGTCAGACGTAGAAAAATATCACATACACACACATACACATACATACATACATACATACATACATACATACATACATACATAATACAAATATTTATACACCCATACATATTTACATACATACATACATACATACATACACACATAAATACATACATACATATTACATACATACATATATACATGCATACATACGTACATATACATATAAATACACACATAAATACATACATATTTACATGCATGCATACATGCAAACATACATGCATACAAACATGTATACATACATGCATACATACATAGATAAATATATACAAACATAGATACATACATACATGCACACATACATACATGCATACAAACATGTATACATACATGCATACATACATAGATAAATATATACAAACATAGATACATACATACATGCACACAAACATACATGCATACAGACATGCATACACACATGTATACAGACAGACATGCATACAGACATGCATACAGACATGCATACAGACATGCATACAGAC
>RDPX01000042.1:871367-891670 GCA_003991215.1 Morbakka virulenta
ATTATTTTTGACTTTGATTATTTCATAATTTACTTGTCAGCATGTTGATGTATATGGTATATATATACGTGAAAAATTGTACTTCAAAAAAACTGTCACCCAGGTCCTTTCCAATTATGTCTATTCATGATGGCCGATTGTCATGTCTAGTAAACATTAAGCAATGTCACTTTTAGTTACGGTAGGGTTTAATAATTACAAAACTTACCACCAAAACTCAATGCATAAAATTGAAGTCTCAGTGCTTAAGCTGAAAAAAACTCGCTGTTACTGTTATTCCAAAATGACATGTAGTACCAGTGTAGCAAAGTTCACAGTGGTTTTCTACTACACACCACATTCCTCTTTTTAACTAACAACCCATTAGAAACTATTTTTATTTATATGCACATGTTAAGGATATGACTTATAAACGTAAGTAATGGCCAAAAAAAGAGGTTAGGGCACGGGGCTAGAAACTCGGATATATGTATTGACATGAGTCGTACTTATATTAGCCGTCATACCAATTGTGTTAAGCTAAGACAACCTTAAACGTTTCATATGCTAAAAATACAATGAAAAGATAGGATTGGGGTGAAGGTGGCATATATATTCAGGAATGATGTCAGGAAAGGACTCACTTTGCTAACATTGCATTTGTAGGAAATTTTCTTAAGAATTCATAGTTTTACTTTTTAATTACTATTCGACCATCTGGTTTATGCCAGAGAACATTTTCGCATTAAAACCTATTAAAGTTTCTATTTTAACTGAAATATGACTTCCATGCCAATTAATTTATTTTAAACACTCAAAGCCTGGTGGTTAGAGTGTGCCAGGAGAGAAAATTGACATACAGGTTAGTAAACGCTGACAGGAACGGGTTTTCCTATTACTACACAGAAAAAGTAAATTGATATCTAATAAAAAAGAGATTTTTCTGTATAAGACCCTTTTACGAATCAATCTTCGGATGCACTTACTTTGTAACAACAGTTTTAGCTCTTCCTTTCAGTCCAAGGAATTCCAACACAGAAGCCACTTTATTGCGTAACTCCTTTTTCATGTCAAGAAACAAAGACAATTCTAACAATCACCGTTGTATTTTATTATATTAAAACTGGTAGCAAAAGAAATAATTTTTATCGGTAATAAACAAAAATACTTCACAGGATTTAAAAACAACGAATATTTCAACCAAAAACTTTAACTTCTCATCGTTGCGTCAGTCGTATAAAAACATTACGTAGTTTATCAGGCAAATACAAATTATCAAAGTAAAAAACAACCACACAGTATAACTGAATTTAACGTAATTACCAATACTTGTCTTGAGCAATCCTTGTATTATAAGTATCAAATAGCGTTTCAAGTTTATGAAAGTTTTCGTAAACTTGTATGTTAACAAAAGTAGATATCACCAACATCAAAAATACTTAGAATCCATTGTCTTTACAAATACACAATTTGGACTGCAAAAGATTTATTTTCATTAAAGATATCAAAATATACCTTGCTGGGATGATTCCACAATAATTCTTCTAACTGCACGAAGAGTGCATCTACACTACAGATCGAAAACAGTTGCTTCTGCCCTGTATAAAACGTATAGAAAAAAAAATTCCCATACCGAGTGAACGAGAAATGCCTACATAGTGCTTTTATATAGGTGCAAAGTGAAAAACTAATATATAAGGTATTGCCCTCATCTGCTCTTCTAACATTTCATCACTACAAAACTCCTTCGCTATTACAAATATCTTTGGACCACAGAGCTAAACCTTGTTTTATTTTGCATTTGGATAGTTAAAAGACCTGTTTGTTTTCCAAAAATACGTTATATAAATCTATAAATGTACAGGTATGCTGGCAATAATACAATAATCTAATACAGCTAAGCACATGTCCACCTGCAACACGTAAGTTTCTAAGTTACAACCTTAGCAGAACTACGCTTGTCTTAGTAAAGTTTAGTCACGCATGTATGAAGTCAGTGGAACATCTCAGGTTGGACTTAGTTTCCTACCATAAATGAATTTCCAGTCATTTCGTGTACTATCAATCCAGGAAATATCGCAACCCATCGTATAACGAATGCCAGACCTGTACGTGCATCTCNAACAGCTAAGCACATGTCCACCTGCAACACGTAAGTTTCTAAGTTACAACCTTAGCAGAACTACGCTTGTCTTAGTAAAGTTTAGTCACGCATGTATGAAGTCAGTGGAACATCTCAGGTTGGACTTAGTTTCCTACCATAAATGAATTTCCAGTCATTTCGTGTACTATCAATCCAGGAAATATCGCAACCCATCGTATAACGAATGCCAGACCTGTACGTGCATCTCATGCCAGACCTGTACGTGCATCTCCCAAACGAAAACAGAAGTGCTTTTAGCTATTATGTTCACCAGTAGAATTTAGAGCATTTTTATGCAGCTAAAAACTTTCAATAAATTATGGTTCCCTTTATGTGCAGCCCAATCACCCATGTTTGCTATACATTGTAATACATTTCAAAATTACATATCATATTTACACACCCTGTAGCATAAATATTTATGTCAGAGACCCACAAAAATAGAGAGTCGGTAATAAAATGGTAACAGGTCACTTTAGGACATCACATCGACTTGAAAGATTCAACAATCAGAGAAAATTTCATTGCGAGGCCTTCTTCTGCTCATTTCAAATAAGAAGTTACATACTGTCACAAATATTCCCTTAAGCATGTCTGTTATTTCTTAGGTAAAATGACAATCACGGCAAACCTGCCACAATAAACACTTAAACTTGTTCGAACGCGCTTTTTGACTGACACATGTCAGTATTTTCAGTTGGGAATTAAAAGTTGCGCCAATGAAACATATCAAAAAATTATCTGGCTTAACCTAATGAAAACACGCAAAAACAAGTACATTATAAATTCAGGTAAATTTCTTGCAGACGTTGGGTCTAAGAGCTGAAGTCAAACCCACATAGTCATTAATCTTACCAATCAGCATGAGCAAATCTGCTGCCATTACCCGATGCTAGAGAAGAGAAAAACACAACAAGTTTTAAATTTACAGACAAACATTCAATTTTTATTTTCGGTAGTAGAGGACAACTTTGAAAGAGCGATTGGTGAAAACAGATGCTACTCTTAGACAGATTTGAAGTAGTGTTGGTGGATATGACAGGCATTGAATTGAATAATGGGAAAGATGCAACATAAATTGAAGAAATTTAGCTTGCACGTATACCAAGACTTTGGTAACTGTTTATTTTTTAAAGATAAAATAACAAACAATAAAAACAAAATCAAAAGAAGGCAATAAAATCAAGAAAAATCATCACACTTAACTAATCAATCGATTCCCAATCTCTGTTTCAGGGTATGTATCACTGGTAATTACGTTAATAACGAGGAGAATAGGGCTGAACCAGGCATATTGGTTTAGATGCAAGATAGATTGAAGGATTCTGGCTTTTTCCTATACCAAGACTATTGTAACTCCTCTTTTTTAAAAGAACCCAACAAAAACAAAAAACCAATAAAAACAAAATCAAAAGGAGACAAAAGAATCAAGAAAAAACATCACAAGGTAAATAAAAAATAAATCAAAACGAAACCGGAATTGTCATGGTTTGGTGGTTGGTGCAGTTACAGAGGAACCCCAAAGTTTCCGGCGTCTATCCATGCGAATCAAAATTAGTCCAAACAATGTAATATCACGGCACTGAACTCGGCTACCGGTATTAAATAAAAAATCCCTTGCAAAACTTGCCAATCGCTCATCAACTGACACCAAAGGACAAAAAAAGGAGTATCAAATAGGTTATCCATTATTACCCATAATTTTAAATGTTACATACCTTCCAATTGGATGCATTGGAAATCTGATGCAAAATTGCATCAATAACAGCCTTGTCTCTGCAATTCATTTGCTTCACAAGTGCATCTAACGCCTAGTTGATTTAGAAGGGTAATCACATAGAACAAAGTTTCATTATATATTACAGAAAGTTGTAATTGCTTAAAACCTGTTACGATTGAAACCAAGTAAATGATTGTTTCCAGAAGCTCGCAAACGGTTTTTTCAAGTACCTAGGGGTATAATTGTATTTAAATTATGCAGAGGTAAGAATAGTTGACAAAAGCATGCTTGTTAGGTCAGTTGGTGTTAACGAAATTGCCATGCGTCAGCCCAACACACAGTAGCGCTCAATTCCCTGTTTACTTTTTCAAAATTTGTCTTCTAGATCATACATGTTGCATATAAATTAAGGAGGATCTAAAAACATTAAATGAAAAGTAAGTCAAGAAATCTTAGTTGTTAGGAGCTGAAAACAAACCAGCAGTTTTGTCTACCTTAAGCACTTGTATAGTAAAACACATGATAAAGCTCTTACATCTATGGCTTCCTCTGAGTCCATAAAGTTCAGAATTTTCAAGAGCTTTAGGAGTTAATTTCTCAGGTATTATTTTTAGAAGTTTATTCCTCCCCATGACTGCAATACCCTAGCGAAGGAGTGTTGTCGAATGGGACCCTAGTCTGTGTAAATTGGCTCATGTTTCCTTAAGATTTATAGGCCAGAAAAAGACCCCAGAAAACAAAGAGAACATGCAAATATGTCAAAGTGAAATTCAGGTTTCGAAGAAAACTATCTAAATAAAGGTTTGAATATATTTGCTAATGTTTTTCTGCGAGTCGCCCTAGTGAAAGGTGATTTTTCTACATAGAGCTGGCATGGCAGAGCAAATGGTTTAGATAGGCAAGTAATTGAATGCGGTGAAACGATTGCTATCAGTATTTTCTTCTTTATATTTTACCCAAATTTTTTAGTTTTAATTTTGATATGTTTTAATATTAAAATATTCTTTTTATTTTATCTACATCAAAATTGAAGGAGAGAAAGAAACAAATGGTTTAGATAGGCAAGTAATTGAATGCGGTAAAACGATTGCTATCAGTATTTTCTTCTTTATATTTTACCCAAATTTTTTAGTTTTAATTTTGATATGTTTTAATATTAAAATATTCTTTTTATTTTATCTACATCAAAATTGAAGGAGAGAAAAGAAACCAACCATTTTTCACTACAAGTCAAACAACATGACAAGCTCAAAAGCTATCAACATTAAAAAGGAGCTACAGTTTATTGGAAAAACAAAAGTAACATACATTAAATTCAGGGGTTCATAAATTAATATCGGATATCCTGCATAACTGACGGAACTGTTCGACAGTCAGAATAGCATATAATCTAAGTATTTCATATAGAAGGAAAGTATCAAGTACTGGTGTATAGTGTCATTTTCTGCTGCTTCCAACTGACTTTGTACTAACCTGGAGAAGCAAAATCTGCAAAGCTATTTTCCTTAGGCATGCAATGCAGCGTGCGGGTATGGTTATTGCTAATATATACCGACGGATTAACAATTATAAAAGTAATGTTCTGTGGCCTAGTGACCGCACTGGTTTGACATAGCTACTGATATGTGCATATCGCCAGTACAATGTCCGTAAAATAACTAAGCTCGAGTTAATTTTAAAAGGCTGCAGGTTATAATAGTACGTCGTGAGTTGACACACAACATGAACATGTTTCCTCCGGTTACAACTGTACGGGCAGGAAAAAAGGAAGTGGTTGGAGTTACTATTAAATATTATGAATAGGTATTATTGTTTATTTATCGCATCATGAAAAATCAGGAAGAAATGTCTTGCTGTGATGGACACAATGTGAAATTATGCACTGGACGTTCGTATGTGACGATAAAAGCACTACACCGGCAAAGCAGTAAACTTTCGTGATCAGTTCAAACCTTCAAAAGAAGCAGAGGAAAGTAATTACTTATTTAGTATTGTAGAAAGGAAATATTTGTGTTGTAAAAAGTGACACCAAAAGCTTTCCACTCTTCAAATGTTTCTTGGTCAAGCTTGAAAAACTTCGAGCGTTTTTAAGCCAACAGTTTCCCCTGTTAAGTTGCTCCATAGGTTATTGCTGTATTAGGCAACTTACCTTTAATGGAGGTCGGTTTATCACACTAAGACTAAAAGCTAATTCAAGCCTTAAATTTCTCATAGATTTATTGCACTTGATGAAAAATCTATTGCCTTGTGTTTGGGTGTGGCCGNGTTTTAATATTAAAATATTCTTTTTATTTTATCTACATCAAAATTGAAGGAGAGAAAGAAACAAATGGTTTAGATAGGCAAGTAATTGAATGCGGTAAAACGATTGCTATCAGTATTTTCTTCTTTATATTTTACCCAAATTTTTTAGTTTTAATTTTGATATGTTTTAATATTAAAATATTCTTTTTATTTTATCTACATCAAAATTGAAGGAGAGAAAAGAAACAAATGGTTTAGATAGGCAAGTAATTGAATGCGGTGAAACGATTGCTATCAGTATTTTCTTCTTTATATTTTACCCAAATTTTTTAGTTTTAATTTTGATATGTTTGAATATTAAAATATTCTTTTTATTTAATCTACATCAAAATTGAAGGAGAGAAAAGAAACCAACCATTTTTCACTACAAGTCAAACAACATGACAAGCTCAAAAGCTATCAACATTAAAAAGGAGCTACAGTTTATTGGAAAAACAAAAGTAACATACATTAAATTCAGGGGTTCATAAATTAATATCGGATATCCTGCATAACTGACGGAACTGTTCGACAGTCAGAATAGCATATAATCTAAGTATTTCATATAGAAGGAAAGTATCAAGTACTGGTGTATAGTGTCATTTTCTGCTGCTTCCAACTGACTTTGTACTAACCTGGAGAAGCAAAATCTGCAAAGCTATTTTCCTTAGGCATGCAATGCAGCGTGCGGGTATGGTTATTGCTAATATATACCGACGGATTAACAATTATAAAAGTAATGTTCTGTGGCCTAGTGACCGCACTGGTTTGACATAGCTACTGATATGTGCATATCGCCAGTACAATGTCCGTAAAATAACTAAGCTCGAGTTAATTTTAAAAGGCTGCAGGTTATAATAGTACGTCGTGAGTTGACACACAACATGAACATGTTTCCTCCGGTTACAACTGTACGGGCAGGAAAAAAGGAAGTTGTTGGAGTTACTATTAAATATTATGAATAGGTATTATTGTTTATTTATCGCATCATGAAAAATCAGGAAGAAATGTCTTGCTGTGATGGACACAATGTGAAATTATGCACTGGACGTTCGTATGTGACGATAAAAGCACTACACCGGCAAAGCAGTAAACTTTCGTGATCAGTTCAAACCTTCAAAAGAAGCAGAGGAAAGTAATTACTTATTTAGTATTGTAGAAAGGAAATATTTGTGTTGTAAAAAGTGACACCAAAAGCTTTCCACTCTTCAAATGTTTCTTGGTCAAGCTTGAAAAACTTCGAGCGTTTTTAAGCCAACAGTTTCCCCTGTTAAGTTGCTCCATAGGTTATTGCTGTATTAGGCAACTTACCTTTAATGGAGGTCGGTTTATCACACTAAGACTAAAAGCTAATTCAAGCCTTAAATTTCTCATAGATTTATTGCACTTGATGAAAAATCTATTGCCTTGTGTTTGGGTGTGGCCGTCAAGCTGGTCAAAGCACATGCTAGCCATGTGACCTATCAGTTTCCTCATATTCAATCTCTCGCTTAAAAAGAGCAAATTTGTCCTTTTACTTTTTTATTTATTTTTTAATCTACTTATTTATTCATTCATTTATATAGATCTGCGTATTGACAGCATACACACTTGAATAAAAAAACATAGCAATTCCTTTTCATCAAGTGTTTCTTTTAGCATTTCTGGAAAGCATTCCTCAGCAATGGAGTTAGCAAACCATACCACAGTCACTTGACGAACAACCCGTCTTGGGGCCAATTGTTCTATCTCATTGTTCGTGCATCCATTTTGATCCATTCAAAGCAAATCCACAAGATTTTAAGATGCCAAACAGCATTAAAGGAAATTCACTTCCCTGCAAAAGTTTGGAAACGAGTCAACAAACAGGCCAAAACTGGAAATGGTTTTGGACTGAAGTACAAAAGTAAACCGGGTTTGTACGAGTCATATCATTCCATGGTTGACTCAATTAATTTATTAAAATTAAAAATTTATTATGATATATCTAAAAACATTTGTAAAGTTTCCATATTAAAAAAGCAAACGAGATGGAACTTATTAATAAAAGTTTGAACATGGTAAGAGGTAAGGGAATTTCACGCTCTATATTTTCTGATGACATCATAAATTGTCTTCTTCCAAGAAACAAACCGCTCAGTTGTGTGTTGGCTAACTTGAAATATACCGACATTTTCGTACCCCTCTCTCCAAGGTGTTCCACACTGTGCACGTGAACAATGTGTACCTGGAAAGCTCTTTGCAGCTAACTTTCTGTGTCTTAAAAAGTTTAAAATCTTGCTACTTCATTTTTTATAAGTCCTGATACCCCTATTGTACAGCCAATTTCTTTACCCGTTGCTGTGTACTAAACTGTTGCTGTAGACTTGATTGGCACGTCACCAATTTTTTGAGAACAATAAGATAGAGCTATAGGCTTCCAGGCCAGTTGTTCTTCTATTAACAATGACCATATATTGCCACCAATGTGATGAATCTAGCATACGCTCTTAATAGTTCTTGTACGATTCACTGGGCCCTTCAGAAATCCGATAGTGCAAAGTATGATAGCTATTATCAATCAAAATGTCCTTTCATAAAAGTCATCCTTAACAAGACCAGGATTTGAGGATTACTTTAATCTATGGTTTATATATATATATATATATATATGTATGTATATGTATGTATGTATATATATTCAAAAATGACTGCGTTGGTACAAATACAGAATTTCTGAGTTTATAAAAAATGCGAAAATATGGTATCAAAATAAAGCAAAATAAATCAAATTTGACTCACCTTTGATCTTACTTCAGACGATTCATGGCTTAAACATCCTAACATATGGGCCTTGATCTCTGGGCCTGTGATACACATATGGCTAAGCGTAAGAGCGGCATTAAAGGCAAGCTTTTCGTTTTCACTGTGTACTAAATTAAGAAGGCTTTTGCATAGCTTTTTAATGCATGGATCATTCTGAAAAAAGTTGATAAATAAATGAAATCAGTGGGTGTAAATGGGGATTGCAACAGTAAAATAAAGCTTATTCACAAAATATTACTATGCTGCTGGATTTCGGAGTAGTGACGTAATCAAGTCAGTGATATGCAACATTGCAAAACAATATTAACAGCGTTCCAGGATCAATTAAATAAGGATGTTTAACGCAGAGTAATTAAATTTTATTATATTTTTAAGACGTCTTTATGAGAGTCATTTTTGCGGCACAAAAACAAGATGCCTTCGAAAGTATGGATAATTCCTTTATAATGATGTATAAAGAGCGCAATATATATATCAATGCCTTGCATCTGAAACAAAAAAATTGAAAGAAATATTGTTGGTGTGGATTGAATTAAGAGACTTGACATCAAAGAACAATGCTCAACCCATTCACCAGTCAAGTCATTCGTCCATTTGTCCATTTATTAAGGGAGTAACTTTTTAGTCGACCTTCTATCAGTCCATTCATTCATTTAACAATTTACTCATTTTTCACTCATTCATTGATAAATTCATTCATTCAATATTTTATTCATCAGTTTACTCACTGATTCATTCATTCATTTGTTCATTCATTCATTAATTTGTTTATTCATTCATTGACCATTTATTTGTTCATTGGTTTGTTCGTTCATTTATGCATTCATTTATTCATTCATTTGTACATTTATTCATTTATTTGTACACTCATTCATTCATGTATCCATTCATCCATTTTTTCTTCTGTTCGGTCATTCGGTGAGTGGTCAGTAAGTCAGTTTATTAGTTCAATAAGTCCAAGGCAGCAAACAGTACAAGTAATTTTGTAAAAAGTGGATGTGTACACAAGACAAACAAACATTTTGCGAATGCGGCATAAAAACAAATGATTGGTAGCATGTCTTGAGACGGAGCTATAGATAGATATATATATGCTTACTTGATTAATAAATTGTACTTCAGCAGCATTTATCAAAGTTTTCAAGACATCAAATTGCCAAACGGTACTACCTGGTATAACGCAAAAGATATCAATTAAAATAAACTCAAGTGACATGTAACTCTTGCCATGAATATGGTTTTGGAAACATTGGTCATAACATGACTGGAATTCATAAACATCGTATCCAAAACAAACAAGCAAAACGTGTTCAATGTTAACTGAAGAGTTCAGTAAACTCTTAGAAATGACTATATAAACAAAGTAATCAGATTAAAAGGGTTGAGTCAACTATATAAAAATATAATATATACATAATACCATATACAAACTATATTATCACATTTCTTCCTTCGTATAAAAGTTCCTTTTTATAAAACCCTAATATTTGGGCGAATTAAGGTTATTATTAACCTATAACGCAAATGAATGAGAGCAATATCTTTTTTCAGACTTGCGCTTTACTGAAGTTTTTTTATTTTAACCAAATCAATAAAAATTTTGTTCTGTGTAGATCTGACTTAAAAAAGCAGAAGCAAATGTTAGTAGTAAAATCAAGATCATGATTTTCAACTTCCAGTGGGGATAAATCGGATACGCAAGAATAGGCCTTGCGAACAATTAAAGAACATGCAAAGTTAAAGTTTCCAAAATACCAAAAGTTAAAGGTCTTTGTGTCATCACCATCTTCATCAATACCATCGTCTGCTCTATTATTGACCGTTGGTTCTTGTAGTGTGTAGGTCAGTTCCTCTAATCGGCGGTCTTTGCCCTAACCTGTTCTCTGTATCTTTCTTTTTGCCTTGTAATATAATATCGACATTACAGGACACAGGCTATACACTACTTCTGTAAAGTAGATGAATCTGTTTGCCGATAAAGACCCAAATACAGACGAGAAACGAGAAATCATGCATAAAACCAATTTTTGTAACAATATCGGAATTAGGACACTCCAAACATTCATCCTTGTCATTCCCATTTTACTTTGCAGCAGGTAGTAAATTTAATTGCAATACAAAGCACACAAAGATCATTATCTTACCTTTCTCAAGTCGGGTTGTAAGGATGCGAACTGCATCAGCATGCCAAGTTCCTGAACGAGAAAAAAAATGCTATGTATTCAAAATCTTTTGCCTGGGACTGCCAAAGTTAATTTGGTAACAACAAAATAGTCTGTAAAAGTAGTACCATGCCAATAGTTAAAAAGCATGCGTTGAAGCAGACAGAAATGATAGACTGCTCTACAGCAATGCAACATAAAAAACACCCCGTCATTACTTCAGTTATGCCAAGAATGGCTAATAGAAATGCCATGGAACGACCATCTGAAACAATTCACCAACAGTGATAACAAAACAAGTCACAACAAAAACCTTTTTGACTCAAAATTACAGTGCAATGTCACACAAGTCTATATATACTGTCACATAGCAAATCGTAATAACTAATTCAATTTTCAATGCTCCTATTCTTCGACAGAGTATTATGTTGTCACGTGATCTAAAGCACATCAGATTTCGTCAATCGATGAAAAGCACGTTAACTTAGGTTTTCTTTTTCTCGCATGTCGAATTTTTAAACAAAGATTTACTCGTCACAAAGGCAAATTTCCACTAGTAGTTAGGTAATAACATATGTAAAAATACTAGAACTGAAATCTTACTCTTCTAAATACAGGACATAAGATAAATCAGAACGCTTAATTGAAGTGATAGAATGACTAAAGAGCACATTCCTTTCCCCCTGAAGAAGACTGTACCCCATCAGATGTCAAAATCGTATTTCAAGGGTCTGACGATTTCCAATTTTTCAGTCTTTAGAAATCTGCTTTCAGTCCATCAAATTCAGCCTTGCTTCTTGCCAATGGCAATACATAAAAAGGCTCCAGTTAAAAATAACTAATACATAAAAATTACACCATCTCATGTTTATCTTGTTACGCTAAAAGAAATAAAATTAAATGTTCAACTAATCCCTGCTTTTGCCTACATTGAAGTAAGAGCCATGTCAATTATTGGGATATTCTGATTGAACTAAACCAAGCAAACTAGAATTAAAGAAGATATACAGGTCCAGAACAACACGAATAGGCATCAATACGCTTTTGCATTAGTGCTCATTTACGCCTCTTATCTTGTTTTTAGCTTAGGGAAGTATACGTATAAGCACGTCATCCAAAAAAATATAAAAAAACCCAACTATATACATCCCAGGATAAAATTAATGGTCGACCTACCAAAAGTAAAATTTTTAAGTTATCCATTATGTTTTTATGTAAAGGAATAAAAAAATTACGTGCGCACCTACTCATATCTAATAGTAATTTAAAACTATTAGTTTAAAGTACACGACCTGTGGGTACCTACCGATTTACACGGGTGGTCGAGCCAATGGAAAGATTAAATATATGATAGGTATCCTAATACGTATTCCTGTCATTATGCTATATTTCTTACATTACTACTAATTCACTATTTGACCACTGATTTCATGCTTACAGGACACTAACTAAGGAAATGCAGTACATTATTTCTTTAAAATATTCGACCAATTCCCAACGCATTCATTCTCAGTATATGTAAAGTATGTAAAACAATTTGTCGTGAGAAATTTTGAAGATGGGCTATTTTTATATAACAAACACTATAAATATTCTTAACATCCCGGAACATTCTTCTATTGGCTAAGGTCACTCCAGCATGGTCATCTTTTATCTTCTTATGAAAAGCAGGGAGTGACTGGCGCCAGAACTTGCGACTCTCGGTGCCGGACTAAAAATGTTTTTTCCTGTGAGCTTCATCATTTTTTGAGTCATGGCACTCAGACTATTTCAGCGCCACTAATTTTACAGTGAGTTATTCATCAGGCTTTGTGTTTTTCAGACAATACATATCCCCCCCCGCCCGCCTTTTTTTAAAGCTAGGGTCAAACAAAGTGTTTTGGTATGTAATACTTCAACCTAGTAAGACGTTATAAAATATCTTATGAACGACAGTTTCTTAATATCTCATCCCTCGTCCCATGATAAAGAAAAAGATTCTGATATTACTGCTCAAATGGTGTGTTAATGAAAACTGATACATTTCCTCAGTTTGTTGGAATGTCATATGGGATATTTTGAATAAAAAAAACAGGATTCTATAAAGTATCTGAAAGGAGAACCGACTTAGAAAAAAATATGCATGCAGCCTTAAATATCGATTTACAGAAACGACGGAATGTGTAACTCTGCTTACATATTTTGTAGTCACGGTTCTATGGAATTAAAAATTTGAAATTTAATATTTTTATTGTGTGCTATGTATCTAAGTGGTGTTGCGTGTAAAGCACTCAAACGTAAAAAGTTTGTATAAAGTCGAACAATAAATAGGTCAGACATAAAGACTTTGGTTTGACCAGTACTGATTAAAATAAGTAATGATCAGGTCAAATTTCTTTATGTCATTTATATTCAAACAATAATTATTAAGTAAATACCAATACTATTTTAAACTTTATTAAGCTTTCTCCATTCTTTTGCATCTATTAACGGCAGCGCTGTTTCCTGGTAAAAAAACAGTCCACATATGGGAGTCTGCTAGTAACTGTTTGGTTACTAAAATATGGGTGCTTAAAATAGTTACTATGCAGAATTAAAAATAAATACAAATGGATAAAACTGGCTATGATGACACAGTCGTCGAAGACATCCTGTAACAGTAATTCGTGCTTCACTTTGCAATAGCAAGCTGGTATCTATTGTATTCTGGAATACGTAAATTAAAGTACAAATAATGTTCTATGTAAATAATAGATAAACGTACCAAGTAGTAGAAGAGCTTTGCTTCCCTCATATGCAATTAATCTATTTGGTGATTCTTCCACCTTTGAAACAAAAGAAGAAATAGGATTGTATATTGCAAAGGTTTTTCGGAAGGTCGTCATACACTTTTTCATTGACAAACAAAAAAGAATTTACCCATTAAACAATAAATACCATCAACTCCTTTTGTTTTCTTTAGCCAATCACAAAAAGTGCCGGGCTTTGTCTTTGTTTTCTGTATTAATAAATACTCAATTGATTATTCAGGTGTCATGGTCCAGTCGAGGGGCAACTAAAGAGCTTTCAACCAAAAATGAACGTGACTTTATTTGCAATATTCGAGTTTTGTACCACTTAGTATATAAAAAAGAAATATATTTCATTCAAAGTCATGAATGTAATGATACTCTCCATAGTCTATTGGCTCACCCTTAATAAAATCTCTGCTGCTCTGCAAAAATGGAGAAAAAATTTCAATAAAGCATTCCTTCAAAATTTTGAATTCCTTTTATCCTGTATTTCGAGATCATGTTTAGATTTCTGGCGCTATCTTTTTAGCTAGTTTTATTGCAGGGGACCTACGGTCAGAATGAAAACAGGACTTGTTAAGCCACTTGTCACACAATTCAAGTGGCATTTTCTGCTTTCGGAATGTCACGGAATGTATCCTTCAGCCGCCTGTGACTTGCCACTTAAAGTCTTATTCGAAGAGCCAGGCGAATTCTGCGACTGTTGCTTGACAACTCAACTCCTATTATTCTATATTTCAAGACCGCAGTCTGTTAGTAGGAAAGAGTCAGCAGAGCTCCAGCCAACTCATGGACCGAGTACGTCAGACAAAATATGTATATATAAGCTGGGTGTTGTCATAGCAGACCTGGTATTTTACCCCAAGAAAACACATGCAAACTCCACAAGCAAATCAACTAAATATTTCTTTATAATTTCCAATTATATGGTACAGCATACAATGACTGAAAATAGTTTATTTAAAGTGGGGGCCAGTACATGTTATTTTTGACCAGAAATCGTTTTTCAAAAAACACCAAAAGGAAGGTAATTTGTATTATGACTTAAAGGTGTTTTCACAAATTTCAAGCAAATTTAGTTTATTATTCGTTAAAAAATCTTTGAACAATAATAAACACTATGACCTTTTGAAGAAGATTCTTGTGATACACAGGCTTCAATACCCAAATTGTGCACGTACATATTGAGCACGTACACACTGTGTTCATCAGATTCTACAACTTCTACTGTTTATTATCACTTTCCCGTTAATTGTAGTCAGTAGAGCCGCAATCTATTCAATCCAGATCGATGTGGAATTCTTCCATGATTGAATAACTGATATTAACTCAAAGAAAATAAAAACAGATAGGTTCAGCAATTGGTTTCAAAGCCGAATACCTTTGAAATAAGAGATTTGATGACAACCTCCTCACAGCATTCCAGTTGAGCAAGGCACTAAAATAAATAGTACATTTTCAAAAAAATTGGTAAGGAGAAAAAATAGGTTAGCGAATAAGAATTTGGAAATCTTTTTAGTTTTTATAAGCATAGTATCATATTCAAAATTGAAATAAATATGGTGAAATTTTTTATTGATAAATATTTTGACATGTTTTAAATTTAAACATGTGAATTAAGTTTTTTTTAATAATGATAATAATAACAGTAAATAATAAATAATAATAATAGTAAAAATTATAATAAAAAAATAATTTGTTCTGGGTATTGACACAAAACTGCATCTGACTGTGGTGTTTAGAGACCAGAGAATGCGATTAGCNAATATAATATAATATAATATAATATAATATAATATAATATAATATAATATAATATAATATAATATAATATAATATAATATAATATAATATAATATAATATAATATAATATAATATAATATAATATAATATAATATAATATAATATAATATAATATAATATAATATAATATAATATAATATAATATAATATAATATAATATAATATAATATAATATAATATAATATAATATAATATAATATAATATAATATAATATAATATAATATAATATAATATAATATAATATAATATAATATAATATAATATAATATAATATAATATAATATAATATAATATAATATAATATAATATAATATAATATAATATAATATAATATAATATAATATAATATAATATAATATAATATAATATAATATAATATAATATAATATAATATAATATAATATAATATAATATAATATAATATAATATAATATAATATAATATAATATAATATAATATAATATAATATAATATAATATAATATAATATAATATAATATAATATAATATAATATAATATAATATAATATAATATAATATAATATAATATAATATAATATAATATAATATAATATAATATAATATAATATAATATAATATAATATAATATAATATAATATAATATAATATAATATAATATAATATAATATAATATAATATAATATAATATAATATAATATAATATAATATAATATAATATAATATAATATAATATAATATAATATAATATAATATAATATAATATAATATAATATAATATAATATAATATAATATAATATAATATAATATAATATAATATAATATAATATAATATAATATAATATAATATAATATAATATAATATAATATAATATAATATAATATAATATAATATAATATAATATAATATAATATAATATAATATAATATAATATAATATAATATAATATAATATAATATAATATAATATAATATAATATAATATAATATAATATAATATAATATAATATAATATAATATAATATAATATAATATAATATAATATAATATAATATAATATAATATAATATAATATAATATAATATAATATAATATAATATAATATAATATAATATAATATAATATAATATAATATAATATAATATAATATAATATAATATAATATAATATAATATAATATAATATAATATAATATAATATAATATAATATAATATAATATAATATAATATAATATAATATAATATAATATAATATAATATAATATAATATAATATAATATAATATAATATAATATAATATAATATAATATAATATAATATAATATAATATAATATAATATAATATAATATAATATAATATAATATAATATAATATAATATAATATAATATAATATAAGGATTTCTAAAGTTGCGACTGCAGTAGGAAATGTAAACTATTAACTTCAATAGGTGGAGTAAAAAAGTTGTATACACATAAAATAATTAATATAATATAATATAATATAATATAATATAATATAATATAATATAATATAATATAATATAATATAATATAATATAATATAATATAATATAATATAATATAATATAATATAAGATAATATAATATAATATAATTAAATATATATATATAATATCATTAAATATATATATATATAAGGGTAGATCTAAATGTCGAGAAGTCCCCGTTTCTAATACATGCCAGTCTCGAATAATAACAATATAAAACATAAGGCAGTTTGTTTAAAGACAAAATATCAAGCAACCTTTACTCAATAGCAGGTGACTGATACGTAATGGGAAACCTTAACAGCAAAATAGAATAAAGGCAATGGCAATCTCTAGCTGTGGATACTGGGTGAGTACAAAAAGAAAAAGGGAGGCCTTTGGCTTGCCCCATTCTCTCGACTCAATAGATACTCAATAGATGATACTGATCTCATTGCAATAAATGCCATTGGTTTAAAGAACAAAAAGCATGGCAGCTAAAAATTCTAATAAGACTACATCGATGTTCGTTAAAAGGATTCTCGGTCCGTGTGAATTACCAACTATGACTATGACTACCACATGGTACAGGCACAGAAAAAAGGAAAAATAAATGTGAAGTCCGCAGGCAAGAAATCAGCGAGGACGATTTGAAGGTCTACTAAAGGAACGACCTCCATAGATGTCATGTGGGCAACAGAAAGGACAGCCACTGTAACAATCAAAGAAAGATGCCTCTTGATTACAGAGGCAAAGAAACAAATGGTGTGCTAAACTGCGGGATTAAGGTACCTGTTAGCGACAGCATTGTTATTGTACAGCATTGTTTGGATGAACCACTAATGCTAGTGATTGCAAAGAAGCCGAAAGAGCAAACATTTCCCCACCAGCCACCGAAAAACACCAAATAAATCAAGAACAAAAAAAACCATAATCGAGGAAATTTCAGATGGCAAAACAGTAAGGTACATAAGATACCAGTTAAAGAAATATAAGCAGAAGGGATGACGGTGGTGAAAGCAACGAAAAACTTAATCGACGGTGCTTTGTCATGCAACAATTTTGAATGGAGTAGTAAATGATAGGAAAAATAGTGGGGTGGGACTACTTAAATTACCCGATAAGCAGGTCTACGCAAAGCACAAAACTATCGGTATTATTTAGCCATGTATCCAAGATTACGCTGGAGTCTTCACCAGGGAAAGATTCCAATTGCAGGTGAAAGGAAAGTGCAGAAAGTGGTGAAAAAGCAATACGATTCCAACGATGGACTTTGTAAGTGGATTATTCTTAGGTGTCGATTTTTCGCTGCAAGACATTCTCGGCAAACGCTCATGGAGTCTGGCTTCAACAACATCTAATTGGATCAGCTAAGGGGTTATATGTCAAAGACGCTACAGTGGTCCGAATAATACCAAAATAAATTCTTGCTTGACATAGAAACGGAAGTCAAACGGGGCTGCTTAATCCCACCATCTCTCTTTCAATACGATAGGGTACGTTATCATAAGGAAGGTGGTGTCCCATTCGTAGAGGACCATTGGGAATGCCATGAGGATGGTCACTAGGAAGGTGTTTCAAATATCTTAGAGCTAATGATAAAAAGCTATTAGCCTTTAGTAAAGACTAAACTTTGGCAATGGCAGATTATTTCTGAAACGTGGGCTTGGAGATCGGAGTTAACATCAACTGCTAGAAAACTCCTACCATAAATTGGAGAGCATTAAAGTGTTCTTTATAAAAAATGTTGGTGAGCAAATGGTCATTTCAGCAAGTTTAGCAGTAGTATGAAAGCCTTTGTTGGCATTTTTTCCTTTTGGTACTTGTTTGTCTATTAGTTACAGGTTCTTATTACTGGTGTGAATAAAAATAAATGAAACAGAGGCGACATTTCCATTGCACATAGATCTAAATTAATAAAGGATGACTTTTAATGTTAAGTTATCTCTATATGAGTAATTGCCAAGCTCAAGAATTTCATCAAATAGGGAGTAAAGACGGTAGTAAAAATGCTGCATTACTTTTATTGAATCTAGTACTATTGTTTCGTTGTCCGATGCAATACCACTAGTTCCCAGCAAATCCTAAAAACATGAAATATATAAGTATAATAGTTAGCTAAATAATACTTTTAACAGACGGGTATAGGTCAATTCACCTGCGAGGAAACATCCCAATCTATCCATCCATCCATCTATCTAGCTATTCATCTACATATCCATTTATCCATCTATCTACCTATGTATGTATGTATGTATGTATGTATGTATGTACGTACGTACGTATGTATGTATGTATGTATCTTTCTATCTATCTATCTATCTATCTATCTATCTATCTATCTATCCATCTACCTATTTACCTGTCCAACAACTGAAAAATTCTCGAGTTATCCGTAACTTTGAAAGCTGATTGATTTCAATAGAGGTACAAATTCTCTGTAGCTAAATGCTATTGATTAGGCATGTCGTAAGGGTGAAAGATGTTCGTTTCCCAAAAAAAACTCTTAAGGAAAATTTTGAATAGAGAGGTCTCGTTCAGTCTGGGCGTGATTCTTTTGGAATAAAGAGGTTCTACAGGAGTAGGCTCTGGCATTGGTGCAAAAGGGCCTTATCATTGGTGTACCAAAAGGCTTGACAAGCAAGGGACGAAAAACATAAATGGAAGTTCTGGTTAATGTGCTTGAGCATGTCAACCATATCAAGTCCCATGCAATACATATAACTCACCCCCCTGCCTCATATTGCTTTTTCTCTCGGGGCAACAGCTGTCCATTGCGGAATACAGTTTGTAAATCTGAACGGGGAACAAGTCGCCCACGTTTTCTAACAAAGATCTGATCCAAAATTCCGACACAATCAACTTCATTAAGGATCAGACTTTATATCAGCCATCTGCTTGCAAAAGCGCTTCAATAGGAACAACATCAGACCTCACTGATGCAAAATTTAAACATAGATGAATATCTGCAAAAATATAAGATATCATATATGTGTGAATAAATGTATGTTTGTGTATTATTTACCTTGGGATTTATGTACTTTTTATAGATGTACGTATGTGTATTGTTTATCTTTGCATTTATGTATTTACGTAAATTTTTATGAAAATATGTACGTATGTGTATTGTTTATCTTTACATTTATGTATGTACGTATATTTGTTTGAATATATGTATGTATGTATGT
>RDPX01000042.1:898256-943606 GCA_003991215.1 Morbakka virulenta
TGTGTGTGTGTGTGTGTGTGTGTCTGCAAATAAGTAGAGGCATAAAAATGGAGCAACAAGGAAGTAAGAGGGTAGAAAACTTATTCTCTTTGCAAACCGCCCCACCCCCTATCCTTGATGATATTAAAAGTGCAACACATATCATGTGTAGTATATAAAAAAATATCAATACTTAAACAAAACCAACCAGTTGGTGAGTATTTCCCTGAAATTTCTTTCGGTGCACAAAACTCTGAAGAGAAACCTGTGCGTCGCACCAAACTTGCGGTGACCGCGGAAGCATCTTGTTTGGCTCCTAAATCAAAGTAAAAGATTCATGTTGGTAGGTAAAAGTTTATTTTTCATGACAACAGGAGAGAAAAATTCGAAAAGAAAATAGTATAGGCAAATAGCGAAAATTACATAATTGCCAGATGAAGAACTAACAAGTCAAGTTCTCAGATTTTACTTTAGCTAGCAGTTAGGAAAAAATTACTAATTGGTACTTTTTTCTATCCTTGCACCTGATCAGTTTTAATACACAAGCATTGATTGCAGGTTACTATTCAAGAGAGAAAACAACCGTATATGACAGCGGCACACTTTGTATATACTTAAATACTGGCTTCTTCAAGGCATTCCTCATTCTCCCTATTAAGCAGAAGCCTCAGTTTTGATCTTAAAGGACAGTCGCTGTTTCATGGGGGAATATCTAGGAAAAAAACCCACCAAAGAACCTGTTGTTTGGCATGAATGGCCATGCCCACAAAATATTGTTTCATATATATATATAGTTAGTAAACACGTGCTTCGCCGCTCTACGGCCCATCACTGCAGATTGGAACCTTCGAATGTCTTCATTCAACACAAAACCCCGCATCAATTTCCATTAAGACAATATAGTGGGCCATTGCGGGTATGTGTAGACTTAAAAGCCAGAGATATTGTGATGGAGCAGAGTGCCTGAACCACTAAAAGAGAATATAGAATGTGTTTCAATAACAATCACGTAGATTGTTTAATGCATTTAAGGAAAATACAGGGCGCGATAACTACACAACAACAATAAAAAAACAACTACAGTTTCGTTGCTGCTTCAAGTTTCCTGCATTGCTTTCATCAGGCAACTGACAATTCTTATTTTCCAAATAAAAATTATGTCAGTTGCCCGGTGAATGCAATGCAAGCAACTTAAACTTGAAGTCACACAAATGTTGTTTTTCTTGTCCATCTGTATACTATATATATATATACATAGTATATCTGATTTTTTTCTATTGTGATGTAGGGTGTTTGTAAGTGTGTCATCAAAGTGCTAACTAGAAAGTACGTGAGAGTGCCATGTTACTTTGAAAGATAATAATGCTCTCGAGTTGCAAGGGTTTTTTGTATCGTCTATTTCTCCTTTCCTATCCCTTTCCTTTCTAAATCGCTTTCTTTGACTCCATTCTAACCATATCGTTTAAGATCTCTTCAACTGGGGGAATGTTGAGTGTTTGGTACCAGTAACACATGTGAAAAGATGCCGTTGTCGGTTACAAGCCAGAGACCTCTGCAACATGCTTCTTCTTTAAGATCGATCAATTTGTTTTCTCTCCTTTTTTTTCTCTTCTTTCTGCTTCTCATGTGAAAATGCTTACCCCATTTCAAATTTTCGTGTGTTTTTTTTGTTTAATTTTCTATTCTTTTAACTTATGATTTCATTCATCTGTCGCTCATTTCTTTATACCCATATTGCTATAATCTCTTTTGGATTTCAAATTTCTGATGTCATAATTGTGTCGTATCATATCGTCGCTGTCCAATTAATGTTTTCGTATGTACCGTTTGTGTTTTGTGTCCCTTTGTAGCTAGTAACATACCGCTACTTGGAGTTTTCTCCTTACACTATATATATATATATATATATAATTGTTTTTGTTTGCACCATGGGCTTTTGAAGTCCCATCGTGAATCTTACCTTTTACCTGGTGCTACGTAAGATCCATCACACAAAATTTCAGTTTTGTGCTAACCAGCATGTCAGACAACTTCTTGTATGACCAATGAAGTTAGTCTTACAACATGAAGTGTTACCCCTTCAGCAAATTCGCTGTACATTTTTTGGGTTTTAACATCATTTTCCCCAGTAAAGTAAAGTAGCAAAAAATTCTACCTTATGGCAAGTTTAAAAGTTTATATTATATCACAACTAATGCAACAGATAGGAATAATGGAAAATTTCTGTCAGTTTACCATGTTTACCTGTTTCATGGTTCTGGTTCGCGGTAGTGGAGGTAGTTGGGTAACTATTTCCCTTTGTGAATCAACCTAAAATTCAAAAATTGTAATAAAAATGGAATTATGGTGGTCATAGACATTGACAAGGCTAGTTAAATACAAAGTAAGAGGCTGGTGGGGAATAGAAAAAACTAAACAAATTGTTCAAAAGGGCAGTTTTGTATATTTAGACGATCAAACTACATACAATCTGTTAGTACAGGTGAAGGGAGAATGAGGGGGGCGTGTGTTGGTGAAAAAAGATTAAATGTTTTTCTCCAAGCAGCAAAGTTTTATTTTGCTGTACCGTACCTCAATTGAAGCATAGCTAATACTAACACATAATAGACCCTCTATTATGTAATAGAACCCAGTAAAAACATTAAGACATTAACTTAACCATGCTAAAGACTAAAAATTATTAAAGTCCGAAATTTCTGTTTATGATTGCTTTTACATTAAAGATAACAGGGAAAGCAATATATTATATGTTTCATGGAAATTAATAACTGGATAAACACCCCAGATTTTAAAAAGACAGACGTTATGTAGAATAAAACAGGTATTGCAAAGTAAAAATGAAAAGGCTTGTTTCAAAAAGATAAATATTAGGGAATGTTGTTTTTATATACTTATTATACATTTGCATTACATAATGAAGACTTTAAAGACAAAAACCCCTATTTTCGTAGTCGTAAGGAAGAATATTATGATCGCTAAACCCAAGAAACCTTAAAGAATTATTGAAAGAACTTGTTGATTACAGACCGATTTGAAAATGCTTTTCAAAGTTTAAAAGCAATTAAAGTAATGTATATCTCCATCACGTTTTAATCCGGTTATTGATTCTCCTGAATGAAATCTGCTTGCTCCAAAATTTAATCTGAGGTAACTAAAACTGATAGTTCACAAAAATTGATTGCTATCACAAAAATTAAAGAACTATGCAGTATTAAAGTACACTGTACAGTAAAACTTCAGTAATAATAATGTCAAGAAATTACAATCAAATGTATCCGTAATAAAATCACATTGACATACTGAAGGTTATCAGAAAAGGATTAAACAAATATAGAGGAAGGTGTGTATTAGGTTATCTTCGAATATTAACATGAAATAATGAATCACATTGGCATACCAAAGGTTATCTGGAAATTATTACACAATTATAGAGAAAGGTGCAAAAAATTTATCGTCAATGGTAACAAGAGCTATAAAACAAACCTTAGTCGCTATGTTCTGTAATGTTTCTCCCATGGAGTCTGTAAAATGAACAGCGTAAATATTATTATCTGTAAAAAAATGGCAATTAGTATATCATTATTATAAGTTCTGCTGGGACAAAAAAATCCGCTAGCTTTGTGTTGGAAATAATGAATTAAAATGTTTAATCTTCTTTTATATAAAAAGAGACGCTAAACGTAGGGCCACATTCAGGAAAAAGGCACCCAAAATTTATCCACTCCTAATATAAGCAATCTAAAAAAGTATAACGGCGTTTACTTACCTTTGTCTTTTACCAGTTGACTTCCAGAAGTAGCAATACTGTCAAATGTGTATTCTTTTGAAACTTCGATGAAGGCATTGTACAAACTTTCCATTTTTTTCAACAATTTGTTAAAAGATTTTCTCTGAAAAAAATGTGGACACTAAGGTATTCAAAACTTCTACTGGAAAAATAACACGTCTGAATATAAGCTGACAGAGAACCCTTATATCTCATTTTATTATTAAAATTGTACTAACAACCTGCCCTTGTTACTTACTGATACCACTGAGCTCCTCTTGGCAGTTTTTCGGTTTTTCGGAGGAGCGCGGGGGGGGGGGGAGGTGTTCGTTGCTGTTGGTCTTCAGAACCTATCACGTGTTTTGTGGTCGGCCTCTTAACGTCATTGCCAGAGAAGTTCATTTCAAAGATTGTCTTTTCAGTTTGGTCGGTGGTTTGTATTTGTATACACCTCTGCATACAAAGATAAATAGGTCATGTACAATCTTCTACATTTTTTTTCTATTACCTTTGACAAAGGCATCTTAGCTGTTACAAATGTTTGAGAAAGGGAACCTTAATAAATGGGCGTGATGACAGAAATACAAAACTTAACGTTGTTTAGTATATTTCCGTTTCTATCTTACATTTATAATAAATATATAAAAAATCATATAAAAATATATCTGTGTTGCGTTTGCCTTCCTAAGGATCATCAATGCATTCCCTTGCACGTAGTTTATCCCATTTTCTTCGATTACCCCCTCCCTTTACCCAAGCGTTTATATGAAAGTGAATTGAGTCTCAGAAGAACTCCCCCAAAACTTGAACGTACTCAATCAAGTAGCCTTTTAAATTTTCAGGTTACATTACTCTTAATAGCAATTAATGTCAGGAAACAATAAACCAAGTCTTCAACAATACAAAATAGAAAATCATTAGCTTTATCTTATGATGTACTCAAACACTCACCTGAAATTCCACAATATCCGTAATGCTTGACCCTTCTTTCACAGGAATTTCAAACACTGGAGGAGTTCCTAAAATAATATGTTGATGAACCTGCAATAGTTAACACGCGAAACAGGTGGAGAGCTTAGTGGGACTTTCAGGTAAGTTTTGAACGCTGCTTTTCTCCACAATTTTTTCACTGTGATATTTTAATATAATCATTATATCAAATCAAAGTTGTGGGAAATAAATGCTAAGTTAAATCCACCCCTTTATAGAGGCTTGCCCACCAAACCACAGTAAAACTGATCCACACTGTAGGAAGGTAAGGTGCCATATTACTCAAAGTTTGGGCGCGACGATAATGAAATGCATCCCGATGGTACAAATTGTTTCCGCTCCTTATTTTGTCACCAGTGAATGCCAACCTAATGTATACACAGTGACCATGGCAATAGCTGGATGATTGATGGTCTCTCTGGTGGAAGAATCAGAGGCTGATCAATGGCAGTACACAAAACAGCAAATGGAAGGATCTTTGATGGGTCAAACGTTCGCTATAAGTATAATTACAAGTATCATACTACGCTTTCAAAGTGACCCTGGTGCCAAAATGACCTTAATTTGGCTTCTTGTAGACTACCACAGAATAAATATAATATCCTAAATAAAAACATATATAACTATATGATAAACCTATAATTGTATGATTCGGTATTAGTGGCTGACGCGGTATATGGGTCCCTTGGTCATGTATACCAAGATGCACGTCCAAATTACATAGCGTTTTTCCTTCTTCAGGAAAAGAAATGTTTGAATGATTCTTTGAATAAACATAGACAGGAACAAGGGCGAGTTTCAATATCGGAAAGCCATTAACTGTTTTCTCTGCTTAAATAAAAGGCCTCAAAGGCCGCAAGCTTGCATCTGTGAACCTCTTTACCCACCAAACCTTGCATTTGATAGTAAATTACATTTTTTATGAATAGACTTAAAGATATGCAAAGGTTTTTTCAAGTAGTAGTTAACAAATTACATCTTTCTTAAATTATAAGCTGAAGTGACCTATACATTGTAGTAATATCCTAATACTTAATAAACCGACAAAGAAAACGATCGGTTAGCTCATTTGCATTTACGTCAAAAAAAGGAGCCTTGGATGGCCATTAAATAAAGGAAAATACGTTCTAATCGAAAGTACTTTACTTGTAAAAAGTTTTTTCAAACAAGTGTTCAATAAAGAGAGAACCATTGGTCGATCTAGGCAATGCGTTGTTAGTGACTCACTCCTCCATTCCTTCCTGAACCTCAAGAATTTTGACACAGTTGGTATACCGTACGAACCAGTAATAAACACCAAGTTCCAAAGACAATACTGATGAGAAAATGAAAAAACCTTTATGTGTTTTCATGATAAGTTCGTCAACTACCAATGAGAGGTACCTGTATTGGGGTATCCAAATTGTATAGCCACAAGCTCTAGCAGGATTGCCAAAAATATATAGTATAGATGTATGTCTAAATAAATCTCAAGAATCTAGTTGCCACTAATACGCAGCATACATTTCTTTCATTGATTTCGGCCCTGGTAAACAGTGGACCATGAGCCTGAACCTACCAAAAAGTCAACAGTCCCTACGTTGTAAGGCAATTCCTCTGTCTTACAACGGAGGGACTTCTTGAAATGATTCATATGTCTTGCTCTCCGTGATGTATTGTGTACTTTCTGCCCTTCATTAAGTTTCCCTCCTCCGCGCGAGTCTTTTATGCGTAGATACCTTTGAACATCATAAATGGTCCACTGTTTACCAGGGACGCTATCAATGAAAGGCCCGGTATAATGGTGTTTGTGTTTCCTACTGNCAATATCCGTAATGCTTGACCCTTCTTTCACAGGAATTTCAAACACTGGAGGAGTTCCTAAAATAATATGTTGATGAACCTGCAATAGTTAACACGCGAAACAGGTGGAGAGCTTAGTGGGACTTTCAGGTAAGTTTTGAACGCTGCTTTTCTCCACAATTTTTTCACTGTGATATTTTAATATAATCATTATATCAAATCAAAGTTGTGGGAAATAAATGCTAAGTTAAATCCACCCCTTTATAGAGGCTTGCCCACCAAATCACAGTAAAACTGATCCACACTGTAGGAAGGTAAGGTGCCATATTACTCAAAGTTTGGGGGCGACGATAATGAAATGCATCCCGATGGTACAAATTGTTTCCGCTCCTTATTTTGTCACCAGTGAATGCCAACCTAATGTATACACAGTGACCATGGCAATAGCTGGATGATTGATGGTCTCTCTGGTGGAAGAATCAGAGGCTGATCAATGGCAGTACACAAAACAGCAAATGGAAGGATCTTTGATGGGTCAAACGTTCGCTATAAGTATAATTACAAGTATCATACTACGCTTTCAAAGTGACCCTGGTGCCAAAATGACCTTAATTTGGCTTCTTGTAGACTACCACAGAATAAATATATTATCCTAAATATAAACATATATAACTATATGATAAACCTATAATTGTATGATTCGGTATTAGTGGCTGACGCGGTATATGGGTCCCTTGGTCATGTATACCAAGATGCACGTCCAAATTACATAGCGTTTTTCCTTCTTCAGGAAAAGAAATGTTTGAATGATTCTTTGAATAAACATAGACAGGAACAAGGGCGAGTTTCAATATCGGAAAGCCATTAACTGTTTTCTCTACTTAAATAAAAGGCCTCAAAGGCCGCAAGCTTGCACCTGTGAACCTCTTTACCCACCAAACCTTTCATTTGATAGTAAATTACATTTTTTATGAATAGACTTAAAGATATGCCAAGGTTTTTTTAAGTAGTAGTTAACAAATTACATCTTTCTTAAATTATAAGCTGAAGTGACCTATACATTGTAGTAATATCCTAATACTTAATAAACCGACATAGAAAACGATCGGTTAGCTCATTTGCATTTACGTCAAAAAAAGGAGCCTTGGATGGCCATTAAATAAAGGAAAATACGTTCTAATCGAAAGTACTTTACTTGTAAAAAGTTTTTTCAAACAAGTGTTCAATAAAGAGAGAACCATTGGTCGATCTAGGCAATGCGTTGTTAGTGACTCACTCCTCCATTCCTTCCTGAACCTCAAGAATTTTGACACAGTTGGTATACCGTACGAACCCGTAATAAACAGCAAGTTCCAAAGACAATACTGATGAGAAAATGAAAAAACCTTTATGTGTTTTCATGATAAGTTCGTCAACTACCAATGAGAGGTACCTGTATTGGGGTATCCAAATTGTATAGCCACAAGCTCTAGCAGGATTGCCAAAAATATATAGTATAGATGTATGTCTAAATAAATCTCAAGAATCTAGTTGCCACTAATACGCAGCATACATTTCTTTCATTGATTTCGGCCCTGGTAAACAGTGGACCATGAGCCTGAACCTACCAAAAAGTCAACAGTCCCTACGTTGTAAGGCAATTCCTCTGTCTTACAACGGAGGGACTTCTTGAAATGATTCATATGTCTTGCTCTCCGTGGTGTATTGTGTACTTTCTGCCCTTCATTAAGTTTCCCTCCTCCGCTCGAGTCTTTTATGGGTAGATACCTTTGAACATCATAAATGGTCCACTGTTTACCAGGGACGCTATCAATGAAAGGCCCGGTATAATGGTGTTTGTGTTTCCTACTGCTGGTTTACAGAACCATTTGCAATTGCTGTGGGAGTATGAAATTAATAAAAGTTCTTCGATGCAATATTCTTGCTATTATTATGTTGATGCTGATTCTTTTTCTTCTTCTTCTTCTTCTTCTTCTTCTTCTTCTTATTATTATTATTATTATTATTACTATTATTATTATTATTATTATTATTATATTATTATTATTATTAAACTTGCTGGCAAAGTCGAGGTTGTATGCTGGGAACTTGGTTCGCGGCATCAATGCGTGGGCAGTTAGTGTTGTCGGATACGGCTTTGGACTATTGGATTGGTATGATGCTGAGCTACGTCAACTTGATACCAAGACANTATTGTGTACTTTCTGCCCTTCATTAAGTTTCCCTCCTCCGCGCGAGTCTTTTATGCGTAGATACCTTTGAACATCATAAATGGTCCACTGTTTACCAGGGACGCTATCAATGAAAGGCCCGGTATAATGGTGTTTGTGTTTCCTACTGTTGGTTTACAGAACCATTTGCAATTGCTGTGGGAGTATGAAATAAATAAAAGTTCTTCGATGCAATATTCTTGCTATTATTATGCTGATGCTGATTCTTTTTCTTCTTCTTCTTCTTCTTCTTCTTATTATTATTATTATTACTATTATTATTATTATTATTATTATTAATATGATGTTTGCTAATCTTATTACGCTTGGTATTCCTCTTGGTTGATCAAGAATTGGTGTTCTAGCATGCAAAAACAACAGGTCTTGCATGCAAAGCCTCCAAACTCAAGAGCCGAGATAGCTAAAACACAACAGTATTAATAAAATACTTACTTGTCTCTATAAATGTATCCTGGTAAGTCATAGGCAAAGAGTGCCAAGACAAAGGGTCTTTGTTATGGGAGGTACTCATATCCTCAAAGCGGTGATGACTAGAGCTCCAATACGCCTCTACTGAATCATGTCCTGCATTATTTCCTTCCTCTAAAATACAAAATCGTAATACACCATATGCAGTGGGCTGAATGTGAATATATTGCGTCAGTAAAGGGCAGTAGAGTTGTGTCCAAAATAGGTAGAAAAATCCACCTGGCGTCACCACCAATAATAATAAACTAGTCGTTCAACACTCAAAACGACAGAGGGCGACCATAAAGCGACAATATCACTCTAAAACTGAAATCTTCAAATGGACAGAGACGTATGTGCCTTCCCTTGCTCAACTCTTAATCGACATTTAAGAGAACTTTATAATTCCAGTCAAAGGCAAGAAAGCAGTATACAGTGATAGCGTTATTAGCAATTACTTCTAAGATTTTGAGCCAAATACAACGTATCTAAAACATGAAAGCCAGTTGAAAAGAAATCATTGGCTATGCATTCGCCACATCCTCAGAATATTTTGGAAATAGAGAATATCAAACACTGATATTCTATCCTGTGCTCAAGTCCTGCTATGGGGACACACAACAGAACAAAATGCAAGTCACAGATGCAGTACTGAGGCAGAGACTCCTACTCTCGCTCAGGCTTCAGCAACTGCAGTGAGCACTGACTCAGCTATATTAGGAGAAATTATTGTGGCGCATCATTCTCGATCAACGGCTACTACTAGAATTATATTACTACTCTGTATAAAAGATTCACATTTGACCACGAAGACAAATTTTCTGGCGCTTTTAACCTTGAAAATCTCTGTATTTACAGATAAGATTTTTCATTATTTCATTGGTATTTTTGGTATGGAATATCGTAAGACATCATATTGTTATTTCTTATGGATTTCTGCATTCAGAATACCACCATACTACATTTCGCCTTACTCCATTGTCCTTTATCATTAGAATTCACCTGGTTGGTTTTGATTGTTATTCCCATACACATACCGATATCTTTATCCTCTTCAGAGCGTTCTCTGTGATGCCTAGTCGTCTCATTTTCTCCTTTATAATTGTCCATAATGATCACTTCAACTGAAATTACCAACTTCTTCAATTTCTTTATTGTAGTATTCGAAACGGTTACCGGTTTGTAGTGCAGAAGTCTCCTATCTTCCTACTATCTATTTAACTTTCATATTTGCGTTGAGCCAGCGCTACCAGCTACTATTCTTCCGTACTCCCCTTTTCCTCTTCATTTTGGGAAACCTAATAGTGGTGGTTTCGAGGCAGTTTTTCCCTGTTTTGCTTTTCCTTTCTCCTGAATGTAGATCGTGGTTTCTCTTGAAGATGTCATTTTGGTCCAAAAGCTAAAAAATGCAATTCTTAACTCTAGCTGGATAGCAAAACTTTATGACCAGCGCAACATTTGCTGCTGATCTTGCTCCAACGATAAGAACTGATGATCTCCATCCTTGTTGTTTGAAAAGAAATTGGACGAACTCTTATGATGACCGACAGGCATTCTCCACTTATACACCTTGTGGTTCTGCTCCAAAATGTATAGACTTGTAGTAAGAATATGACTTTCTTTAAAGAAATTGACCACCACATACGCTTCAAGTTGATCACCATATACCTTCCATTTTCCACGCCATATTTCACTTCTATTTCTAATACCTCACTTCTGCCAATTTATCTATTCTGTCATCTATAGTGATATAATATTACTGTCATACACCACTAACTGACTCTTGCCTTTACCAGTACAGGCCAGCTCAGCAACAATACTCAGAGAAAATACCTTGAATTATTGAAGCACTCCTGTATCAACAATACAATCAACACACAAATATACTATCGTTTATTGGAATCAAAACAACCACTAGTTCCATTATATGCTTTGAAAGAATTATAGGCTACTTAAATTAGTTGCTTCATTGACAGAGAAACTAGTTTTATAAAAGTAAAAAAGGAAATCCCTTTTCACCAGACCATTTGAGTTCAGATTATCCACGTCAGTCAATCGTCATTCTTTTAATTTCTCACTTCATAAATTTAGCTCCAAAAAACTCCTTCAGAAACCTACATATTGCGCGACGTTATAATTTCTTAAAAGCCTTATGTATTTGTTATCTGTACAGGGGGATTAGTTGCTAAGGTTCTTTAAATCTATTTAAAACCCGCGCATGAGGCGCGTTTCCACCGAAAAAAGTATTTTACTTTTTCCCAGTGCATTCGTAACTACTTCACTATTGTGGACCATACCTTCCAGCATTATGTCTTCCATTCTTGTAAGAGTTGCCATTTTCAAAAAAACCTCACTTTGGTAGGCAAAAGACGAGTTGGTTTGAAGTCTGTCAATGGCTTACTCAGTGTCCATAAAGCTGGAACCATCCTTCATAACTAAATAACTTAATAATTTGTGCGGTTACACCCCAGTGTGAACTTATATCCGAACAGATTATACTGTTGCACTCTTTTTACTGAAAACCCCACATCCAACAACTGCTGATTTCTCTAGCTTATCAGGAAATATACTACTAATTAGAACCAATCTAGAAGTGGAAGAAATACTAGTTAAGTTCCAGGAGCCAGATCCTGCACTGGCCTGTAAAAATTAATATGAAACATTTCAGGTTGCAAGCAAATATCAGATAGCTGTTAAATTAATATGTCAAAACATACCCTTAAATGCTGTGAATTAGTTCAAATAATTTCCAGAGTTACTAATATGTAATTTAAAAGTACAAAATACTGAACATATAGGAACCAGTTTTTCAAACGAATCAAATGACAAGACTTCAAAAAAGACAATCACCTCAAAGTTCTGGCATTAACTCTAACAGAAAGTACTATTTTTGAGTAGTTATTCCTTTGGTATAAAGTCAAAAAACTTACCTTTTTTGGAATCTTGATCATTTTCATCATTTATCTGCGATTTTACTTTGTCTTTAGTACTGTGGTCAAAATATAATCAAAATTTCAAAATAAATGCTAGTAATTTTTATAAGACGCTGACACTAATATTATGACTCTGACTTTGATGATCATGTTTTTGCGAGATGAGTTCCTTTAATTTGGGCAAATATAAAACTCTTGTTATTATACTAAACTTGACACAAAGAAACATATAAGACCCCATAAAAACACTTTAAATGGAGTCAGAAAAAACAATTTTGGGTACTAGCTCATCCCAATCTGGGAACAAATCAGCGACACGTACTTCGTAAAATGCGAAGTTATTTCAAATTTCAGCTTATCTTTATCCTAGAAAAACAACAAAAAAGCGAAGCTAAATGTCTGTTTTTTTCTTACTCAATACCTATTTTTTAATGCTTCACGATGTTCTAAAAGTAAATGCAAAAGCTGGATGAACAAAATATGTAGACGAGGTAAGTAACGAACGTCACGATGACAACAGATTTGTGCATGAAATTGGTAACGGAAGCTGTATTGCAAATCTTTGCCATTAATAAAGATACGGGCGAATTATGTTTTGTCAGGAAACATAATTAAATAGATAAAATTAAATTTCCTGTTGGGAAGGATTTTTCAAGTTAATAAAAAAAAGTAAACATGATAAAACCTACAGTTGCCCCATACTAGTAACTGCATACTAGTACTACACCCTTTAACCACATACCTGATGTTGGGTCTCGTATTAAATATTATGCGTATAAAGCATAAGTTTTATAAACTGAATAGAAACGACTAGACAAGTGCAGTTCAATCATTAAAAAACTATGACTATAAAAACGTTTTAATCAGCTTGATAGCATTTTTTTGTTGACCAGAACTGTCGTAGGAAAAAAGCAAAAAAGCGACATTTTACGACATTAAATAGTTTACAAAATTCCGCGGAGTTATTTTCATAAAAATGTCTCTAACAGAAAATAATCTTCCGCCAAAGAAAAACGCTTTAATGTTCGGAGCAATAACAATACTGTTAAGATACATCTGTGTATGTGTAAGTTAGTATGTGGTAAGGGGACGACAAGTATGCAGAAGAAATGAAATGAGAACACCACTAACTACTATATTTCACTTCTGTGTAACTACAGTTATTCTTACTATGTTATAATGTACAAGTGTATATATCACTTACGTTATATCATCTAATGCTAAAGCATCCACTTGATTTTCTACATAATCAGTATCCAAAGTTTTTGCGATGTCTTTCTCTAGAATATTTTTGGCTGCTGTAGCATGGTTCTTATCTTTAATAGGTACACTATGATATTTCCGTGAGAGCTGTTTGCGAATGTTTTTATAAGGTGTAGAAATATATCTTTCAAACGAATCATCTGATAATGAACTTTGTTTTTTCTATAAATTGTATTGGGAGAAAAAAAGACATTACCACATTGTACAATTCTTTTTAATACAGTGTTTATATACGGAATTGAATATTCCAAAGACTAAACCAGAATATACTTTATAGGTAAAAAGTTCCTCGAGATTATGTTTCGTCGACTACAAAACTTGGTCGGTTAAAAGTTTCATTAAACAGGAAAGAATTCGTCACTTTTCAATGACGAAAATATTTAAGTGATTTTGAAATTTGAGATTCTTAAAAAAAAAATAAAAATGGGAAATCAGATGCAGTTTTCTCATATACCCATTTCTATTTTTCTCTATAACAATGTCCACGTTAATGTCTAAATCAATATTCAAAATTTTCTGTCTTCTCGTCGTCTCTAACTTCCTTTCTTTCGATTTCTTCAGCCTTTTCGGTTTCCTCGGTTTCTATATAACACTAGATACGTCCTCGTCCCGCCCTTCAACCTCATTGGTATACTTTGGCTCGTTACCGTAAATATAGATTTCCGTCATAAACCTTTTCATTTTTGTTATTGCTGATTCACTACCGCTACAATATTTCAGAAGTACAGGAACTTCAAGCCCACTAGCAGAAATTGGAGAAGGTCTGTACCGAATGGAAAAGACCTTTCCGGATACCTTGCCACTCTCAATGAGAAGAAAGAAGTACACATAGCGAGATATTTCCCTTGGTACATGACCTACAGTTTCCAGGATTGTAAAGAAAGGATTCAGTAGTTTCAATGCACAGCAGTAAGAATCAATTTCTTTAGAAGACATGATTTTCAATAAAAATTTCGACTTTATCCTCAACTTTTACACCTTTCATGTCTTTTTATTTGTATATATAAAAAGCCCCCTGAACACAATTTTGACGTGAAAGTGGTAAACAATCACTGAATTGATAATATACAAGCGAAATCAACAGAGTCACGTCTGAATGCCAAAAAGAGTCTCTTAAACAGTTTAATTGATTACATGACGTTGGAGTCTTCAAGAAGCAAAACACGTTTTTGTGTTCGAATGCAAGCGAAAACGTTCAAATGCAGTCATTCTGTTTGCAAAGATGACGTCAGCAAGTAAGAGTATATGTCAAAATTTTAAGAAGATTTGATGCAACGTTTTTAACCCCCATAACTATTACATGCAGCCACCGACATGATACAAGTCCAGAATTACAATTTACTGAAAATGAGCTGAAGAACGGCAATAAAATAAGAGCTAAGTACACGAAAAACGTTCCATCTGAAAGCAAGGAAGAGAATGCCAAGTATTCTTGTTGAAATGTCACGCCCAATGCTCTAAAGAAATTCAGCAAAACGTACCCGAGGTATGATTTTAATAGACAAAGAGTAACTTGTTGGAAAGCTTGATTTCAAAAAACAAAGGAGTTCAAAACAAAGTTTGGTTGACCTAACCTTCTTGATAAGGACATCCTCAGCAAAGTTAAATCAATCATTATTGGTTATCAACAAAGCTCGTGCGGTAATGAAAGCTAACAACCCCAGTTTACTAAAGAAATTAGGTGGAGACATAGAATAGACTGAAAACTGGGCTACAACAGATTTGAAGTCACTGAATTGGACTACACGGAAGAGAACAACTTGTCAGCTTGAGCCACTGGATCAACTGTTAGCCGAAGAAAAATTTACTTTCTAATGAAACATCGCACCCATTATTGTTGAGCATGATATTCCATGTGAACTTAGGTTCAATATCGACCAAACCCCTTTGTGTTACAATTTACCAGGAAAGAATACATTTGATTTTTGTGATGGACGGAATGTACGAATCAAAGGAGAGGAATATAAAAGACAAATTGCAGCAACATCTCGTTAAATTATCCTGTCAAACTGCTTCAACGTAACATTTTCGGAAAACCTCTGGTCCAACACGGAAAAATCCGTAGAGTTCTTTAAAGAAATCTTTTTGAGGGGTGGAGGTGAAGGAAATGAAGAAAGCTCTAGGTTATCCAGTTGAGCAACAGCGCCTGGTGATAATGGATAGGTTTGTTGGGTAGGGTAATAGTACTCTACATGACCTACTTAAAGCAAATAATTTCTTTGCAGTCATTGTACCTCAAAACTTGACTGATCGCTTATAAACCCTGGTCATCTCTGTGAACAAACCATCTGAAAGCTTCCTGACAAAAGAATTTCACAACTGGCATGCTGATCGAGTTTGCAATCACGTTAACAAGGGGTCAAACGCCAAAGAGCTAAAAGATTCACTGACAATGACCAAGTTGAAGCCGCTTCAAGCATGCTGGATAATAACTTAGTATAGACACATTACAACGCAAAAGAAGATTACAAGGGGCGAATTTGATAAAGCAAAGAAAACAGAAGGGGTGGAGAAAGCAACGAGTGCGTTGGAACGCGTGGAAAACTCTGTCATAGAGTAAAATCGTGCACTATAAATCAGCATGACGATTATTATAAGAAGGAAATAAAGCACAGAGCATTAAGATATTTGAGAAAATGGAAAGCACCTTATACTGTGATATATCTTAACCAAACTTAAGGTAAAATTTCAAAGCACAGAAATCGGTTCAGTTACCCTATAGATGCCAAACAATGTTTAAAGTAAACGTATAAATGTACAATGTATAAAAAGTTCGTGGCTTGGAGAAAAAAAACACTTTAGGGTAAATGACCAGATTTCGACTTGGCGTGACAATGAAGAGCTAAAGACTCAATGAGTACTGGACATGGTGACTAACATTACTTGCAAAGAGTAGATTACGAATAAATACGTGTTGCTGTAGCGTGGTCATGTTAGAAAATTAGTTCAAGAAAATTCAGCCATGGTAGGGGAATGAAGGTGCAGTGACGGTGAAAAAAATTAGGTCTCCTGATGTGTAGATTGAAAAAAAGCACAAGGTCATAAGGAAAAGCGGACTACAACTGAAAAAAGAAAAATGCAGGCCCAATGTAAAATGCGTATTAAATAAGAAATCCTGCATTGAAATGGTGGAGAAAATAACAAACACTGTCTGATATCTATCTTTCGGCCTAAAAACAAGAACAAACAAAAGCCAAGCAATGTCAGAGTATGCATATTCCCTGCCTTTCTTTATCGACTACACTCTCTTGATTAATGTCATAATTTGTTTGGTAGGGTTAAGAGCAAAACTGTCTTCTTTTTCTATCTCCAGTTGTGATGGTATAGGTTCATAACTAAAGACCACTACAGTGAAAAGATATCCCTAATAAATTTCAAAAGGAGGCTATAGAGGTACAGCTTACAGTAAAAAATCGTTTCCAAGATCGTTATGAAATCTACCTTGAAGATAATGGTGTGCGTTGAATGATGAATTTTAAGACCAACTGATGGATAAAAATACACCTGCCCATTTTCTAGCCTGAGAAGAAATAACAATGATACCTTTTTGTGATTACCAGTCAAAAGTAAAGTACATGTGGGTATTAAAAGATACAAATTGAGTAGTATTTTACCAATTCAGTGGCGTGCTCTTGTAATGGTCACAGCGGCGGATTGAGCACCAACTGATTTAAAGAAGAAACAGAAGAAAAAGGAGAAGGGGGAAAAGGAGAAAGAAAGAAAACACAACCTTTACCTTAGGGTAAAAAACTGTCTACAACAATAAAAGACCATACATGAATCCTCTTTTGTCGGTAAAAATGAACTGGTGGAAAATCAAAATTTGAAACAATTTTGTTTGTGTCTTCCATGTGTTTTAAGAATCCAGCACGAGCTTTGAGTATGACTCATTATCAGATTCATGATCCCAATAGCAAACATAGCATGAAAAAAATAAAGCAATACAAATAAGCCCGCACTTCTGCATATAGTTTTGGGCAAACTGAATTCTACTTTTCCTCTAAGAAAAAAAGTCACCTGTTCAACTCTGAAACAGAATAAGGCGGAATAAAATGTCGTTATCAACAACATTTTTAGGTGCAATTGACATTCTTCTGCTCAAGACGTCGACGCTTCGTCTCCATTAACTTAAATTTCATCATTTTTTTAAATTCCTGAAACTACATAAAAATGATAAATGATAAAGTGTATTGTCAAATTTTCTTTATATCATCTAGCCTGTACTTGTTCATTTTTTTATTATTAAGCCATGCAAGATAACATAAAGCAACAAAAAAATTTACATGAAAGATCATATTATTTTATCAGGTCATATTTTGATAACAAAATTCTGGTTTCACATATTTCTGACGTTTTATCTGCAAAATTACTCTTTAAATAATAAATATACTTACAAAAAATAGAGGAAATCAATATTAATCACTAAATAACCTAACTTACCTCTTTCTCGTATTCCGTGGTTCCCAGTGATTTACTCTTTAGTAAGATTCTGCGTAACCTATTTTCTAGCCATTTCACGCGCTTTTTTGCCTCTTCTACCTATCAGTTGAAAATAGGGTATAATAAAATTATTTAAAAAACAACACATGGAAAGTTATCATAAGTACATTAGGCTTATTTATTTCGATATTTAAACAAATAGTAAACAATCTTTATGAACAGGAACATTAGAAATGATACGAAGATCGGAGCACTGAAGACATATGTATTGTCTGTACTAATGTATGGATGCGAAATCTGGACTCTTAGCAAGGATGCGGAAAGAAGACTAGAGGCGGTTGAAATGTGGTACCTAAGAAGGATGCTAAAGATATCGTGGCTGGAGAAGAAATCAAACAAGGAGGTGATGGAAACAGCAAATTACAGAAGATCACTCATAAAAACAATCCGTAAGAGACAGCTTCAATTTCTGAGACACGCATGTAGAAAAGACGAACTTGAAAAGAAGATCCTATGTGGCAAGATAGAAGGGAAGAAAAGCAGGGAGAGACAGGTCCACTTTGTATAAACTTCCAAAAACCCTTGAAGTTTTCAAAATAATAATTGTAATTTGCCACATAAATCCACCACATGCATGTACTGATTGACTGGATCAAGGTATGCCTACCAATGGTAACATGGGTCTTATCAGTGTAACTTATTTATGTATCTTTGGAATATCAAACAATCACACAAAGAGTCAGAAAGCTGAGATACTATCTACTCCAACATTTAAATAGAAAAACCCCATAAAAACAGTTCATAAAATCTATCTACAATTCTCTAACGGGATTTGATTATAAAGGAAATCTGAAAACTACCTATCAATACAATTCAATGTTGACCCCAACTCTAATAATCAGAAAATGGAAGAACGTGTCATGCCTGCTATCCCGAATGCAAAGTCTAATAGTTAAAACTTGGCAGTGCTTCAATTATAAGTTCACAAGGCGAGTATCTTTGGAAATACAACCTAACATACGTAAATCAATAGGTATAAGGAAAATCTGTCACATCATGACAAAATATTAAGTTAAGCGCTTTATTAAGAAACTACTGTACAATAACTGGATCAAGGAAAGGATCTCTCAAATCGTGGTGAACCAGGAGTCAATAAGGTCATGGCATGGTGAACGTTATCATATCACAACGAAATTAAAATCCTATGCTAACAAACGTATGTTTACCGTTTTGAGTTAAGGTCGCTCGAATCTTAATCGATCATAATTCAACCAGCTCAAGCCATGCCAAACATTACATCATAATAAAATAAACTTTTCCACCCTATATTAACAAACTAATTCTCACTGACAACATTTAAAGAAGCACCTCTCCAATCTTATATAACATGGTAAATACTATAATATTATAACCAAATTTATGTTTAATGCTACATTAACAAAGCTCTTTGACTGGATTTAGGCAAAGCAAAACATATATTGGAAGCAAAAATTGTGATTTGTCACGTTGGATCATAATCATCTACGACAAATATTTATTTCTATATTTTAATTACAAAAAGACTCTCTGTAAATTTACCTTCCTATTGACTTTTAATGCTTTCTGCAAATCCATCTTAGCATATGCAAGTTCTATTCTGATTTTCATCATCACCTTTAAATAAGGTAAAATTAAAAGCAAATTATTATTTGGCGAATTGTTGCAGCAAAAAATGTTAACCATTCTTCAAATATCTTAAAGCAGGCAGTATGAATTAATATAGATTTATAACTTTTAAGTGCTCTTAGGAAGGATGGAGCCTGCAACATAGATACGAAAAGTTGGGCAAAAATATTGCAAAAACCAAAATATTGATGTTCAAGAAAAATGTATTCAGAACAACATACCAATAATTGAATGGAGAAGATCTTTAGTAAGTAGAATAAAGCCAGACAAGCTCTCCAGGGATGGATACCTTCAACTGATGATTTTAATATATTTTGGAGCATGGTCTTTTACTCTTATGTCAAAGCTTCTGACATATTATGTTATAGCCCCTTAAAAATTATTATGGGGTGCACAAAAAATGCTGCCAGGATATTGCTTTAAAATAAAATACTTGGTTATCAGTAAAACTAAAAATGAAAAGTGCAATACGAACACCAATGGACAGAAAAAACAATGGCTACTGTTTTAACTACTTGTGTGGTAGTATAATATCAAATAATGCTGTGAGATATTCTAAACCAACAAATCATTATTCCAGACCAAATAAATAGCAGCACGTAAGAAAATTCATCAAATATACAATGGTACACCTTCATAGTAAATGGTTTAACTACAATATCATCAATATATCTGAAAAATGTCTTACTCGCAACAGCACAATCATTTCTTGACTGTTTGATCTTATAATACGTGCCTCCTCTTCAAGTGACCGTAGCTCATCCTTAAAAAGATCAATACCATTATTGAGTAAGGAAATATGGAGCAGGCAATGTTAAAAAAAGGAAATGTTGACTATAAAATCTGTGCTTATTTGTATCTAAAGTATCTTTAACAAATCCTTATAATTTTTGAAAACTGAAATGCTTCATAATAAAACTGTGCGAAAAAAATCAGGGCTAGAACTGGCAGTGGCAGCAGAATGAAAAAAGCCAACAGTAAAAATGGATGAAGTTCATTATGGAGGGGAAAGGATTTATTATAGTAAGAAGGTCAAGTAAAACAAAAAAGAGAAAATAAGGGTAGTGATGATCCAATTGGAGAAACAAGAGGGAAAAATGGATACTTCATAGGTTGGTGCAAGTGGAAAAGTACACCTGTAACATTTCTTTGAAATAAAGAGGTGGACTTAAAAAAAGGAGATAGGAATTTTACTATCAATTTAAAAAATCCAAGACAATTTATTACTTTGTACGGATTGAAAATAGGCATTGTATGCCTGTCATACAAAATTTATTGATGTTCATTTACTAGATACAAGGAGAAATAATACCAGTTTTGAGTATTATAATCTAATATGTCTTTTTTTTCGTCCAACACATGCTAGCATGTAAACCGGACGTTAAACCGAATATGATGATGATGATGATGATGATGATGATGATAATGATGATGAGGAAGCTAAAACAAAATGGAGGTTGCATATACAGTGTTACGATCTTGCAAAGGAGGTCAGATAATTGTTTTTCTGTTTCATGTAAAAAATGAACACAATAAAAATGTAATGTTTTGTACCCATCTGTTTAATGGATAAAAAGCTAAGTGTGTATGTATGTATGTATGTATGTATGTATGTATGTATGTATGCATGTATGTATGTATGTATGTATGTATGNACATGCTAGCATGTAAACCGGACGTTAAACCGAATATGATGATGATGATGATGATGATGATGATGATAATGATGATGAGGAAGCTAAAACAAAATGGAGGTTGCATATACAGTGTTACGATCTTGCAAAGGAGGTCAGATAATTGTTTTTCTGTTTCATGTAAAAAATGAACACAATAAAAATGTAATGTTTTGTACCCATCTGTTTAATGGATAAAAAGCTAAGTGTGTATGTATGTATGTATGTATGTATGTATGTATGTATGTATGCATGTATGTATGTATGTATGTATGTATCTATCTATCTATCTATTAGATTAAATATTGTGAAAACTATTAGTTGCAATCACAGTTCTTACTTTTTGTGTTTTACCTTATATATTGCTCTGCTATATGCATTAAGCACTTTTTGATATGAATACACAAAATTACACAAATATATCTATTAGATTATACATATATATTTATATGTATAATTAATGTACTCAGTTAATGCAAGCTACTTCCAAACCTCTCCATTGGCCTTTTCCAACTGAATTATTATTTCTTTAAAGCTTTCTTGTAAATTTTGAAGAGATTTTATCTAAAAAAAGAGCATTAAAACATTACAAGTAATCTAAAAGAAATGTCAGCACAAGACAAAATTTTCTTTTCTCAAAAAATTGTACTAAATTATTTTTAAAAATTTTGGTTACAATATAGGCCTTTCTTGAACAGTTTCTCTCCTAACTCCCAATGGTAAGAGAAAATAGTCACTATATTTTCTTTGGCTAAGAATATGACAGTTTAGCTTGGTACTAGGTAGCAGGATATGTAGTAATAAACTTTATGTTACAAGACATAATACTGTCATGTAGACTTAACCAATGTACAAAAGTTAATAGTACATAAGTAAAGACATATTTCTGTCCTGTGCTCTGTCATAAAAGGTTAACTTTATATTTAAAAAATGAATTATTGGCTCTATAATCTTGAACAAATTGTTGAAGTCAAATAAAGTAACAAAACATAATGCTTCATAAATATCAAGTAATCATTATACAACAGGTTCCTATTTTCTTCACCAATAAAACGTATGTATGAAAAATGGACATTAAACCAAATATGATGATGATGATGAATATTACATTTATAATTAAAAAATAAATTATTAAATTTTTCTTGGTCATTAAATACATAGCTACAGTAAGTGATAGGCTCATTGAGTAATTTTCTGTTTTTCTCACATTTATTATTTGTTTGTTAAATCAATTGAAAACAAATGAAAAAAAATTAGCAACGATGGTTTACTTAAGAAAAACAGTCAGTGTTCACAGAATGTTTTAATACAAAAAAACTAACTGCAAACAGACCTTTTTATAACATAAGTTAAATTGTGAACATTTGGTATTGTTTGTGAGATTCTTAGTAGGCATACCAATGTAAAATTAGGCTTATTCTTTGTTTCCTTAAGAAAATTCATAGTTAAGAAGCATATGTCACAGGCTGGCAGGAGAGTCATACAAAACTAGAACGATTCAATGGTTTCTCCAGGAAAATTTTATTAAAGGCTCAATACAACAATAAGTAAACAAACAAACAACTGAACAAATGGATAAACAGAAAAACAAATAGGAACAATAAAAACATGTAGTTCAACAAAAGTAGGTCTATATTCTTGCTTTAGAAACTTTAACAGAAGTGGCTTTAGCACCAAAAACAAAGCCAAAGTAAAACGTAGCCAGAAGTGCTTCTCTAATAGTGTAATATAAGAGCATGGGAAAATTTTTGTGTTGCATTTTCTCACTCATCTACTTATTAAAACCACAGGTAGGTAGGTTGGATAAACATTGGTATGCAAGTGCTTAACCTAAAGTAATTATTTAAATTAATTAAAGGAAAGGCCAATTCCATAAAAAAAAATATACAATTCAGTGACACATACAAGTTATAGAGACACTAAATGTATGGAGCTGTCAAGGTAAGACTGAAAAATAAAAGTTAAGACTGAAAAAGAATAGCTATGCCAGTAAATAAGAGTTGACCTTGCAATTAAAAACAGGCAAGTCATATAAAGAAGGAAAGCAGTCAGGAGTCAAAAAGATTTTTATGGGGAAAAAACTCCATTCATAGAAAGATATACTACACTGAGGTATAATAATTGCATGAAGATGAAGATGTTAAGACAAATGAGTCACACAAATTGCCAAACTGTGCTGGTACAAGCAATAAAAACTTATCAGAACACTGCACATGATAATACCTTCAGCAGTCATAAAGACTGGCATATTTCATTGATGAGATTGAGATTGAAAAATAGCAGCCAGATTTGGAATTATCAAGTTAAAAATACATCTCTGAACTTGATTAAGAACATCATGATGAAATGAGGGAGCACTCAAACAAATATATTATGTCTATTTTGTGGGAAATTTGTCCAAATAAATAGGTTTATAGGTTTCATTTATATATTTAATTGGAGACTTTAAAGTGTCAAAAGAGTAATGTGATTGACTGAAGTTTAAAATAAAAAACAGCCAAATAACATGGTTCATAATGGGCCACTAAACAATCCATAAAATAAATCCAACTTCTGTTGACAAATATTTTCTCAATATTTTTAGCAGTAGCCTTGTAGCTTACTTAAATTAATTAATTTCAAAAATTACCTTGGAGCTAAAATTACATCATCGAAGGTAGCTGATATGAGTATGAATCATATAATTTTACTCAATACAAAAACTACAAAGGTTATACCTGAGATGGGATATAAAATTAACAAAGTCAAGTAACTATAAATTTGTTTATGTTGTTTCTCCAATAGGCATGGAATGTGATAAATATCCATTTCTTTATACCTAATTTCATTATTGTTAATTATTATAAATCATATACATATTTAATTACATAGTACACATATTAAATTTCTCCTTGATGAGATACATTAGATATTAAAAGCGTTTAAGTTTAAAACTCAATAATATTATAAAACTTGGTACAATCTTAAAAACATTAACATGAGAACTAATCTATATTACATACCTCTTTATCAAGGCTTTGTTTAAAGCTTGATGTAGGATCTGGGCCATCCATTTTCACAGAGCCTCTAATATAAATGCTCTAAGGATGAATTGTAATTACCACTGGTGTCTATTAAACACATTTGAAAAAACACAAGCTGTAGGTTTACAAATAAAAAGATACATAAAATAATAATATAAAAATAATGTATAGTATTTTATATAGTGACAATGACAATTAATTACAGGTTACAACTTAAAATTTTTGTCTTAATGATGTATGCAAAATTTGTTGCCTAATACATTAAGGTTACAATTTTAAATCTTTATAACAAAGAAATACAATATTTTGCCTTCTGATACAAAACTTCTGGTGGATAAAGTCTAATAGTATACCCTTTAAGTACAATGTGAAACAGTTAAAAAACCAACTAATTTAAAAGTTTTCCTAAAAATTTCCTTTTGTTTTATTACCAGCAGCATAAACAACCTTTGTGGCAATTCCTTAGTGGGCAAAGTCATCGTAATCTGCCTCCAGAAATCCAAAGGTCAATGATATGAAAAACTTCCCTTTAACCATCATAATGCTGATGACCAAGAATCGTGCTTCCCAAAATTTCTTCAAGTATCACAACAGTCAGCTTCTAACAACAACAGAAATATGACAAGGTGAATAGAGGAACTGCAAAGTGCCTAAGCAAGAAGTCCGTCTAACACTGTAGAAATTGAGTGATGACAATGGTTGGGTGTAAACTCTTAGCTGCAGGCACTTGAGAACATTAGTTGGAATCTTGCTCAGCCTGATGAACTGAAAAACACTAGCCATGGGTAAGATATGCCAGTAAAAGCAAACCTCTTGGGAAGTTGGTAAGAGGTGGAGCAGAATAGTCCTCCAAGAATGGTTGCAGTATCCGCTCATGTTACAGTTGTGGGAGTAAACGTGAATAGTAAATGGTGCACTATAAAGAATGTGAATCAGCCTCAGTACCTAGCAATCTATAACACCCTCTTAATAGGATGGCTGCTACCCATAAAAGTACAGGCAGTGAACAAAAATAAATTCTTCACTAATTAAAAATATCCTTGAGCTACAAATTGTGTGGCAAAAATAGCTGAAGATAACTGAAATAAAAATACTGTGCACTTTAGTATTCTGTACAAAATATGCTGTTGGAAGTTATATCCTGCTGTACGTCTTATCTGGGCTTAGAGTATACGCAAAATAATATGGAAAACTTTTTATTTTTTTCATCCAAACACATACAACTAATCAAGGTAGTTTGCATTGGCTTGCCTATTTAAAAAAAAATAAAATATATTATTAACACAATTAATAAAATGACAATAGTTTTTGTCCATGGTTGGTTTCTATGACAGAATATGTAGTATGTAGTGCAAATGATAATATTTGAAAGTTTGGTTGAAAGAAAATGCTTGTTTATTGTTGATGTTCAAAGCATTGCACATTTCGCTGAAAGTTATACAAGATTAACCAAATATACCTAATGAGCCAATGGAAAGATTAATGAAGCCAACTTTCAAAATGCTGGAATGTAAATCATGAATCAAAGAACGACATTTTTCATATTGGTGAGAAGCATTTTTATCCAGGTTTGTTTCATACCCCACCATCAATTCAAGTATGTCTAACTGTTTTTGTGGAGTAACTAAGAGCAAATCAGAGCTCAAGGCATCTCCAGTTGTAATGCATGGTAATGAGAATCCAGATATCAGCATACATTGAACAGGCTTCAAGAGATTTAAGAGCTCCTACTAAAAACTAATGCTGAGTTGTGTCACCAAGTATAATGACCTTGTGGAAGGTATGTTTTGCAGCCAGGGGCAACACGAAGAAGGGTTTCTGGTTCAAAGCAGGAAGAGCAAGAAGATGATAGACTGGGAGTCCATTTGGATAGATTTTTATGAGTTGCAAGGATGTTGCTCAAATAACCAATGGTAAAGCTGAAGATATTTTTGGGCAGCTTACTTTGAACTTCAGTCCAAAACTTGTTATATTTTGAAGTTGTGTTGTCAAACAGAAATTAAAGAATGGTACCTTAAGTAGTAAGATGACTTTGCAAATGCTCCTTGTGTTCTGTCTGCACAGCTTTTAAAACTTGTTCTGTATTTTTATAAATATCTGTTGTATATATCATGCTGAATAATAATAGTAGTAACAATAATAATAATAATAATAATAATAATAATAATAATAAAAATAATAATAATTTTTTTAGTAGGCAATGGTGAACCAAAGCTAATATGACAAGAAAATTCACACAGCTCAGATAATACTGTACTATTCAGGCCAGATATTATGGAATAAGATGCAACTGTATGACAAAAAACTTTTTCAAAGGCATTCTGGTGTATTTTTATCTTAGCTACCTAGCAGTTTAATACATATACACAAATTTTTTGTAAATATCCCTTTTGCTAGATAGCAGTTCTGTCAGCCCCCAGGACAGGTTGGTAGGTATCAAGCATCCAGAAGATACCCTGATAAAAAAGCAAAGGAATATCAGTGCTATTTATTACATTCTTACCAATATCAAAATGGAGCAGGGAGCAGAGAAGCCAGTATACCATCTGCCTCACTCAGCCTCCCCTGGGCACTGCAAGGCTCTTACTCTTACACTAGCCACAGGGATATCATTTCAATATCATAGGTTACGTAGGCTTTTCATTTTCCCGTCCCTGCGCTGCCTCCTAGGCAATTAGTGGTCATCAAAGGCACCAGTGACCTAATTTATTTGACCCGTGGATGGATGGTAGCACTGCATTACCTCAAGAGTCCCAGAATGGGTACAAAGAATAACAACATCCAGGGCACATCCCGCTAAACAAGTAAGGGGCGAAAATGCCATCAACTACAAATACTATGGTCAAATGATAAGTTAGGAAATTAAGGGTCATTTTAAAGACTAGTTTATTAGTTAAAATTACTTTAATAGGTTAGGGATCACAGAGAAAATCAATGTTGTGGTTATGACTCATTGCTCTTTAACAGTGCCCTTAATTTGTAGAACGAGTTAATGCCACTCAAGTTAACCACTTCTTGTCATGGCGAAAAATAATACAAACGAATAACAGAAATGAGCTTAGATTAAATATAGCAACCATAAATTTAATTTAGAAAATAGTTATGATGATAAGCAACTTACATGATATTTACGAACGAGGTTTACCCTTCCTTTATTTCGACGACTGCAACTCGTTGATTGTTCATTTCTTGGTCTTGCACCGTTGCTACGAGGCAACGAAATGTTTACTGTCAGCCTCTTTGTTTTTTTTGAACAACTCGTTTTCAAAGCAACAAGAAAGAGGCCACAAGAAAGTTGGCGGATGATCAACACCTTGAGGGATTGAATTTTAGGAAATATCTCTTCAGCAGGGTTTTTTAATTGTGGGTTTTATTTGTGTTTAAACACCATCCTTGAAAACGGGTAGGATAGAGAACCCACAACAACAATTTTTGGAAAAAATGTGAGAGCTGTTGGACTTCGCTGTGTGATAGACTGCAGCAACTATGCGAATTAATCAAGGAATATATCTAGTAGGAGAAAAAATAATTTTGGTACCCTACAAAGATAAACACGTACCGAGGTGAGCTTCGAAACACTTAAAATCTTCACTATGACTGCCATTTCCATCGTTTATCTGTGCAGAAAGGGGATTATCAGGGTAGCCATTTGTATAACATGGCATTGGTTGGATATGGGTATAAACTGGGATGAAGCCCATCCAGCCAATGGTTAAAGATAGGGTTCAGCCTACAAGATTTGGCGCTGTGCTTGATGCTCACACCATACATGATGTATATTACATTAATTATTTTTTATTGGAATTAATTATCATTGTGTTGAGTATTGGGTATAGCGCCCAATATATTTGTCATAAATACCCAAGCCAAAGATCTTTTTGCCCAGTTTATTAGGCGCTGTACTAGATACCCACAAGCCAATAATAATTTGTTTTTTAGGACTGACTTAGCGTAGGCCTACGGCTAGGAATGAGAAGGGGCTTGCATTGATTAAAAGATGGGCTTAAAAGCCAAGGTATGGTAGGTATGTCGCAAGTTTGCGTTGTTGCCTATCTCATTCCCCCCACAATTAGTAATGACAAGTGTATTTGGGACTGTCTCAAGAAAATTCAAAGGGTACGTAAATTTTATTGAGATATGAGTGAATGTTGAACATGCACTAAAACAATCCTGCTAGTAGTAGCATTAATTTTATGTTTAGTATTCGGGCATTAAAGGTAGTTGTGAAAAAGACACAATTCCCTAGATAACAGGCAGCTACCCAGAATACCATCTTAACTACTTCTTCTTCTTATGTTCTCCGTTTATAGTCAATGAACACATCAGACGTGTGTTTGACGTAGCTTTCACCAAAGTTTGTCGCTTCAGACGATCACCAGCCATTTCTTGTATCAAGTTGAGGGTCTTCATATCGCCTTCGATAAATTCCTTCCAAGACTTTCTTGGTCGTCCTCAGCACCTTGGTCCAAACACCTTAGAGGAACACCTGTTGATCCATGAGTCAGATTGTATCACATGAAACAAAAACCCATATTTTTTTGTGAGCTTTCTGATGAGTAATATTGAACATAATATTAATAGCAATATGTAATATACAATAAAAATATTGGGAAAGGTTCTTACAATTTTTCTTTGTCGGCCTTTCAAATAGATTTAACCCCATGACCTGTTGAATGGATTCTTGTGACAAATGATAGATATCTGATCACCTGTCTGACACATAGTAACCAAAAGACACAGAAAACAGTTCTTCTCAATTTAGAAAAAAGATATTCTTATGTATGTAAAATTTCAATGATAGCAGTAGGCTAAATATCATGACCATAAATTAATATGAAAACCTGACGTGATCATTAGAGGTAAACAAGCATCAAAGAGTTTACTTCAAACAATGGATTTACTTGTAACATAAAGGATCATTTGTATCAGGCTTTTCTTTAATCAACAAAGAAAATCAAGGGGGAATAAGGTACATCTTTCTTTAATGTGCCAGCTACCACTTGGCATAGCCTTGGAGCAGGTCACCAAATACTGTAGGATACCAGTCCCAGATGTATCATGACCTGAAGGTCCACCTGAAACATTTTCAATGTTTAGGAAGAAACAAGACACATGGAAGTGGGTCATCCAATACACAAAGACCAAGAAAAGTGACAATATCTCACTGCTTGTGTAATATCCCACCTCTGTCATAGGTAGCTGCTATTAACAATGTGAACAATATTTCAAAAAAACTTGATGCTAGGAAGAAAAGCTTAAGCACATACTTTGTTTCAAAGAGAACCCTGGTGAAAAGCAGCAGGGATGATGATAAACTTTCTTTAATACTAGCCACACACATGGTAAGGCCTCATTCCACACATTAAGGAGAATCAAAATGAATATTTTAACACAGTACCTGCAGTATTATTGTAGCTCCATGGTATCAAACACACAAGAATACCAGCCACTTTAGGCAATGCAGTTATTTGCTAATCTGGGTTTTGAACTAGGGTGGTTATAGGCTTGTTTATTGTTGAATGCAGATGTCTGTCACATTCCTGGACCCAAAGGATTAAAACAGGGATTGACTGCAAAAGATGCCTTGAACCTATATCAATCAGAGAACAGGTCACCTGGCACCATATTGACAGCATTCTTGTATTGTATTGCATGTAAGGTCAACTTTTAGAAGACAAGATACATGAAAAGGCAGTAAAATTTAACTTAATGACTTAATAACAACTGACATAAGTCAGCATAAAACCTCCCCAACAATTACTTGGTGCAGTTTTCTTAACTATTTGATAAAAGGAAACACTTCATAATCTGTGTCATTAGCAAATTGGGCATATTGCAAATGTGCAGTTGGGGTGTTTAATATTTCTAATAAGAAATATAATTAGTAAATCAGTAACAAATGAGTTATGCTTTAAACCATCATCATCAAAACCATAATCATCACCATAACTTTTAATAATAAAATATGTGTATAAAATATTGATACATTTTGTAGGGACATAAAGTAATGTAGTCAAGCTTAAACCTGCTAGTGTTTTTCATTTAGGTATCATGAATGGATGCAGAGTGAAGAATTACTTTGCAAAACAGCATCAGAAAGACTTTCACTTGATGATGAATATAAAATGCAACAGAAATGGTGTAAAGATGAAGACAGTGAGTAAAATTTTGTTTTATTCCTTAGTTGAGTTTTTTATGATGTGTTCTGTTATTATTCATTTAATTTTACTGAGTCAGGGTACAGATTTGAAGAAGATTGATTACAGTTGTTGAAGAAGATTTATGCAAACTTGGAATTTCAAACTGTGGTGCATGGATAGATGGAAAAAATTAGCATTGAAATGAAAATGGTGATAACAATGAGTCAGGGTACAGAAAAAGGCAGATTGTGCTGGTAGTTTATGTTATGAAACATTTTAGTTGGTTTTATTGGGGTTTTAAGCTCCTATAATTTTACACATTTATTCTCAAGATGTTTGTATGCAAGAAGATTTTTAAATCCTTGCATTTGTTACCAAAGAAGCCCCTTTTATTCAGCACCCACACTGAAGAGATTTTATGGCTTTGTCATTTCTGTTATCATTGTTTAGTGCTTCTCATAACATTTTTTTCCAATCCATAATATGAACTAGACGATTTTTGGTAACTCAATATTACAAACTGAATGAGTGATACACAAATACATCACAAAATAGACCAAACATACTTAAATCATTTAAGGGAGAAGTAAGGCTACTATCTAAGACTAAAAGGTTACTATAAGTGAATTCTATTTGATTCTTGGAAGTTATGGCACTGGATGTTAAATGACAACTAAAGTAATTTTACATACATTTTTGTGTTTATAATGTTGAAGTGACCCTTTTGACATTAAAAGCCACTATGTCATGAGGTATCATATGTTGAAAGAAAATTGCTAATCAAGGCCGGTGTACATAAAAGCTACTGTTATAAGGTTATATCAATGTTTTGGTAGATCAAACAAGGCCAGAAGCCACCTCATTCATATTATAGGAGAAAATTAGACACAGTACTTCCAGGATCATCTTGACTCTGATATGAAGAACCTCTTGCATCGTAAAGTGATGTTTAGGGCTGGTCCGTACTCCATTTGACTTAGATTTTTCCCCTCATATTCATTCCAAGCTATTTTGATTAATGTGTGATAAGTTCTTAAAAAGTGAAACACATACCTGCAGGTTAAACTGTATCCCTTTACCCCTTAATTTGTGTTTTTGAGTACTCTTGAGATAATGACAGTGATTTTATCTGACTGTGTAATGCTTACTGGTCTTGTTCTGGTTTGAGCACTCTGGCAACACAAAATCTCTTATCTCTGGGTGTGTGGAAGCCCAACACTGGCCCACATGATTGTCTTAATGCCAATTGATGGGGTCTTTGAATGGAATATAAACATTCAGAACATATAGAAAGTAGAACACATGGTAGCAGATTGAAATATAAAATTTATTTGTAAATGTATATGTTTATATATATTTATATATTATATATATTTTTTATATATGTGTGTGTGTTTGTTTGTATGTATTTTAAGGCACCAATATTTGTACAGAGGGTTTGACACTTAAGTAGAACTTTTATAGGACAAAAGTTGAAGAATTAAAGGACATGGTAGCAACAAAGTTTGATATTTATAAAAGTTACATATTGTTTACTATTTCACCTACTCCTTTATTCTGAAAGTATGTTTCATTTATTCACTTTATCTTTTATTATTGTATTTAAAAATAAATTTGTTTTTCTTGTTTGCACCCAGAATGCACATTTATTGTTTTGTCCAAAGAAATCTGGAATACACACAGAAATGAAATCGGTATGTTTGGTATATTTTCACTTGTATTTGTGAGATATTTTATGCCTTAACCACATCATTTTTACAGTCATATATCCATTTTTTAAAACTCTTTTCAACAACAATTTATTTCTTTGCATATTTGCTTTATTTCATATCCCCAAAAGAAAAGATTCCAACTTCTGTGATAAGCACTATCCTAAAATTTAATATTATTTATTATATAATGGGTATTTTTTCTCATTTTTAAACTCATTTCTTGCAAATACAATGTCTGAATGGATATTATGGCCCAATAAAAGGCTGAGCTTTTTATCCTTAGATTTGGATGCATTTTCCAGTGACAAGGACCTTGTCACTGGAAAATGCAAAAAAATACTAAAAAAATACTACAATCAAGCACAAGACCAAGTTCCAAAACAAATCAGATTAACAATAAAGCTACAATGTTGGTAGTACATTTTGTCCATGAAAACCATAGGCACTGGTTTAAATTCAGTTCAATGTAGTTTTTCTTTGTTGACATGATTACTTTTTTTTTATTTGCACACGTAAGAAGCAGTATAAATTGCATTATGAATGTGACATTGAGATGTATGCAAAATAGAAGTTTCTATGACAAATGAGTTTCATCAGTGAACTCTGCAACAGGAACAGCTTTTGTTATCAGAGTGTTTAAATGTTGTTGTTTTTACCTTTTTCAAATTACTAGAGAATTGCTCAAGTATAACATACTAAAAATGACATTCACTGTAAAAGCTAGATTAAGCATGTACCCTACCATGTCAGAATTTTGAATTGGAGTCAACAATGACTCAGGATGTCATTTTGGCTGCCTATGTGTGGGATCAGTAGAACAAATATCAAGCTCAACTAATGCAGCAAATGGTTTAAAAGTTACTACAGCCATAGATGTAAGTATGTAGGTGGTGTGTTCCTTTACTTCAAAAGTCACCAAATAAATTCTTTTAGTCCATACAATGATGTTTTTGCCTGAATCTTTCATTGCAGGGCTTTTTTTGGTCTTACTACTTGCCTAGTCCTTTCTTTAAAGCAATGCCAAGAATAATTATGCTCATTGGCAGCTGATAAATTAAAGACAAATGGCATAAATGGGGCCCCCTGTTCTTCTAAACACACTGTGCTAGGTATGATTGGTCATCCACAGCAAGTGAAACTTGACTGCCATGCTATTACTGCACATAAAAATCATCTTTAAATTAGACCATGGAATGTAAGTACTCTACTTGGAAAAGGCAAAATAGAAAGCACCAAACTTGAAATTGACATATTGGGTATCAATGCATCAGTAAAGTAAGAAGGAAATGAATAGGTAAAATAACTTCCAACAAAATCCACCAGGATACTTTATGTATTTGTGTGGTGAAATACATCAAAGAGGAGTGTGAAAACTTTCTGATAAGGACATTTCAAATTGCATAATTGGATATTGGACAATATTGCTGTATCTTGCAATATAAGGCTACACACATGGTCTAGCCCAGTTGATAGAATATGTAATCAAATTGACTACATCACTAATAATGAGTGATTTCAGAATGCCATAGAAGATGGTGAAGGCTATACAGGGATAGACTGCAGCAGTGATCATGTTTTGCGCTTTCATGCAAACTAAGGGTAAAATTATGGAAGTTTAGAAAAGCAAAATCTGCTACCAAGTTCTCCTTTAAGCAGCGTAGGAATTATGCTGATCTGAAAAATTGATATGCTGTAGAAGTAGAGAATACATTTGATGCTTTGCAAGATGAGTCAGGTCCAAACATTTAATGGGTTATGTTTGAAGAGGCTAGCACAAAAGAGGCAGAAAAGTCCATACCTAAAAAGATGAGGAAGGCAAAGCAAAAATGGATGACAAATGAAATTTTGCAATTGATGGATGAGAAAAGAAAAGAAAAACACAAGAATCAAGTATGATACAATGACCTTGATAAAAAGGTAAACAGAAAATGTCATGAAGGAAGAGGGAAATGAATAACTAATAAATTTGAAAGAATTAGAGCAATAAAAAACAGTGATACCAGGAATATGAATAATCAAATAAGAGAAATAACTGACAGCAAAGTGTGTGTTAAGTAAATGCAATAAAGCTAAGTATGCGAGCATCATCATGGAAAAAGAACTTGCTCTTTTGTGCTCACAATGTAACAGTATTTTTGCTTCACACACTTTTTTGATGTTTTCCAATGTATTTTTGTGCACTGATACCGAAAATCACATTTATTTTTCTCAACCATTGTTTGTTTCCATGGTACTGAGCATAGTCACTTTTTGAAAAATACTGAAAATTACCCAAAATATGAGCCCAACACTAATGCATTACAACAAGACAATGAACTACAATGTGGTTTTATTATGATAAATAGCAAGTTTACACCATTTGCACGATTGTGAGAAGTTGCCACCTAAATTTGAGAGGCTTACGTAAAGTATAACACACTTGTTAATGTTAGTTATTAAGCATAGCATAAGTGTGGAGAGAATAGTTGTTATACATGTAGCTATCAAATGCTGTCACACCTGTAACTGTAGTAAATGTGTGTTCTATAGCTGGAAGAACTTTGCCGAACGTGATGTCTTGAGTGCTCCGATTTATCACTTTGCACTATTGACCATATGTAGTCTCCCATCATTGAGGCATCCCATTGTCCTCGATACCTACATTCCATAGTAGCAATATTTTGATGAAATCACTTGACATGCTCCTTACTGACAGCTCTGAAATTGGAAGGAAAAAAGTCTAGATGTGAATGTAAAAAGTGCAGTTTCAAGGACATGCAACATCCCATGCACTTGAAAGCTGTGACAAGTTGTGAGACAAGAGTTTTGTAGTTTGGACTTCTCTTGTTACCAAGAAAGCCCTGGACAACATTTCGAACAGGGCTCCTGGTATCCCGTTTGATGTCGCTCATTACAACTTCGAGTTTATCGGATTCCAGCATCTTCTTTATCTCTGGTCTAACAAAAACGCCTGCTTTGACTTTTGCCTCAGACAGCTTAGGAAACATGGACCTGATTTCTTGAAAAACTGGTCCTTCTGTACTTAATGCCCTCACAAACTGTTTGACAAGTGCCAGCTTAATATGGAGAGGAGGTAACCGAATCTTCTTGCAGTCCACCAAAGCAGGCCGGATAACATTCAACTTTCCTGGTTGCAAATCTTCCCTGAGAGGCCACGTTTTTCGTTCATAGTGCTCTTTGCCCACCCTACTGTTCCACAAGCACAAGAAACATGAATATTTTGTGTAACCTTGTAGTTCAAATAAAAAACATATCATCTTCAACTCACCACAGGCAACCCAATTGAAACTGCTGTATTTGATGTTGTCAAGGAGCTGTTTCACGTCGTCATATTTCTCCTTCTTGTGTACGGAATGAACAATAGGAATTGATGAGTGTCTGTTGCCATTGTGTAGTAGAACCACTTTCAAGCTCCTCACAGAGCTATCTATGAATAAATGCCATTTGGAAGGCTCGTGTTCGAATCTGATAGCAGCAAATAACCTGTTTATATGCTTGCAATAGCACATATCACCACTGGCATAAAAAAGCTCTCAAACACAGCATGATGCTTTTGGTACACAGACACCTTACAGTCTCCTTTCAACAAATTCTATTCTTTTAATCGAGATGTTAGTAGCTCAGCTCCAGACTTAGTTAGACCTAGATCTCTGATCAGATCGTCAAGTTCCTGTTGATTTGGTTAGTGAGGTTTAGTGCTACACATTGGACGATAGGCTTCATCTTGACATTCAGAATTTGTAGCCATTGAATCATCAGATGATATCTCCATCGCAGTTTCAAACTGAAAGCAATGAGTTTGTGATAAAATACTTGAAGATAGATTTATGATGATAATAATTATTGCTTAAAATCATTAAATTGATTTGTGAAACACACTGCTGAAATCACTAGATTCATCGTACTTACATTTTTGGAAGGTTGCGGTATTGGTAGTTGCTCATCACGAGAAACAGGCCCTCTGGATGATGGAATGTCAGGATAATGAAGAGATGTTCTTTCTTTACCCTTCCTATTCTTTGAAACATCGATCATGCAGAAGAAACAATTGTCATGATGATTGCTTTGTTTTTGCTTGCTTTATTTCATAGCCATCCTTCAAGGCGTAATCGGCACGTGCCACAAATGACATGCGGAGCCCCTGGCTTATCCTGATGACCCATTGGTATCCCAAAGTACAGTTGACAGGCTACCCAAGTCTTATTCCTTCTCATGATTTTATAAGAGACATGCTTTCTGGCAATGTAATACCCACAAACGTCTCAGAAATTGTTGGGAGAGTGCATGCATGCCCTATTTGTTCTAGACATCGTAAAATTAAGGAAAAATTAATATTAATATCCCAAAATGAATCCTGAGCAATGTGGAGGAAACTATTCACAAAATATGAAGCAGTTATGAAGCAAAGGGTAGTGCTTGACTTCTGATCACCTTTCCCATAATTGTAATCATACTTTTTATGCTGCACAAAACTCTGCACTAAAGATCATTGCACATCAATAGCTTTGTTCACATCACTCTTATTTGATGCTTGCTAAATAAACAAACAAACAAACTGCGCTGAATTAGCAAAATGGTAGGAGCCTAGATGGGATGCTTGGACATCTAGTCGGCTCAATATAAGTTTATGTTTGATCAGTTAACATTAGCATGCAGCGCTCCTTTGAAGTTGAACTTTATAAAGATTAATGGTTGCAAATATGTTGTTTTTGTTGCATAATCACTTCTCCTGACAAAAACGAAGGCACCACAAAAATGTCATGTACCAGAAATGCAAAGTTGACACTTGTGGAAAAACGAGTGACGCTACAGAAAAACAAATACCATATTTGGAATCAGCACAAAAAACATCAATAAAAATGAGCCAAGCACAACTTTTTTGAAATTTTGTTACATTGTGTTATTTTAGGGAATTGTTTGAAGGTGACCATGGCAAAAAACCCAGTTATTAAAAAAGGTATTGAAAGGCCTGATATAACCACTGAACATAGTAAAGTTGGAATAAATGATTGCAATAAAAAATGGGAAAGCATTAGGACCTGCCAACATTTCAAAAGAGTTAATAAAGGAGCTTTATTAATTCAGTGTGGAAAAAAATCACAAATGTATTTAAAGTGATTTTCAACACTGCTAATATTCCTCTGGATCGAAGCAAAGCAGTATTTGTAGCTTTACCTTAAAAAAGCACCAGCAGTCAAATGTGAGATGTACAGAATTATCAGCCTGATGAGTCATGTGACAAAACTATTTCTAAAACTGCTTCTTAACAGGTGGGAAAACAAGGTCGAGTAAGATTTCTGCCTTGCAGAATGCATACATCGAAGTTAAAGGTATCCAAAATCCAATATTTATGCTGAGAATGTTATCAGAAAGGGTAATTGTGATAAGAAGAAATGTGTACTATTGTTTTATCGATGCAGCACAGCATTCAATAAAGTGAGTCACTAAACTTTTTCAGGTGCTAGGAAATGTATGCATTGATGGGAAAGATCTCAGTTTAGTAAGAAATTTAAATCGGGGAAAAATCGCAGCAATCAAGATAGAGGGTGAAACAATTGAAAAGGTACCAATTAAAAGAGAAGTTAGACAAAGCTGTACAGTGAAATTATTTTGAGAGAAATAGAAGATATGCCTCAAATTAAAGTGGAAGGTGTTAATATAAACAAAGGTATACGAATTTTATGGTCCTTATTTCAGAAAGTGAAAAAGATTTTTGAGAACTGTTGGACAGAGTAGTGTGAGAAAGTGAGGGACTACAGATAAACATCAAGAAGACTGAGTGCATGGTAGTATCCAAATAAAAAGTAATACAAAATTGTAATATTAATGTTACTGGCAAAGAAGCTAAAAGATACAACAGTTCTGCTATCAAGGCAGTATGATTACATGAGATGGAAGATGTCACAGGGAAGGGACAAGAAGGATCAGAATCACACAGAACACATTCTGCAAAATGAAAGCAGTACTGATGGGCAGAAAATTGCAGTTAAAGACAAAACTTAGAAGTTTAGAATGTTATGTTTGGTCAGCTCTGTTGTATGGATGCAATGCTTGGACCATTGATGAATCATTGCAGAGGAATTTAGAGGCTGTTGAGAAGTAATTTTTAAGAGGGATATTGAGAATATCATGGATAGACAAAGTTAGCAATGTAGTAATCTTGAATAGAGCTGGAAAGAAACACATACTAATAAAGATAATAAGAAAATGACAAATGGAATTTTTGGGGCATGTTATAGGAAGAGAAGGAATGGAAAATCTGATGTTGACTGGTCATATTGAAGGAAAGAGAAGCATGGAAAGACTGTTTAGCTTTTGTAACAGTCCTGGGGAATGAGATTCATAACACAAAGTGATGTTCTGAGATTCTAACAGCAGCAAAAGACTGGAGAAGATGGAAGACCATGATTGCCTATGTTCTGAAAGAACATAGTACCTAAAGTAGGAGAATTCTTTTCTGTATTTGAAGCTTTGTGATATTCTTGCACTCTTTGAGATCAATCTAGATGGCTCTGTAAGCAAGATTACTCTTGAGATTGATGGTTATTTAACTCTTTTCTATCTTGGTTCTGATACTCATCACTGTGGATTGGCCATCTATGAGCAGATTGCTATAACCCCTCTCTGACTCTTTATCTTCAGTTTCAGGTCTATGTTGATGCGCATTGTGGCATTCTCGGCTCCAGATTTACTAAATGTTATCTTTCTGTTAATACAGTCTCTTCCCATTAATAGATAAATGAGAAGAGTGACCTGCTAAAGCTTTTGATGATACTAAAGCCTTTAAGAGGGTATAGCATAGAGCAAGATAAATAAATTTTCAGGTAAATCACCCTCCTCAGAATACTGTTTTTTTTTGTGAATTATATAGTATCCTTTCTTTGCCTTCATGGTAATGTTTTATATTATTTTGCTTACTGCTAGGTATTATTAGGATAGTGTTTCTTCATATTTACATTTACTTCTTATTCAGTCACAGTGAAACTAGTGCTTAAACCTACAAGTGGTCACTAGTGAAAAGAACCTTCAAGTTAAGCAAAAATTACCAGAAATTATCACATGGTACATGTGATCAGCAACTAATATTTTATCCATTAGAATTTGTCTGTACCCCAGACATAATCCGCTTGCCTACCATAAGCAATTTTTGACCACAAAACGAGGTCATTTTTTCATTTTCAGAAAATCCGCTCTGTAGTCATAATTTGATATAAACAGCTTCATTGTTGTTTGCCAGTTATCTACAATTTTTCTCATCCATTAATGCCCATGCACTCCTTTACATTTTTAACAAAGATAACCAGTTCATATAATTTGCTTATGACCTTGCAAATGCAGACCTTTTGTATAGACATTTGGTGCCTCTTGTTAACAGGTTTGACTGCACATTATGTTGATTGTCATTTTGACACATGCTGTGAGCTTTTTTTTAATTTGAAAGAGGCTATGGTTGGAGATGTGAATCTTTTTCTCAACAACCAAGATGATCCTTCAGAGGCAGAGATAGAAATTATGATTGCTGGTAGGTAATAAAAAAATTTTTTTCAATAAATATTTGTTGCTCAATTTTTTGAATTTATTTTTTAGTTTTTTTTCCATACTAAAATTGATTTATTCTTTCCTTTTAGCAATTCATATCAGTATATTGTAACCTATCTCTTACACATAATTTTTGAAAAAATCATGTCACCTTTTATTGCAAAAATAAGGAAAACACAAAACAAAAACTGTTTCAAAATATAACAGTTTTTGTATGGTACCATTTTCCAGTTGCTCCAAGGCAACTCCAAATATAATATCCGGGTTTCCCACTGATATTTAGTTTTTATGAAGTTTTTATATTTAGTTTTATCTTGTAATAGCAATCTATTCTTAAAAGGTACTTTTTTATGATTCTTGCCACCAGATCACATTTCACAAGTATCTAGAAAAGTGACATAGTTCTAAAAAGGCAATGAGATAGTGATGAAATAAAGAAGCTTTCAGTGATTTTATTTAACAGTTTTTTTGTGACCAATTATATCAGATATGTGAGAATAAATGATTTTAAATGCCATAAGATTGATCATGCAACCTGAAAGTGAGATTCGTATTTAATATACATGTGAATTTTGCTGCCAATTTTTTTGTATAATGCATCAAAATAAAATTAGGTATATTTTGGTCGATTTTTTTTCTCTAACTTTTGAAAAGTTTTTATTACGTATAAAGTAGAGTTTTTTTAGACATTTTGTTCAACAGTTTAATCTCATTTACTCCGTTATTGTTCTGTGCAAGTATTTAAATCTAGTTAATTGTTCAAACTTCTACTCTTTCATTTCAATGAAATTTCTCTATTCTTTTCCGTTTCACAATTTAGTATTTTCTAATTGCTGAAACAGAACTTTTTCCATTCCAAGTCTTTTTGTATTTGCAATAAGTTGTGCTGTTAGATTTGAAAGATCCTGTGTTAAGTGTACCCAAAACCCACTATAACTCGCAAATGGTATTGTGGGACAACAGATTGACATTTAATTGGTTGACAATTAGAAACGTTGATACACAGATGATTGAAGGACTATCCGTTGACTACCTATAAAGTGGTTGACAATGTATTTTGCTGACAATAACAATGTTTACTCCTTATAACACTGAACACACATAATGCACAGTAACTTATTATAATGGTTGACAATGTTATTGATTCTACTACTACTACTACTACTACTACTACTACTACTACTACTACTACTACTACTACTACTACTATTATTATTATTATTGTATTATTGTTCTTCTTCTTATTACTACTTATGATATCGTTCAGAACGCTCAGCTTCCCGAACGGCAGTGGTGTTATACACTGTGTTCCTCCACGTTTCCTTGTCACGAGCTGCTGTAATGGCTTTAGTAATGGTCTTTCCTGGCTTTTCTTTAATTAAGCTAGTCATTCTGGTTTTCTGCCGCCCCCTTGATCTGTTTTCGAAAGCCATTCTTGTTAGTAAATCATTTTTATGTATCTGTGTATCATAATGAGGCCTATGAACTGCAGTTTCTGTTTTGTTTCATTAACAGTCCTTTAGATACTCCGATCTCTTCAAGAATACTCAGCTGATACTTAACAATCCTCTGATGCCCATACTTCTAATGATTGTATTCTCCACCCATCACCTTTTTCGTTGCCCAACACTTAGACCTATATCTTGCAATTGGGAATAGTATGGATCTTAGCAGTCTTATCTTTCTCTTTTTGCTAACAGACTTATCATTTCAAGTCTTACTGAGAGAGACTGTGGAACTTTTGCCTTGGCTGTTTCTCTTCTTATTTCCTTAGTGTCACCATAGTTGTTAGAGATAAGGGCATCAAAGTATTTGAATTCTTTCACAACTTTCATCAACTCCTATTCTAGAGCGATTTCAAAGCTTTCCTAATTACTCTTCGTATCTATCAACATTTCTTTCGTACTATCAACATTCAAGCTCAATCCTTGTTCTCTGGCCTAATCAGTCCGTTAAACCATAACCAGTTCGAAGAGCTGCTTTCTTTTCTGATATGAGAGAAGAAAGAAGTTTCACTAGATGTTGGGGAAATCCCATATTGCTCATTATGTCCAACAGCTTGTTGTTTGGAACTGTATCGAATGCTTTACGATAGTCGATAAAACGGATCTATAACTCTTTATATAAGATTTTTTTAAATAAGTTTCAAGTTCATAGGTTGATTTCTGGTATTTTTCGCTGGTGAAAAAAAAACCTGCTCGTCAGGAATTTCTTCTTTATTCTCTGTGCTATTATTTTAAATATGATTTTACTGCATGGAAAATTGGTACAATGGCTTTTTTCCCCCACTTCATCGTATTTCGTTTCTTTGCAACAGTATCAAACGTTGATGTCAACCAATCTTCTGGCCATTCAGGTTGTTCTCATATTTTGATGCAAAATTTGCGCATTAACCATATTGCACTCTCGCATGATGCTTTCAAAATTCTGCTATGATTTCATTGTCTCCTGGACTTTTGTTGTTTTTGAGACTGTTAATACCCTGCACAACTTCCGAAATCAGAGGTTGTGGTACAGTTGTCATCGAGTTAAATTCTGTAGGATGTTCACTAACACGATCAGTGTTTACATACTGTTTCACGCAATAGTCTTTTTGTCTATTCATTACATCCGTTCTGTCAGCTAGAATTTTGTTCGAATCATCTTTCACGATACCCGGCCATGGATTAAAGAGTTTTGTTATATTTTAAACAGATTTATTATACAATTCTCTCGAAGCACTTTTTATAGAGTGTCAATTTCTTCGCACTGTTTTTTTATGTTTTATTCTTTGTCATGTCTTGGTGCGTTTTGTATTTTTCTGTTGTATCGTTTACATCGTTCGCACGTAATACTGCTGTCCAGTTTTTTTAGCTTTGGTAATCGACGTTCCTCAGTCAGTATATAATTTTTTAAATCTATCCATTTCTGCTTGCCTTTTTGGTCCTTATCACGTGTTTTTTTGCGGGTTCAACTGTGTCCGCCTTTATGTCTAATTAGAGTTCCTTTTCTTATCATCATTCAGTCTTTGTCAGTACTATCTCATTTCTGTTGGAACTTTTCACATTGTACTCTTTAGGGGTGACTGTCAGATGAACTCTGACAGAACTTTGTTGTTGTTTGTTCATCTTTTGATGCAGTTTGAAATGCATCACTGATAAGTGATGGCCACTGTTGCAGTCCGCTCCAAGATATGTACGGTTATTTTTCATACTACTTCGCCATCTCGGTGGGACAAAAGTATATTCAATTTGATTTTTAGTTCGGGGATCTGGTGAGATCCGAGTAATAAGTTTCCTGAAATTAAGTATTTGTTGCTACAAGACTGTTAATTATGGCGCACTCCATGAGTCTTTGGACACTCGCATTTTGTTCTCCTAAACCGCTACTGCTTGTATGTGTAATGTATAAAGTAATTACTAAATTAGACATTTAAAAGCATATTGTTACATTGTAAACGAGTTTACAATCGAACTAAATGATTGGACTCAAGCATTGGACACTGTCAACAAAGAATATTTAGGATTATTGTCTGTCAACGTAAAAGTTGACAACGAAAAGTCTGTCAACGTTTTCTCCCGTCAACAAATTACACTGACCAACATTCTAATTCAAAAAGCCAAGAATAAGTGATATTCTGCTTTGATAATTTGATTGTGCAGATCACCAAAGTGGCATTACTTTTTTACCTAGACCCACAGTTTTTCTTAATTTTCGATTTTTTGTTTTTAAAGAAATATATTAAAGAGGCTGTTTTAGTTTTGACTTTAAGTCATCGAATTTCTTGTTTCAAGTGTTGTCATTATTCCAAAAATAAAAATGACCTCATTTTAACTTACATAACAAGGGATATACCTATCCGATATTCTGGGGTGGTGCAATAGAAAGCAGTTTTCAGATAATTGTGATTTGTATAACTGAAATATTTGCACACTGAAAATAAGTTTTCCAGAAGTTTCCCCCCACCCCCTTCTGGGGACGTTTTCTACTTGAAAAAGTGAAACAAATATAGAAATGATCCACAGTTTAAATAGAATAATGAAATAGCAACAATATATTCAACTACTTATATACGAAAACAATTACATTTCTCTGAGTGAATTTAATCCTTTCAGAATTAGTTTTTATGTAACAGTTAAGCGCCGTGTAAACTCTTTATAATAAGGAATACTACGACGTGCCCCACATAAGTTCAGGTTGAGTTTTCATAATAGTCTGGACTTTAATCAAATCATTTTGGTAGTTTGATCAATTTTAATAGATAGTTAATCATAGTTAATAGCAAATCAATAACGTCTCCCACAACCCAGTAGCCCGAGGGGAAAAAACTACAATCATAGAAATATTTATTACAATGAAGGACATCTACATGAGAATGAAGACGTTGAGAGAAGCGAGTCCCAAGAAATGCAACAAACTGAGGTTGCACCAATGAAAAAACCTCATCAGAACACTTCCCATGATATCATCTATAGAAAAGACAAAAACAAAACGTATTCTGTCGGATGAGACAAAGGTTAAAGAGTAGCAGCAAGATTTGGACTTATCAAGTTACAAACGGTAGGTAATTTACAAAAAAATAGGTACTTAAAAGGCATTTATGTTAAGATTTACATGCACACTTTTTGAAATTTCCCCCCACAGAAACCATTAACAGAGGGAAGGGCTTGGGAAAGGAGGCCATTCAAATGATGATTTATTTTGGTATGTGTTTAGTATTGATTTTCATTATAGCTACTGTGTCGCCATTCCTTGTTTTGTTATTTTTTATTCATCACGCTACACGTTTAATACAATTTTAGAAGTGTTCGTTCGATCTCAGGGAATGAATTAGCGACTCGCACTTGCAAAGTTTTTTCAGATTTCTGCGTGGTGTTATCCCAGAAAAACAACAGAAATGCAATGATAAATATTTGTTTTTAATTGGTCTAAAGTTTTACAATCTAACAATACTTAATATTATTCAAGAAAGATAACGTTCTTTAAAAGCATTTGATTTCCTCACAAGAACATTTTGGCTAGCTTCGCTCGAATTTTTTTGTTTTGTTTCTCTAATTCGGACTCTGCATAACTCAGTGTACCCAATATAATGTTAAAAGCTGTGGAGCATATTTTAGTCTGGTTTTCATTTAACATACATATTGGGCTGATTGGGGTGTATGGGGCGTCCAGATGGAGTACAATCCAGTAGCAATCATCAGCTGGCCTTCGGGCGATGGACCTACTGGTCTCTTGATGGCACATAACTCTCATGTCTGGCTCCAAGTAACTGCTTGTGCGCGGCAGTGGCCACACCCTGGTAAACCGCTTCAGCTGGCGGGCTAAACGACACGAGGGTACCCAGTAACTTGTTACTGGGGAAAGTGCATGTCTCGCACTGTAGCGCATGAAGTCTGGAAGCGGCGGAGTTGGCGGAAGAATCTACATTGAGATCAACGGCAACGAAGGCGTAATCTGCACACGCATCGCGGTATGCTGAGGGGACGAATGAGACAATAGTATGAGTGGCCATCCGCCAGTGGAAGGCAATGGCAAACCACCACTGTATCCTGCCAAGAACAATCATGACAATACAAAGATTAATGTCTAACGCTAACAGCGTAAATGAGGTTGATGACACTGAGGTCATCAACATCTCGCTCGGTCGGGACACTCATGTTCGACAGGTGAGACCTGACCGTCAGCCTGCGACTGTCAGAAACAGAACCACTTTGCGGATTGGAACATGGAATGTACGTACTTTGTACCAAGCAGGGAGACTAGCAAATGTGAAGTTGGAAATGGAAAG
>RDPX01000042.1:945027-1098386 GCA_003991215.1 Morbakka virulenta
CGAAAAGAAGCTAGAAGCTGCAGAAATGTGGTTTCTACGCCGAATACTGCGGATTTCTTGGACAGAACACGTTACGAGTGAAGATGTTTTGAGGAGAGCAGGATGCAAGAGAAAGCTGTTGTCCACCATTCGAAAAAGGCAGCTGTCCTTCCTAGGACATATACTGAGGAAAGAAGAGCTTGAGGAGTTGTCGCTGACGGGAAAGATAGATGGGAAACGAGGCAGAGGACGACCAGGAACCAAGTACATGGGCAGTATTGCAGCATGGTCTACAAAGAGCGAGCTACAACTACTGAGGGCAGCGAAGGACAGAGATCTGTGGAGAGCCATGATCGCCAACGTTCCTGGACACGGCACCTGAGGAGGAGGATTGGGCTGATTGTGAGGGAAACGTTAATTCGCCGCCTTTTTTGTCACACGTAGTCCATGTATTAATGATTTTGTACACGACCAGCTAGTTTACTCGAATACAGATGTTGTCACAACCTTTAGTGAATACCTAATTGTCCGCTCCCTGAACTGATTTTCTGATAGTGTATTGAAAATACGTGACATAGGATGCCATGTATTTTCAATAGGAACCAACTGTTCATAATAAGCAAATACGCCAATATAATCGAATAATTAACTTATCATCCGGTCATTATGCTTGCTAATGGACAATTCTTGTTAGTTGCTGTTATGCTCACGTAGAGAGCAATTATTTGAATTTATCGTACTTACCTTTGGATTCTGCTCAAGATTCTTCTTATTAAATTAATCATTAAATGGCTAAGCTGAATATCCTTCAACCTGATTGTGTCATCTTTGTCTACTACATATACCTGTTGTCTTGCTTCCATTTATTTATTTATGTTATGTTCCTTTTCGTAGTCAGGCCGTTACACATTCCCACATGATAATCAATGTCAACTACCGGAATTGACATGATACTTTAAAAACATATTGCTCACTAAAGATTGTAGCAAAACTATCAGACCTAAACTACTATACATACGTTGATAAAGTATGTATTGTGATTTGGTTTTACTGGTGAGAAATTTCTGACAACACCCTTAGAGTGTATTACTTCAAAATACTACTATTAAGCCTCGTGTGATGCATATTACTTAAATGCTATATGAGTATAAATAACCTTCCGTTGATTTTTACCTTGGTGTTCTGTTGTCAGTAGCAAAGCACGTGTTTAGGGTGGCCTAAATGTTACATTTTGAACTTTTAAAATTAGATCATTGTTGCAGAAAATAGAGAAAAATGACATGCTTTACCAATTCTGAGTTTTCAAGATAATTTTTTCCCAGAGTGCCATGTATTTTTAAGATGTGGCCCGTATACAATTCTGAATCAGGCAAGTCATTAATACTCTGTAGGAAAGGATTGTCTTCCAGTATGCAACTCTAAGACATGCATTTACAATTGTGATTGTCGAAAATGAATTATCCAAAAGAAATCGAATGACATGATTGTGTATCAAAGGAGACTTGAGATGAGCAATTCCGTAAGCCTTTTTGTAAGACTATATCATTCGGATGTTAACCCTGGTGAGGTTGCATCTCCTTAGGAATTGTCATCAATGAGGATGCTTGGTTTGTCGTTTTCTCCAGATCTTTCTTGGGGTTCTTATATTCAATCTCTTGTTAGGTCTGCTTCTAAAAAGATTGATTCTTTGTATCGTGCTGTAGATTGCCTTACACCTGAGGCCATGCTTTATCTCTATAAATCTACTACCCGCCCTTGTATGGAGTACCGTTGCCATATCAGGACAGGCAGTCCGTCATATCATCATGATGTACTTGATCGAGTTCAGATACGTGATTATAACTTGATGGGTTCAAATCTTGCTGCTACCTTTAAACCTTTGTCTCACCGACGGAATATGGCTTATGTTTTCTACAGGTATTGCTATATGAGCTATGATAATAAACTTTCCTCGTTGGTACCACCTCAGCTTGTTACATCTTGTGTGACTCGTTTCTCTCAACGTCTTCATCCTCATGTTGTTGCCGTCCCTTGTTTTAAACAATCTTTTTATGATTACAGTTTTTTCCCCTCTAGAGTCCTAGATTGTGGAACACTTTGGGCTCTGTGCATTCTCCTACATCATATGACTTGAATGGTTTAAGTCTAAGGTTAACTCCAATCTCGTGGCATAGCCATTATGGTTTTCTTCTATGTTTCTTTTTTTCTGTCATTTCTTCACGGTTCAATACACTTAGTGGCATTATACCTGGTATGCTTCTTAACGATTAAATAAAAAGACCAATATGCCAGACCATATTTAATACCAATGAAGCTTGAAGAGTAAAAGCCCAAGATGCACGAAATCTATCAAGACGTCATAATAGACATTGATTTTCACCAGCAATTAGGTCAGTCATAGAACAAGAGAAACGAGGCTCATTCTTTCACCAATACGGTGAAAATTTTCAGCTATATTAAAACGTTATCGATTCTTGACGTACAGAAAGCAAACTAAATGAACGATAGTTTTCTGATAAATAATTTTACACTTTTGCTTTTGAAAGCTGGAGCAAACTAAGGTGCATAGTTCTTCAGAACAACAACAGGAATTGGATCAGAACATATAGTCTTCCAAGAATTTACTCACCAGCCTTAGTGTGACCCTACTTTTGGTCCGATTGAACTGTAACCAAACAGTAGTAAGAGATGGAAGATTTCCAGAGCTGCCCAGAATAGAATTTCTCGCACACCTGTTTTTAGGAAACCGAACTTTACTATTAGATACTGTCAATATCTCAGGCCATGAAACAAAGGTGACATAACAGACATAAGCTGTTTATCAGACGATCGTGCAATCCATTTGTGGGAGGCATAAGGGAAAGGAGAAAAAAATTGCCATATATCATGCAAAAATTTCAAACTAGTTGGAAAAAAGAAAACCAAGATATCTATCAAACATCCCGCTTGATACTTTAGCCTTCCTATTCTGTACAGAAGTTTACAAGACGTGTTAATTAATATAGTAAAGTCATATTTTTTTAATGTTTGGTACACACTGACTTTTTTTCACTTTATCAGGGTTTCTAAAACTCGGACTTAGGTCATTTATTGCAAAAATTGGCACCAATAATGAAAACAGTATTGCATTATTTCGCAAAGTTGGATTTGAAAAGGTAAGGCTGCTTTCTTTAATTACATGTAACGTTTATAATTCCAGCTAGACTGACCCGAAAGCAAGCTCGTATCTATTCATTTTTCTATTTAGATGAAAACCGCTCAAACAGCTGAGATGAAGTAAACGAAATATTAATAGTTTTGCATTTTGGCAAACATGGCTTTTAGGAGCCCACAGAGTTTTTATTGAAGAGGCCAGTAGCAATCTGAATTAAATGCTGCAATACATAGCTTAGTATCGGTAGTAAGACATTTTTTAGTATGTTAGAATAGGTTAGCAGTATGGAATGCTGTAATCCTGTGTCGTCATTCAATGAAAACCATTGGAGTAATGTGTTATTTCTCACTTGTTTGGGGGTCTTGCCTGTGTGTGAGCTTGAAGTGATATTACCATTTTTACTTTATCTCTAATACCTCATTCCTGTGGCTACAGTATATACATAAACAATAGTTAAGTAAACTGATAGGAATATTGCAGCTTAGATATAGTACAGCAAGAGGAAGGAGGCATTTTTTTATATTGTAATTTACTAGTTTGTTTTTTCCGCATGTTTTTGACAGAATATTTAAAGTGCCTTTATTTCTTTTTCTTTTACAAAGGTATCGGAAAACAAAGTATTTGAAGAAATTATTCTACGTTTGTTTATTACTGATGAGCTACAAATGACCTTTTTAGATAAATTTTCTCGTGTGGAAGAAAAAATGTATCCAATTAAGACTTGCTAAAACTGTCAATATTTAGTAGTTTTTACCCTGATGAATGTAAAAGCTGGTAATATTCTTTGAAAATCAGGAACATAACACTATTCTTTCCCTACCTTCTAGGGGAGGTTTTTATCAATTCTTGATTTTGTTATAAACTATTTATTTAAATTGCAAAGTTAATAATCATATCGAACCTGACGGTTTTAGCTTTTTATACTGCTTTTTTGTTTTAAATGTTTAGGACCTGTTTGAGCCAAAAGAACTATTTTTGTGACATAGGAGAATTTAAGGACCTCAGCAAATGACCAAGCAGAAGCTCGTCTTTTGACGTGGAAGAGGGGGCTTTTTTAGGGAGTGGTAAAACTGCTTAAAACATGCTAGTTTGTTGTGCAATTTCATCACGGGGAACGGTGTCTCCCAGTGTCATAAAACGTCCATCGGACAGAAATAAATAAAATACCTTTTGTTAAATTGGTACCTTCTGTGTAAACAAGTGCGACTTTTGTCATCGGAATATGGAAACTGGGTAGTGGCATAGTCTCAACAGACGAAATACCTGTTTGGTAAGGTATCTTATCAAATGCGATTATATATGGAACAGAAGCAAGGGTGTTTGTTTTTTTAGGAGATGGGGTCGAAAATTATGTGATTGACGTAGAGGAAATACATTGGTCGTGTTATTCAGTTTGGGAGGAGCTTTTGTAAGTAAGGCAAATAAGGCATTGGTGTGGAGATTGAAACATTATACGTTCAAGGAGCTGGTCTGAGACTGCCGGAAAAACGAGGCAACCTTAAATGTTGCAGAATAGATACTCTTAACTATCCGATGCTCAAAATTAATTTGAGCATGGCTACCGTCCTTTACTAAGGTTGTTATTCAGAAATACTTGCTTCCTTCTGCACTTCCACCTGTAAGTCTCACATAGAAAAGTGTATTTAACTTTGTTTTTGATAATGCATCAATTTTTTAATTTGCGATTTGAAAAGGCTCTTGTAAGTTAGCAGCACAAGGAATTCAAATTCTCTGATCATATCTTTTTCAAGATTGTTTATGAAAACGAAAGCTGGTGAAAAGACCGCAAGTTCAGGAGACAGGTGGTTTGGACCAAGATAACTTTAGTGATTGAGGCTGTTGACCTAAATCAAATTTATTTAACATTTACATGCGTACCAAATCAAAGAGATGTCCTATAACCTGAATCCTTTGGAAAATGATTTCAGACAGAAAGAACATTGAGAAGTGCAATAAGAATTACGTGCCCAGGTCACAATATGTTAACTTACTTTTTCCAAAACTGCTGCATAGTTTTAAGATTTAGTCAGAAATATACATAAATACCTTTAAGCATTTTTCGACAATCGCTTTTTGTCAAATTTGGAACAGCCAGTTTGGTAACAGATGGTTTATCACAGTACAACGTAGACATATTCAAAATGAAGAATACTGGTGGTGCCTAAGAAATACTGGTCATAACAAATGTCATCATCGTCATAAATATACTTTGCAAAGAAGTGTTTGGCACAGAGGTTTGATGGTAGAAACAATTTTTTTATGTCCATTTAACTTTCATGGCTAGAAGTTTCCACTGATCAAGTAATGCATACATCTTGCGTACCTCATTGCCGCAACCTTTTCTTTACGGACTGGATACATTTACATATTTTTTGCATTCGTTTTCATTTCTCCCATAGTGTATTGAAAACTTTTGTTGTTGATTTTACCGCAACTTTTATGCGGGTAACCTCGGGATTGTTAGTAAAATTGTCATCCTGGTTTGGGCTGCTAGTCCAATGTGAAACCCCCTCGGTGCCAAGCTTCAACTTTAAACTTTTTCTCTAATGTATTCGTGTTATTTGCAGCCTCTGCCAAATACCTGTAGAGTTTTTTGACAACATCTTGAGGAAAATAGCTGGGCTATCAGGCTCCGAACATCCAATTGTAGTTGTTGTCACTGCTCTTGTTGAAAAGAAACAGTTTTTAAAAGATAGATATATAAGTAGGTGATTAACATTCATTGAATTATGTATGTGTTGCTCCTTTAAATAGTTCAAAAGAGGTTCCATACATCTCTTGAGCCTTACGTTCAAATAGCCCTCAGCAGCACGGAAAGCATTTTTTTTTCTTCGCTTGAGCAAATGTAATAAATACATGCATTCTAACTTGAATATGAAGTTTTTGCATTGCGTGACTAGGTAAATCACATCGTTACTTGCGAACGCCTTGCCTTAGTTTCAATTCATTGTCGATTCGGAGCCAAACATTTACATTGAAATTGCTTAGTTTATCTGGTACTTTATTAGTATCTTGCCTAACAGCTGGTCGGAATGGTAAATACTCCCTGTTTTGTGCACACTTGCTACCGGAAGGTATCTTTCCGCAGTCGGCTAATTGCCAGGTTAATGCTTATAGCTGCTTACAGCTTTTGATTTTATAATATTGGTTGTGTGGATTCTGTACAATACATTCGACTCTTTCAACCATGTTTTGTATTTCCCTGTCGGGTGCAGCATTAGTCTTTCCATAATTATTTTACTGTGTTGAAACCGAGAAAACAACCGAATGTTTCAAGCAGCTGTAGACCGGTCAGCCAAGTGCTGAGACGATCCTTCCCAAGGAGCAAGATGGCTTTCGCCCAGGTCGATCCGGCCAGGACAAAGTATTCCTGCTGACAAAGGATATCGAATGCTCGTTTGACAAGAAACTGAAAGCAGGCGTCTTCCTTGTCGACCTTTATGCTGCATATGACACTGTTTGGCACCGAGGGCTTACACTCGAGCTGTTAATGACTTTGGCAAGCAAGGAAATGGTTCGTGTAATTGTGTCTATGATGTCACAACGACGTTTTCATGTACACATCGGGGGAATGAAGTCACATTGTAGAACCCTGCTTAACGGTGCACCACAGGATTCCGTCATTGCACCTTTTCTTTTCAACCTGTACACACTTGACATTCCGCCTACTACCAGTAATTAAAACATCTATGTTGACGATATAGTCCTGAAGACCTGTCATAAGGACTTTGTTGAAATTGAAAGTGTGTTATCGAAAGACCTTGACATCGCTAGGACTTATTTTACTCACTGGAGGCTCGAAATTAAAACGACAAAAACTGTATCGAGTGTATTCCACGTTGCTAATCTCAGAGCTGATTATTAATTTAACGTCTAAACGTCGTTAAAAAGTTACGGTTTGAAAGGCCAACAAAGTATTTAGGTGTTACCCTTCATCGCACCTTGTCATACCAAACAACACCTGACAGATGTTTTCTTCAAAGAAACCAAACGATGCAGTTTACTCAAGAGGCTAGCTGGTAACCGATGGAGTGCAGATTTCACAACCCTAAGATTATCTGCATTAGCCCTGTGGTACTCTGCTGCAGAATACTGTTCTCCAGTTTGAAAGTAAAGCCACCACTGCAATTAAGTTGACATAGTCCTTAATGAGTGCCGGAGACTTGTGAGTGATTGCATAAAATCTACATCAACTGAAATTCTTCCAGTCCTCTGTGGAATCGAACCTGCGGATATTAAGAGTTGATGAAAATGTGAATGCAAGTAGTTCTTGCTTCCCTGTTCTTAAAAAGTCTGTTACATTCATAGTTTTTTGTCTCCTTTGAGCTATTTTTAATACTAGTAGATATGATTGCGGAAAACTATTCACAATAACCCTCATCCTCTAGTGGCTTTTAGCCTTGATGTGTGGTGACTCACTAGTACATAAAAAAAATAAAAAAATATACTGATACAGTGCTTCCTCTGTCGGTTTGGAACAAGTCTTCTTCGGAAAGGGAAAGAATGAAGAAAAGTATCGGTCAATTGAATTTCTATATTTTTGAAGCGAAAGAAAAACATTGATTAAAAGACCCAATGTGAGTATTCACAATGTCACCATGTTAATAAGTTAAGAAAGCAGAAAAGAAGTCACTTGTGAAAAACAAAATCTTAAAAATTTAAGGAAAACAAGCACTGATTACTGTTTGCCTTCGGTTTTTCAGATGCCAAGTCTTGAAGTCGAACCAAAATGAATGTAAAAGTGCAAGAATAGCCTTTGTTTGATGAAAAAGCCATGTCATCTTTACGCATGTCACTAAATGATATATGGGAATAACTATTCGATTTAATTTTTTAAAGTACCACAAGCCCTATTGAAATTTCAATTAAAAATGCTACACCCTCTGACGTCACGAACCTCAATTTATCTTATTTCAACTAATTCATGACGAGGCATTTGCAACAGCCTGTCAATTGAATAAAAGGCAGATGAAAAAACCCCACAACGAACACAGACAATTTCCAGAATAATCGAAGGGAAAGTTAAAGGAGTTGCTGATAAGCTAGGAAGCATTGTAGGTGTTAAAAGCTACATTTTGAAAGAAAATATATGTTTTACTTTTATCATGGGCTAAATTATACCCGGCGTGGCATCCTAGGATTTTATTCAATGTAAGGTTGATTTTAAAGAGTATGCCTCAGATGCAATATATTTTTAGGCGCTGAGTGTATAAACAAGAGTTTGGAGATAAACAGGTACTTAATTACATGTATCGATTTGAGAAGCCAGCCTTTTCAAGTAAATTGTCCAACATTTTTTTGAACTTCATTTGAAATTCAAAACAACTTCACATGGGGTTTTTTGGTACAAATATACAAGTTAATTTTTGAAAATCTGAGAAATTTTTATAAACTCTGTGTAATTTAAATAACTAAATAAAGTATTTAAAATTTGCTGAGTAGCAAACGTATAAACTATCAAACCTGTATCTCAGCCAGTATTCTACTGATTTACTGCAATTGTCAATATATTTTGTCAGCTGCAAATAGCTCCCTTTTTTTTGGAATATTTTCCTTCTTGGTCACTCTCACGTCACAGTGAGACCTTCGATCAATAGAGAATCGGAATGCAGGAAACCTTTTGGAAAAAACGCCATTGGAACGAAACCTTCTGGCATTACTGAAAACTAAAGAGTAAGTATTTTTTTAAATATAACAGGTTTTCCTTGGTATAGGTAGAGCGAGTACTATCACATCTTGAGTCTACATTCTCCATTGAGGCATCAGTCTTTAATCCGGAGATTCTTTACGCTCCCCAACTTTGAATGTCTGCTGGATTAGAGCTATGTTGTGGCTGAGACCGAAGAAAGGCTACGGTGCCAAACAAAGAGGTGTTATACCAGAAAAGCAGGGGCATGTCGGATATAACATGTACCCCTCAATTTACAGTAAATATACCTAAATATAAAAGACATCCCAACGCGGAAGAAAATCCGCTATAGTGTAAATAACGTTATCAGTCAAGGTCTTTAAACACTGTAAAATAAGTCGCGTCTTTAAAATGTTTACTTAAAATATCAATAAGGCCATTGTGCATGCTACTGTCCACCAAATTATGTCAAATCACCATAGTCTGTTGGCATTTTCTTCTTCACAATTCGCCTACTTCACGTCACATATTGCTGTTTCACCTTTTCCCAAGGAATCACCGCTAAATGTGTCGTTATCCTCTTCAAAGGTTATTGTACTTTTATCTGATGATTGTTCATGTTCCCAGGAGCCTGTGGTTTCTGTGCAATTTCCCACCATTAGGTTTGGGTTTTCTACTGCAGACAAAGAGGAATATTGTGCCACCAGTGCATATAGCTTGCAAATGTCTTTCACATTTCGTCTAATCGTATTTTCACTGTCAAGTTTGATGGTGTATTATAGTGGTGCTACTTTGTCTACCATGGTGCCTCTTAATGGACATGCAATGGATTTTTTATCTTGGATGGCTGCTCGCTCTTTCCGGATGAATTCAACAGCGATTTTGGTGGTTTGCTTCCGGTTGTGGTGCAGTTTTTGAACGAATCTTTCCTGTATGATGTTGAGACTTTGTTTCTGGCTTTTTGAGGTTTTATGCGGTAAAAGGATCTCCTTTAATTTGTGTTCCATTATAATTTTTGCTGGGCTGAGTCCTTTTCGCAATGGAGCATTTCCCAGAGGTAATGAACGCTACTTTATGTCCTCTCCACTCTTTATGCACTTTTTCATCATGCATTTGGCCGTTTTGTCTGATGACTCGGCAAGTCTATTTGAGCGAGGGTGGTATGGACTTGATGTAGTGAGCGTGAACTCCCTGTCTCTTGCAAACATGCATTATCGACTTCATTTATATTACCATTCATTGTCTGAAAGCAATTAGGATGGTATGCCATGTCGCGCAAAGGTATCATTGGTGGCTTCGATGACTTGAATGGCATTCAGTTTGGGTAGTACGCATACTTCAGGATATCATGTCAAAAAGTAAATTATAAATAAGTATGTCTTTCCTCTAAATTGGAATAAATCGGTTGTGATCTTTTCCATGGTCTTGATGGGAGGGTTGGCCGGTACATGTGGTTTCTAGGTTTTGCTATAAGATGGGGATGTATCTCATTTCTGTATAAGTCGTTTAATCTGAGCATTAATTGTCAGCCACAAATAACTCTGTCTTGCCCTTTGTTTAGAATGCTCTATTTTGAAATGTCCAGTGTGAATTTTCCTAAGTATTTCTGGTTGCATTTTTTTGAGAATTATAATACACTTGCCTTTTAAAACAAGGTCGTAAGCAGCTGTAAGGGAAAATCGACTGCTCAGTACGATTAGTCAAGTTTTTTCCAGTTGTTTTTCGGTGTTGAGCATCCATGCTGTATAGTATTATGACTACTAGTAGAGCTTCCCCAGATTTGGTACGTACTTTTTTTGTCCCCTAATTTGCAGCTGGTAGGAGTATTAACGATATGATAAACAAAGCGCGATAGATGATTTCAGAATCGGTTATTGCATTCTTTTGTAAGAGTTGGTCAGTGACAGCTCTGGAGAAGACTTCTGCACATGTCAAATCTAAACTGCAAACTTGTTTAGCGTTGAAACTATATCTCAGCTCTTTTATACGTATGTTTTGTTTCCTTGTGATAAATCGATAAGTTGTTTACTATTTATTATCAACCTATCTATTAATTATTGATCTGTCTGGACGGTAAATTGTTGCAGTCCCTAAGCGTACACACTATTTTTTTCGCATCCCCAAGTTACAGCTTTCATTTTAAGCTTGATCGGGTGGTATCCTTTATTTTCCATATTATGGTAACTAGATAAACAAGCTGCCGGATGCCATTTACCACCATCTTGTTGGTACATAATAACACTCATTGCTGTTGTCTACTTTACTAGAGTCAACGCGTAGCCCTGTTTGTCGGCTTGGGCTGTACAACCAGTAAAGCAACCAGTCGTCTATCGTGTTCTTCTATGGTTTTGGCATACAATAGGAAGTTGTCTGTACTTTTTGCTATCCCTTCTAGGTTTACGATAACAAAATACATCTCCTTATTAAAACTCTTGTATGAATGACATACCAACTGGTCTCCAGGTACAGGAGTATCTGCTGAAAGGTGTTACAAACGTTGTGAGTAACTAGCTATCTTTATCTAGCAGTACCTACCAGTACCAGGAGTTAGCATCAAGTTTGCTCATGTAAAGTGCCCCATCTCCAGTTTTTGTCATGGTCTTGTCAACAGACTCCGCTTGGTACATTTCACGCTTTATTACTTTGTTCAATTTAGTTAAGTCTATACAAAATCTTATGACACTATTTTATTTAGAAACGACAACTATTGGGCAGCACCAATTGGTTGGCTCATTTACTGTCCAAAGGACACCAAATTTCTTCATACGCTTAACCTCCTCTTGGGTTTCATCGTAAAACGGATTCGGAATGCGGCATGGTGTTGTTAAGTGGTATGATGTAGTGTTGTCAATCAACTATATAATTATTGAAACACCTTTAAATTTACCTAAGGTGGTGAAGACTTCTCGTTATTGTTCAAAAATTTTGCAATTTCCCTGAGATGTACCCTTTTAAGAGACCTTACCGCATGAAAATGTGCCCGGTTTATAAATTGTCTCTATTTTTAGACTTCTAATAGCCGGCTTTCCAAATAAGGCTTTTGAAGTGTTTTTCATGCATAAACTATTTGGTCTGGGGTATTCTAGCCCCATTCAAATTTGATAACAATTACCGATGCACTTTAATTCTGTTTTAGAGGGTCCTTGGAACCGTTTTCGTGTTGGCCGTAGAATTGAGACGGGTGATTCCTTACTTGGCTAAATAGTTTTCGCTGACGACAGTCACGCCTCTGCCCATGCTATCTTGGGTGGTAGGTATCTCAATTTCTCACGATTTTGTTTCGATTGGTTTGATGACAAGCAAGTTATTGTCAAAAGTGCGCTCAAATCGTCGTTGACATTGTCTAATTTACTGCACTTTCAAATGTTACTGTGCTTAAAGTGGTTCAACTTGGCGCGTGCAAGGTACTTCCTTCCCCACGCGGGGCAAAAAAATCCCTCTCTTTGTGGTGATTTCTACTGCAGAATTTACATTTCATTGCGTGAGTTGGCGGTGTGGCTTTATTTCTTGTGATAAGCGGTTTCCTTCTCAGGCCCAGTAAAATTTCTATTCTTGACATAATTTTGGGGTAGAAAGTTAATTCCTTAGTTCCTTCAGTGTCCTTGAAGTCTCCAGCTTCAAGTAAGTAAGTCTATCTATCTTTAATGCTGCTAAAAGGTTTTTATGAGGTTGGTGTCATTACTCCACTAACTATTTTGTCATGGATAAGTCCATCATAAGAAGTACTGCAAAAGTTGTAATTCTTGCTTAAACTTTTTAAATCTGTAAAGAACTCATCAAGCTTTTCACCCTCGTCCTCATTACGGGAATTAAATTTGTGTTTCTTTAAAGCTTCATTGATAATGCTTTGTGCAAAAGTCTTCATAGCAGTTGGGACTGCACTTCTCTTTTACCTTTCCTCGTTCGATAAGGACAGAAATTTTGATATTTTCCGAGTGTCAATCGAAAAGGCTTGTGGCAACATAGAACATTGACAATCAGCCTCTTTTTCACAAAAGCATTCACTGTAGCGTAATCATAACAGCATGATTTTCTATGCCTTCCACCAGGCATACCTGTCAACAGACAGGTCCAAAATCGGAGTTGTCCACAGATTTTGAGCTTCCGATATGCTAAAAACTATCTTCAGATAACCAGCAACATTTTCAAAAAATTATTCTTGATTCGTTGTGCATCGATTCGTTTTCTTGTTTTGATTCACTCCGTTACGCCATCGACTGCATCATGTTGTGAGGTCGAAGAGAGGCTACGGACTCGAGCAAAGGGGTATTATATGAGACAAGCAAGGACATGTCGGATATAAAAAACTGCCATAAAAATAAAAAATAGAAAGAGATGTCCGAAACCATCATCTTAACCCAGACCCTCACCAAGCCGACAAACTGAGCATTATGGTGTTAGGGTGGTATTAAACAGAATTGTAGCAGATACTCTCTGCCACGCATTGCCCTATGGGATTTGAAACAATACGAAAACTTGATCACAGAAAGCTCAAAATATTTTTTTGGTTTAAAAAAAGTGTTTGTTTGTTATAAGAGCAGTAACGCCCTCTAGACAGCTAGATAACCTGTTTCAGACGGCCAGGTTAACCAATTAAGGAATGCCTCTAATGTCCATCCTGACGTGAGCCAAATCTATTTCATTTTACAAATGTAGGAAATCGAGTGGAAATCGAGGTTTGTTCCATGCCAATGGTTTTGGTTTTCCCTAACACTTTTGTTTTATAAATTTATTATTTTAAGCCTCAGCAAATTTTTTAGTTTGAAATATTCTATTTCAAAGTAAATAATTTGTTGAGACTTAAAGTAATAAATTTTATGACGTTAATCTTAATGTTAGGGAAAACCAAAACTATTAGCATGGAACAAACCTCGATTTCCAGCGTTCAGTTATCGTAATAAGTCGTGTAAAAATTGTTTTAGCTTGTTAACATACTTTCATACTTCAATAACACTAGAGCTTGCTTGCTGTATTAAGAACACCCGGCTTGCTTCTTTTTATTTTGTTGTCTCCAATTTGTTTTATTCTTTCAAAAGATCCTAAATATTTTGCTTGTTTTCAAAAGTATAGAGTTTCCTATCAATGCACTAGTTTTTATCACAAGCATGGTGCTTAAATCGCCACCAGATATTTGATATATTGTATAAAGGTGTTCAAAGAACCTAACACAACACCAAACTGTTTATTTGGGCAGCTAATGATGACATTAGTAGTTCTAGATGTATGACCACATGTGATTTGATTCATTCTATCTTGAAAATCAACTGATTACAACAGCATAAAACCACTCATTAGGACAGCTAATGATGACACTTATGAGCTCCGGATAGCTGTTCTACTTCTCTTTCAATACGCATTCTTTCAATAACAACGAGGGCTGAATAGCGAAATTGAATAGCAATTTTCTGGGTTCTTCTACGTTATCACAGAAACCACAAAATAGCCAGAAGAACATTTTCAATTTTTTCTTCTGTAAATAAATGTTTAGTAAAGCTTCTAACTGTATTTTGTAGGATTTGTAAAAATATACCGTATTATGGGGCAGAGGAATTTTTAGTACAGGAATTAGGGATGCCCCCATATGTATTTTGGTTAAAAGTGTTTGACTTTAACCAGTAAACAAACATACTGATACAAAGAGAGTGATAAATAACTTTGGTTTCTAACCCTTCTGTTTTTTCAAAATCCTGCACAATTACTTTAAGCCATCAGATGTATTACATAAATAACTCTTGAAAGTGAGTTTTTGTTTACATTTATCGACACGTCCCCTTTTATTGATAATTTACAGGGGAAAAAAGTTATCACATAAAATGGACAATTCACAAATCTTATCGTATCTTAAACATTGTTGATGTGCCCTGTCCCATTCTTGGCGCCTGTTTCCTTGCCAACTTTGGTATCAACCTTGACCTCTGTCATCATAAACTCATCGACACTCACATCAAGCTTAGTGTCAGAGGATTCGTTTGCAATACATCACCAAGCTCTATTTTGCCGTTCCTACGTCCTCACACCATCCAACATTCATTTACCCACGGGCACAATGATAAAATTTTTATAAAGTCAAAATATTCTATACACTTCAAATCAATTGAGAGAAACTGAACAATAAATTACATGATATGTTTCCGATGAGCCAACTGTTATTGGTTGATAATAGATAATTCAAGCTAGAAAAGCTCAAGAGGCATTGATTTGATTGTTTTGCGAAGGCATGGGTGGCCCTCGTCTATTAAAAGACTTCCCTTAAGAGTTAATTTGTGTTAATGCGTGTCATTGTGTTAATGGGTGAGAAAAGAAAAATTCTCAAAGGAGGAAGGAAGTCAGCCAGAAAATTCAAAATAATGTTGTTGTATAGCCAAAGGATGATTACTGGAGCTCAGGCTCTTTCCAGAGAGGCTGGAGATCTCTAAATGTTCACTTATACCGAGTTTTAAATGGCAAATAGTATTCCCATAATAGGTTCCACTGCTGTCACTGCACTAGAAGCAGTAAATGATCCCTGAATACAGTGATCCCTTTGTCTCCTTTCTGTATTATTATATCTTTTCTCCAAATTAAATTTTTAAGAGCACAATTTTCGTGTTCTGTTCAATTGTTAGGTGTGGGATTACTACTGTAGTTTGTAAGGGAGGAAAGAGCTGTATCTTGGACCCTAGCTTTGACATCTCTACGTTGTTGATCCATTAAATATCTTACCTATTGTATAACAGTGACTTTCATTAACTTTCTTCAATATAGGATCAATTCGACCCATGCAACGACATATCTGATAAGAAGGATGGTTACAAGGCGTAGATATTCCCTGCTTGGTGGCTCCAACAAGGTCAGCGCGAACAAGGATATCTTGATAGTTTGTTTTTTTTTCCGGCAAGAAGCTAATGGTGGCTGTGGAAAAATTAATTGTAAATTGAAATGATTACTAATCATAACATCCTTGTTACTTTTTGATAATTTTGATAATTTCCCTGAAAACATGGTGATAATGGAAAAATTAATTGTAAATCAAACTTCCCTGAAAATATGGTGCTATATTAAAAGAAAAGACATGTGAGACAAATTCTCTCTGGGTTCATTCTTATGTCCTGGAGAAAGGGATTCCTATCTATCTTGGCGACTGCTTGGTCAGTTTTTTAAGACTAGGTAAACTGTAATCTGTAGCCACAAAAAACCCCACAATATAAATGCTATTATTGCCTGGCTTGTTTGTTTCTTTGTTTTTACTTCATATGTTGCGAGATAGTCAGTAACAGCAGTATTATGTGATGCCTTTTAATACGTTTTGTTTCCTTATTTTAATTCATTCTGCGATGGTTCTTGTCAAGTAACCAAAAGAAGTATTTCCTTGAGTTTCTAATTCTGCTACATTTCTATCACAAAATCGAAGAGAGTCAACAAAAGACAAGTTTATTGTTAATAACCAACCAGTACATCTGCGACAACAATAGGTTTCTCGTGGCAATTTTAGACGTTGGATTGCCTAATTAGAAGAACAAAATTACAGTATAGAATACATGCGAGGAAAAGACAATTTTATAAGCAGATGTAATGTTTTTTAATCCGGCTGCGAACCCAACTCTACCACGATCAATTTTGAGGACAAAATTCCTGCTACAATTATTGACAATACTACTTTTATTGATCAATTAAGACAGAAGCAAGATAATGATACCGAACTGATCCTCGAAGGTAGGTTTATACGTGTTTAAAGCCAATAATGGGTCGAAAATGATATTCTTATGAAGTCATGGAGATCGGGTGTGCCAGCTTCACAAAGGAAATTCATAATTTTAGCATAACATTACACGGCTCAAGCCGTAAAAATAAAAATATATTGATTTCTAACAGACATATTTTCCCCCCGAAATATATACGGATATGTGAATAATTTTGCATTTCAGTGCTTGATATATTAACAAACCAAATGCGATTTGCCTCCACCAAAAGCACACTTATCCCGATAGCCATTCCTGAAGTGCCGATGCTGTAGCATCGGTACTTCAGGAATGGAATGGCAAATTTCCGCTCCATCATTGCGAACTAATCGGTCTACTAATATTGAACAATCTATCAACATTGGTAGACAAGAACGACGTAGATCTCTACAGAGATGATGGACCATGGTTATTCGAAACACCAGTGGAAGAGCAATCGACAAACTCAGAAAGGAAATCATCAAATCATTTAGATCCCTTGACCTCCTAATTGAAATCACCTGCGGACTCTATTCTCCCAACTTCCTCGACACCACCCTCAAATTCAGAAGCAAAACCCACCAACCCTACAGGAAACCAAACGACTCCCTGCTTTGCGTTCATACATCGCCCAACAACCCCAAGCAGATTATAAAATAACTTCCAACCGCCATAGCCAAACGACTATCAAAAAAGTCCTCAAAGGAAATCGTCTTCGATACCGCAAAATCCGAATACGAAGAAGCACTGAAGAAAAGCGGCTACAAAAACAGCCTACTGAAGTACTCCAAGCCCAACTCACCAAAGAAAAGAAATCGCTCACGCAATATCATCTGGTTTAACCCCCTCCCCCCATTCAGCAGAAATGTACCCATCAACGTAGCAAAGAAATTCCTCCTATTCGTCGAAAAACACTTCAAAGCAAACCACCTGAAAAACCTTTTCAACAGAAACAATGTCAAAGTGAACTACAGTTGCACCCAAAACATAGGAACCCTCATCAAGAACCACAACAGAAAGATATCTTCCAGCCCAACTAAAGAAACCCAACCATGTAATTGCAGAAAGAAATACGAATGCCCCCCCCCCCTAAATGGCGATTGCCGCAAAGAATCAATCGTTTATTAACGTGAAGTAACCACCCCCAACTTTTCGAAGGAGGTTTACACAGCCTTAACAGAGAAAGACTTCAAAACCAGATGGAATGGCCATAAGCAGTCGCTATCAAACAGGAAGTACAAAAACAGTACATCACTATCTTCCTACATATGGGACATGAAAGATAATCACAAAACCACTCCAAAGCTGAAATGGTCGATGATTAAATACGCCTACACAATCAATGGACGCACATGTTCACTTTGTTTACAAGATAAGTTTTAAACTGCCATAACAAAAGCGAACTTTTAAACAAAANTAAATGGCGATTGCCGCAAAGAATCAATCGTTTATTAACGTGAAGTAACCACCCCCAACTTTTCGAAGGAGGTTTACACAGCCTTAACAGAGAAAGACTTCAAAACCAGATGGAATGGCCATAAGCAGTCGCTATCAAACAGGAAGTACAAAAACAGTACATCACTATCTTCCTACATATGGGACATGAAAGATAATCACAAAACCACTCCAAAGCTGAAATGGTCGATGATTAAATACGCCTACACAATCAATGGACGCACATGTTCACTTTGTTTACAAGATAAGTTTTAAACTGCCATAACAAAAGCGAACTTTTAAACAAAAGAACGTTGTCCAAGGTTATGAACAACAAGCTTGTCTTTTGTTGAGTCTGCTGGCTTCTGTGATGATCAAAGGTATCAAGGACCAAGTCTATTGTGATAAGTATTTTCTTTCCTGGTGTTCTATCACGAAATTGACTCCAAGAGGGAGTTTTCGAAGAGCAGTTTATGGGCCACTGCGTCGAGATGATAGTTTGCGGTTTTCCCCCGCCTTTTTAAATTTGACTTCATCCCATCAACAGATGAACAAATATAATTGCAGAGTGCTCAATATTTACTAAAATAGAGCTAATCTAAGTTAAAATTATATTTCAATATTTCTGATAAAATTGCATAACTGAGTTTCTTGCTCACGCATTTATCAGATGCACACATAAAAAACTGCAAATAAAAACGTATTCGACCGTGCAGCACCATTTTACAACAGCGCATTACGTAATAGTTGCTATAAGGACAGCATTGAATACAACAAAAGACGAGTATCAAAAACCAGGTCCAGATCGAGGAGAATAATTTGGTTCAATCCGCCTTTTAGCCTAAACGTGAAAACAAATATTGCCAAAAGATTTCTGAAACTTATCGATAAATACTTCCCAAAAAAGCACAGATTGCACAAACTGTTTAATAGAAACAATTTGAAGGTTAGTTACAGCTGTCTGCCAAATGTATCCGGCGTCATAACGTCACACGACAACAAAATACTAGCAGAAAACCAAAAGAAGTATGCTCTTTGAATTTAGACTGCGGCTACGTATGTTATTGAAGTAACAAAAAATTATGAAATATTTTAAGAAATTCCTTTTTTCCCTTGCTGTTTTTTATCCACACTCAAAATGCAGGGTGAGAGGTTCTTAGATGACAATATATATATTTGTGCAGTTTTGTGTATTCGTATCAAAAAGTACTCAATCCACATAGCAGAGCAATAGACATAAGGTAAAACATGAAAAATAAGAACTATGATTGCAACTAATAGTTTTACGATATTTTTTGCCTGATGATCGAAATATCGTGAAACTATTACTTGCAATCATAGTTCGTATTTTTCGTGTTTTACCTTACGTATATATATTGCAGACAACACATGACTGGTACAAGTAAGAAGAAGTGTCGACAGTATTCTGTTGACCATTTGTCTTATGGATTTATTTACCTATGTGTTTATTTATGTATTTATTATGTCTATATTTATGTGTAGCAAATGCTACCTAATCGCTGGTTCTCAGGAATAATTACCGAAAAATAGAAAATTTCCTCCCAAAATTCACAATGAATAATTTCTTCAATATATATTTTATTCTTTAACCAGTTCTAACAAAAACAACGTCGACATCATATTTCTCTTAACACAAGTGACTTTTCACATGGGTTTAATGTATTATGCTAAAAGTTGCTAAAAATAGTGACTAATTATAACGAATTATCTCTATAGTTTAAACTGAGCATGCTGCAATAAGAGCACTTTACTTATCATCAAGAGTCATTAACAGCACTCTGAAACTGTGCCGTAAAATATGGTTTCCGTCACAATTTTCAAATGACTGATTATAAGATTGTTCTTGACACAACAATATCCTAAGATTTTTTACATAATGAAAGAGGTTGCTTAAATGGAAGAAAAAATCTCTTTATTTAAAAAATCTCTTTATTTCTTCAAATTAAGCTTAAGATACATGTATAGATTGTTTGGGTGACATGTGTTATGAGTAGAGAGCGGATTTTTATGGTGTTTATTTTTGCATTTTATGTCACATAAAATATGGTGCTAAAAAGTAAAAATATGGTGCTATAGGTAACAAAATATGGTGTTTATTTTTTGTGGATAGGCATAAGAAATAAGCTAAAACAAAATTTTTCTGCAAAGCATTTACTTTCTCAAGCAAGAAATACAACATATAACAGCAAATACAATCATGAGACCATGACATTGTATGTATACATAATATTTCACCTCCACTATATATAACTGTAGTCAATCACTTGCTTCTCCTAACCCAAGCTATGTACAGTTTTGAGCATCACAAAATGTTTGTCTTTTGGCCGACAAAAGTAAGAATATGTACTCACAAAATATTGCATTGTCAATAATCATCAAACTCGTTTTTATAGTCCATTCTCGAGTAGAGAACTAGTAGATGTTTTAGATGCTCAGGAGTCAAGTTGTGCCGTCGATCTGATAGTATATTTTTTAAGATAGAAAACGATCTTTCTACATCACATGAGGTGATTGGAGCATACTTAAATCCTGTGATATCGCCTGGTAATAGTCCGAGATCTAGAGAGGCCGTTTCACCAGAGAGCACGTCTGCGATCGACGAAATTTGTTCATATCCTGGATTCTTAGTTAGGACATTCTGGATTTTGTTCAGTACGATTTTACCCGTCTCGCCAGGCGCTTTCTCTAGGTCTGCCAGCAGTGTTTTAACAAGCCCTACTGACTCTACTAGAGGCAACCCTTTTGTTTCGAGCTTCTCGATCGTTTTCGCTATTGACCGGTAGTGAGCTGTAATGTAGGCCAAGTTGGCTACAACTGCCTCACTCTCAAACAGTGACTTCGCTGTAGTTATTGCTGTGCTGTCCTTGCTATCCAGTAATGATACGGCAGACTTGACCTCTTCAAAGTGGTTCCCATAATACACTGCGGCCTCCAACCAAGTACCCCACCGGGTAAGCACAGGTGACGGTGGAAGTCTTAGACCAGGACACTGGACTTTAAATACTTTAATCCTTTTTGGAGATTTTTTGTAGACCTTCTTGACAGCAGATATCAATCCATCCACTTCCGGGAAGATTTCTCGAATTGTCTCAGCCACCCTGTGTGTACCGTGTGCAAGACATGTCAAGTGAACTAGTTTTGGGAACAGTATTTTTAGTCCTTTAATTGACTTACACATATAGGGTGCGGCATCAGTTAGTGCTAGCTGTACTCTATCGTTAAAAAGCTTACCTTCCCAGAGTAAATTCAATGAATCCACAATGAATTTGGCTACTGTTTCATGATTTGTGGAGGACAGAACTTCGCTGTTCAATAGATATGCTGTACCAGCCTCCCTCTCGTTTGCTGTCAGGGGTCCTATTATAAAGTTGGCTACGGCTTCCATTCTAGCGTTTGTTGTCTCATCCACGCTGAACCATACATTGTTCTCCCCAACGGCTTTTCGAATGCTCGCTACTTTCTTTTCGTAAAGTGGAGCTACGTAGTTTTTTCTTAGAGTAGATTCATCTGGAATATTTTGCTTCGTGTACTTCGAAAGAAAATTACGGAGCACTTCGTTTTTCAGCTTCGTCAGTGGAATATTAGCTGCTACAAAAGCAGCGCACAACTCGGAAGCGAATTCGTTATTCCTGGAAGATGTTGATGTCCCTGTTTGACTGACTAAAGTTTGCTGCGCCTTCGAATTATCCTGGAGTGCATGCTGGTGTTTGGCCGAAGCTATATGCTGTGTAACTTGGTCTCGTCTCTCTGCACTTACAGCTTTGCAACATAATTTACAAAACAACACGCTTCCATCCGATCGAAAAATATCCGAACCAAATGAAGAAACAAAATGAGTTAGTCGAGCTGATTTGGTTTGCTTAACTTTAGGCATGGTCAATGATTTGCTGGTCTACAATAATCAAAATTTGACAAGACGTGTTCAGATTGCTTTACTCAACGGAAGTTCGAATGTATAATGCTATTTCGTACAATCGCCACCTCGGTTCTGTAACCCTGCGGTTTGGAGGAATGGATTTAGCATGTATCTGTGTAGGTATCGATTCAGTAAAATACTTTTTAAGCGCGAATCCCTAGATTGCGTGAATCGCTAGGATTTCCATGGATTATAGGCCTACATGTTACATGTATATCTTGAAGCTGTTTAGCACCATTGAGAGCTATGATTATGAAGGTTTGAGATAATTTTCAGTTAAAAGATTGAAAAAAACTGCCTGACTGTCAAGCAATCATTGGAGCTATCATTGCATCATAATCCGGTCTTGGTTTCTAGCCAACATCCCACATTCGAAGTGTAGGCCTATACAAACAAATTAATTTTATTGTCATTAAGACTGTCATTATAGACTCATTAATTATAATTATCGACCACTCCAAGTGCAATTAGCACATCGTACGTCCATCCATTCTATACAGATGTCGACTCATCTCATTTACTGTAACTCGAGTGTACTTAGGGAACGGAAAAGTGAGCAATAAAGCCGACTTTTTGGTCGGCTCTTCAATAATGTTCTTTCTCCAACTTTTCTGCCTTTTTATTCCATGCAAAACGATACAAAATGCATAAAAATTGTAAAAAAATACTATATTTGGCCTGAAAATGGCAAAATATGTTATTAACATATTTTTTTATGGTGCTAACGTCAAAATATGGTAAAATATGTTATTAACATAAAATTTTATGTTACTAACATAAAATCCGCTCTCTAGTTATGAGCATAGCGTGGCATGGATTTCCTAACAAAAGGAAACAAAGTCAATGTGCCTCATTTGTATCGATTTAATCTCATATGACAGCCTGAAGCCTTGTAAAGTAAAACCTCGTTTAGAACTGAAAAAAGGAAAGAAAAAAACAACAGTAGAAATACTTTGAAAAAACTTCGTAATGATTTTCAAGCAAGAAAAAGTGTTTTAACTGTTTAAGTAAAAAGAGTAATGTTTTTTGGTGGCATCTTATGACATTACCAAGATAATGGCAAATGCTGAAAAAACCCATTAAGACTAGTGAAACAGCAACTTTACCAGTAGTGTTTGTTATAATGTCCTCGGTTATGAAACAAAATGCAAGAAAAATTACTAATTTTATTCCTTTGTGCAACTGTTCTGCCCAGGGCCATAAATCCAGCAGGAAAGAGGAAGGACAGATCCTCATAAACTTCTGAAACAAAACCACTCTTTTGTGGGATATTATCAGGGAACTTAGCCCCTGGGTTAAAACTACACTGATTGGCCATGCCATTGCATCATGTTATAGCTACTGTGTCATTGTGCCATGGTCTATTTGAAACTATTGTTAATGATCGTTATTTACATAAGTCGAGTGGTGTCGCTCTCTTGACACACTGGCTGGATGTAACACCCGTCTTCTGCGGAGCTTGTCAGAATGCGGACCACATCAGCAGTAGTTTATTGCTTGGATCAGTTCAGTAAAAAGCCATTATTTTTCCATAAATCTCATGTTCATTATAGTCTTTTGGCCTAATAGTTGTTTGGCTTGGGTACGACAAGGTGACCAAAAACCTTCCTACCATTGTATCAGAACTACGAGCTCCCCAAACAAACCAATGTCGTGCCTGTCAAAGAGCGGAGAACGTAGGACTTGCAAAGGCCCGTCATAACGAAGTTGTCTTCACATCAAGAACTGGAAAAAGGCAATAGAAGAAGTACCCCTAAAAAGCAAATATGCATTTCATCATAATATTATTTTAAGTATCGTATAGTCTAAAGAATAGTTGTTAGGTTGTTTTTTTACTGCTTTTTCTCATTTATTTTCTTTAATGCTTTATATTTTGATGTTTGACTATATCTAGAAAGTTTATTTTTTCCATCGATTTTTGTGTCAAAATAGAATTTTTTATTTTTCATAAAAATATGCTTAGTTTTTTTATCAAGTTTTGCTTTTTTTTCTTGTTGTTTTTGTGTTTCTATACCAACTTTATATTCCATTTTTTTCATTATTTACCATGGATTAACTTTAACATTTAACAGTAGCTTGCCATATCTTTCTGCATATTCTATATATGAATTTTCAAGACATTTTTATCGTTATTTGGAGCTTCAATAGTTAACCCTATCTTTAGGTTTTTGTCTCTAAATTGACATACTTGACTATTATTTATTAATTAATGCCAATTAACACAGTGATGAAACATGGTAATATTTGTTTAATAAATCTTTGTATAGCTGCTATCAAATGCATGAATCAATACATTATGACATTCTTTTGCCCAATTAATTAAATCCTGTGTATTAATCATAAACACTTCAGGTACATATTTGTATATTTCATCCTTCAAATTTTCATAAGTATATATTTCAAACCCCCCCCCCCCCCCCCCCCCATCTGATTCCAAACATAGTCCAACACACACGAATTAACACCACAGTTCTTGATTGGTCTCCATTTGTTTAACAGATATGGTTTTATGCAATCCAATTTATGGTGTTTAAGATCTCTCTTTTAAAGCTTTATTATTTGACAAGCAATACCAAATAAATGTTGACAAGATAAAATTGTAAATTTATTTATTAGAAGAATATACATAGCATACTTATGTCATATTTTTATACGGTTTTTGGTATTTCTGTATTATGAGGGTCTATAGCATTTTCTACAATAACATCACTATGTGTAATCTTTTCCTCTTGAGAAATAACTTTATCCCATTTAATTCAATATTTGTCATATTTTTTTCATTCATGTTTATGAGATATTAAAGGTCTAAAAAAGTATTTTCCTGTTTTGCTTTGTACTTTTACTGATCCAGAAATAGTTTTTTTACCCATTGTATTAATCCAATTTTTAGATCTTCAAAAGGCCTTTTAATCATGTTTTTTAGTACTTGCTTTTATGTCTTCATTTCATAATTGATCATGAAATATCTCTTGATTGATAATTCCAAAAAATATTTTATCATCATTATTTGTTAAATTTAAATATTTTAATATGTAGTTTTAAAACCATTCTGATCTATTTTGTTCATTTATACATTTAATATAAGCAGATGATTGTTGTTGACTAATTGAATTTTTTAGGTATTTTTGGTTTATCAGTTATTGATAGGCTTATGCTGTTTCAAAAGCACATTGATAAGCTCTGAGTCAGTTTATTGAGTATTTTTTATTATAGTTAAATTTTTCTGAATCCATACTATACACTATATATTTTTATTTTAAAAATTTATTTATATATTGTTTATAGAAATATTTATTTCATATTTTATTATATGTGATAAAAGTTGTATCATGTTCATCCAATATATAATGTATATGCAAGTGATGAAGATGGCAATAATACACATATTGTTAAAAAACACTTGCAAATGGAATAAAAACATTTAATGGTGATGCTATATGATGTGTTAGAAAGCATGGTAGTAAATCACAAAAAATGTATGTTCACCATTACTCAATTGCAAGGTATTGGTATTCATCATTAAGTGGTTGCTTCATCTGCCTGTCAGGGAGCTGATGCCATTGTTAACCAGCAGAGCTCTGCCATTACCTTCCAAAGGTAGAGTCTACCAGGCATGAGTATGTAGCACAATGATGTATGACAGTGAAACTTGGCCAGAGAAAGGTGAAGATGTCAGCCACATGGAGCGGAATGACACGAGAATGGTAAGATGGATGTGCAACCTAAGTCTGAAGGACAGGCTCAGTTCTAATGAACTCAGAAGGAGATTGAATTTGGACAGTATTGGCAGCTGTATGCAGAATAGGAGGCTTCATTGGTTTGGTCACATGGAGAGAATGGACAAGAATGCTTGGGCAAGTAGATGCAGAACAATTAAGGTGATAGGAACCTCTGGCAGAGGAAGACTGAAGAAAACACGAGAGGAAGTGTTAAGGATGGATCTCAAACAAAAAGGTGTCAGCTGAGACCTGGTGAAGGATAGGATAAGTTGGAAGTCAATTTCAAGAAACCACCCAACACATGCTAGCATGTGAAATGGACGTTAAACGAAATATGATGATGATGATGGAGATGTCATCCATTTGAACAGTTTCCTTGATTTGTGATTTGCACAATGATAATCTTGAATTATATGGTGAATAAATGGAAAATATGGATAAAGATATGAAAACTTGGTTTAGTAACCTATTCATGATGGATATACCAACTTGGATTTAAATTCTTTTTGGAAGTTAATGCTTTTGATATATCTTTGCAAGAGCCCCTCATTCAATTACAAAGTGATGAAATAATGCATGCAGAATTTCAAGATGGAAGAATGATATATGGAAAACAAATGATATAACTACAAAGTACCCATTACTCTGGGATAAAGCACAACTCTTTGCTATTGCTTTTCCAATATCCTATCTTGTTAAATTGGGATTTAGCTGTGCTTCTAAACTTTTATTGAAAGTTCACACTGGGCTTCACATTTTGAAAAGGGGTGATCCACCATCAGTAAAAGTGAATTCAAAAGACAGAATGTGCAGGAGCTTAAGCATAATTCCAAAAGCTACCTTAAAGTAATAAAAAATAATACAATAAATAAAAATATCCTCATGTATATCCAAAATAAAACTTTGATCAAGGAAAAAGAGGGTTTTTTATTGTTGCGCAAAATACTTTAAAGAGCTATTCCACTGAGGTTTGAGCTTCACAAGATAAGAAAGAATTTTTCCTTGTGTACATTTGTACTTTTATTTTATTTCTTTTTGCTAATTTAATAAAAAGGGCAGAGACTGTGGCAAAGCCTCTGTTGTTACACAACCCAAAACAATAATCTAACTAATAATAGCATACAAACTTACAAAACTAGTAATTAATTACAAATACAATGAGTTAAATACATTCAGGTGATAGAAAGACAATGATCAAACATTAAAAACAAACTAAAAAATATATAACAGCTTTTTTATTGTACCCTAAAATAAATGTTTGATATTAGCTCTCTTTCCAATTAAAGACAAAACTATCTGTAACTCTCTAACAACTAGGAAAAAATTAGTACATCAATTAATCTGTAAACAAGTATTATGCATTAAAATATAACACAGTATTGCTCTTCACTATTGAAAACACAATACATGATATTTAAATAGCCAGATCTGATAGCTTCGATCATACTCTTTATTTAAATAGTCAAAAGAGAATAACATCAAAACAACCACTATGGGATTTTCCTATTTCCTGTAAGTATGGTACATGACCTGCGATTGATCTTGAGGTCAACTGCATGAATAATAAGGAAAAAACAGCATTTGAACATTTATATAATAAATCTAAAAATTTAAAGTGCAAGAATACTTCATAATTTGTTCTACAGTAGTATCTCAGCCACCAAACCCTTTACCTTCAAAGTTGTCTAATAAAACAGTGGGACTAAAATCATCAGATGTGGTAGAACCCTGACACTAAAGGCCAGTAAATAATAAAAATATGCCTTATACCCTGTATCACTTTAAAAATGGAAAAACAATAACTCAACCAGCATTACCAGCAGGTTACTCAAAAATATGAGTTGTTTGGGGCCTGAAACTCACAATGGGAAGCAACAAAGCAATCAATGAATGGCACTGTGTTACCATAAAAGGGTTAGCTTTGTCATTATTCTTCATCATTTCTGAGCCAAAGCTAAAAACAAAAAAAGCTGTCAATTGAAATAGACTTTTTCTTAGTTCAATTTAAGAAATTATAAAAAAGCCAAAGTAAATTTAAATCTGCAAAGGAATTGTTGGTCACAAATGACTGTTTTTCCACTAGGTGCAACGATTCACCACTTTTGCATATTACAGTAGCATTTTTTCATAAAAATTTGTTTAAAAGAACCCTGTATTACACTAATACCTGCTGTGATTATTTTTCTTGATGCCTAACAATCATGATATAAAATACGAAATCAAAGAACCTATAATTTTTCTGAGTTAAATGGTCTTTAAAAGATAACTTCTTAAGTAACAGAAGAAAGTGGTTTTTATTTTACTAAATTACAAAACTGTAAATTTTTTTTCGCTACTGGGATAGCTAAACTCTAATTGAAAAATTCTTTATCATAAATACATTCAATGGTAACACCCTGAAAAAATTTATAAAGTCAAAGTATTAATATTGCATACACCAGATATTAACACAACTTTAATATAGTACCAAATTCTATAAGCTAGCCACTTTAAAAATTTCAAAATATTTCCTGTAGCTGACCAATCCGAGTCCATATCTATGTTATTATAAAAAACTCAATGATTAATCTCGTATTTTCATTTCTCCTGGGAGCAACCACTCAATATTTAAATAAATTCTATGCCTTCATATTTTTCGTTACCAATATTAACTTCATCCATTAATACAGTGCCATTAATATTAAATACCATCATATATGAGTTTATTTTACCGTCTACTTCTTCGCTTTTTAATGCAACCACAACGTCATCAGAAAAACCTGGTATGAATTTAAATGATGAAAACCCATGAGTGGGAATAAGTTTGCCGATCTTCGTTACTTTAAAATCCTGAAAATTCTCATCACATGAAATAAGATAATTGGTTCCCCTCTTTTCATCTAGATGGTCGTTATACTTTTCCTTGCTTGCACGTCTTGGCAAAAAGTACCATCTCTTTTTAATAGAACTCCAACAAACTGCTTCGTGAATAACGTAGCCAGGCGATGTAATGCCAAGGGCTTTNCTCCAACAAACTGCTTCGTGAATAACGTAGCCAGGCGATGTAATGCCAAGGGCTTTCTGAATGTTGAGATAAACTGGTCTCCAGTTGTGATGCTGTACTTCTCCTTGAGGCCCAATACTCTTTACATATTGTGGATTAAAATTAAGCACTTCACCTGTGGTCGTTGTCCATTCTTTGCCAAGCCCACCAACGTATAACGTCCTGTCCTTAACAGTCATCCACTCACCTTTGAAACCTTTGGCAACTGCTCCATTCCCATCAGTTAGCAATACCCAAGGCAATACCTTATCTTTTCTGACTTCATAGACGATGCCAGTTCGATCATCAACACTCAGAAGCTTGCTACTAAACTGAACAAGCTCCGACAATTCCAAACCCCGGCCTTTCTCTGCAATTGTGGACGTCAAAGTGATGGGCTTTTTATTCCATTCCACGCTGAAACTACCTTCTTTGTGGTGAATTAGGAATCCTTCCTTGTAATAACTTCTCCATATATTTGATTTACCAGGTACCTTGGAAAGTTCTTTGTCCAAATCTGAAACAACAGCAATATGGTATCGCATCCCATCATCAAATACAGGATCCGTTACAGGATACTTCGTATCGTAACGGCAAGCTTTATGGGCAGCACTGTGATGAAGATCTCTTGCAGTGCAGCTGCCATCACAATGAATATCATCGTTACTTTGATGTAAAATAACTATTCTTTTTAAAATAGGTCTCCCAACGTAAATAGTAAGAAATACTATAACCAATAAAGCAGCGATATTTAAGGCATGACGTTTCATTTCCTTTTTTCTTTTGACTGTCCACTTGTAATCAGTGCAAAGAAACTCGGCTGAAACTAGCATTCTTTTATATACACTGCCTATTAAACAACAAAGAAAACCGGGTTTTAATTGTTTGTTTACAGTCATTGGTTCAAAAAAACAAATCTGCAATTTTTTGGAGCTGGAAACCACGTAACCATCTTTGAAAGAATTCCGTGGCTCCCTATGATAAAAAGATGTGAATGAGAGGTTTGTCCGAAAATTTGCTGAGGCAGACCGTTAAGGGAGGACATGTCGAGCGGCAGATGTCGAGCGGCAGACCCGACGTAACGTTGGAAAAGACCGAATGAATGAGAAGAAGATAGGTAAGGGAGGACATAAGGCACGTTGGAGCGGATCCGGAGGACTGCAAGGAGCCCTGAAAGTGCCGCAGACTGTGTCGAGCGGCCGACATGTTCCAGCGATGGAACAAGACCGCAAGAAGATAGGAAAATTTCCTATCGACCGCGGCAGATTGTATGAGGTAATATTATGAGAGGATAATTTCGGTTTTGCACGCACAGGGGAGGAATGCCGCCTCCTCCGAAATCACTAACAAACTACCTCATTACACGAAAATAAGGAAGCAAGTAATTAACGCGAATTTTAAAAATTTGCGGTAATTAAGACGCCGTTAATTTATTCATCACATAAATTTTTCCACCGTTAACTAATCTCTGGCGCTAAAATGTCCCCCGTTGATTTCATCCAACCTTAATTCTTAAAAATAATTTTTAAACGCCTTCAAAGCACCTCGTAGATATATAATTTTGATCAATAGAAATAGAAAGAGAACAGATGTGTTGAAATTTTTAAGTTTTTCAATCTTCTCTTCAGAATGGCAAATAACATAATGTTACAAAAATTTTCTATGCTCTATCTTCATTGGCAGTGTTCATTTGAAAAGCAATATCGTCAACACTGCAATCACTGTCATCTCCGTCATCTCTACTTTCTTCATCAGTTTCTACCCCAAGTTCATGTAAAATCTCTTTTAACTTGTCAATATATTCACCGATCATAGGATACTTTTGCCACTAAAATAGATAATTTATCAAGAGAGTCCCTTGTAATGGAGACTTTGGTCGGGATCTCTAAACCACCTTGCAATAAAGGAGATGCCATGGGTTTCTTTTTATGAACCTCAACATCATATTTTGTCCCTTCTTGAATCGAATAACAGATGAAACGAAAGGGTTCTCTTGACACGTGCCCAACAACAATCAGGCCCATCTTTTCCCTCATCGAAACCTTTCCAGCAACCGAAAATTTATCATGGATGTTGTTGTGCTCTTTTTTCAATACTATTTTCTCTTGAACGTAAGGTTTCCAATCAACAGTATTAGAATAAACATGGTAGCCTCTCAATCCTGTGTAGAATTCAAATTTGTTCGCCATTGTTTATTGACTGTTATTATTCCAAATGATTTGCGATTGAATTCAGAATCATTCAAGCCATTACTCTGTGTAATAGAACCTTGCTGCTGCTCTGTTTTGGAACGTTCGAGTTAGGAAATATTCCAAATATTTATTACAATCATTACATCGTGAAACATCAATAAAGAAACTTAAAAAATGTCTCTGCTGAAGTTTTTTAAAAAATCTGAAAAAAACTCCGATGTGAGCCGTTCCAATATGTGCGAGCCTATGAACAATAGCTTGGCAAGTTATGCTTCACAGGCTCGCATTTCTGCATGCGAGCTTGAAAAAGTACACGAAAGTTTAAAAGGTGTTCAAGGATGGAGACAAAACGAACAGTTTATTCAGAAAAAGACATACAAGAAATCGCTAAGTATGCAGCAGTTTCTGGAGCTAAAGCTTCCATAAAAAAATTCCGTCAGAAGTTCCCACGTTTAACCGAAAGTACTGTACGTCCATGGGTAAAAAGCTACAACAAGTCTTTGCAAGAACATAAAAATGTGGATCTATCAAACGTTGTACCAAAAATTAGAAAACCTTGAGGTCGACCATTACTTTTAGAGGAAGAACTTGTTATCAAATTACGCTCGATGCTAACAAATCTGCGCAAAGCCGGTGCTTGTATCAATATTCACATCGTTCGTGGTGTGCTGAATGACTTGATTCGAGCAAATTTGGAAAGTACGTTGAATTTAAGGTAACAAGATCATGGACTCGATCATTGTATCAGCGGATGAAATTTTCACGCCGGGTAGTCACCACATCAAGACCAATAATTACTAGGTCACTTTTGTTGAAGTCAGATCGTAATTTCTTTTTGGCATTATCGACAAAGCTCTCAAACACAATATTCCAGATGATTTCATCATTAATGCCGATCAAACACCATTAAATTTTGTTGCTGCTGATGTTACAACGGCTGCTAAAGGGGAAAAACATATTTCTCGTGCTGGGGCAACAGATAAAAGAGCCATAACTGTTACACTCTGCGAGTCCCTAGATGTTCACATTATACCTTTCCAGCTGATTTTTAGCGGGAAAACACCAAGATCCTTACCAGACGTCAAATTTCCTCCTGGTTTTTGCCTTGCTTACAACGAGAAGCATTGGAGTAATGAAGCTGAAACTATGCGCTTGATAGAAAATGTTTTGATCCCATATATAACCAAAATCAAAGAAGAAAAATCTCTACCACAGTCACAAAAAAGTCTTTTACTGCGGGATGCTTTCAAAGGCACAATCGACCCAAAAAGTAATGGATGCATTTTCAATCTACAACATAGAATATGGTATGGTCCCCCAAAACATGACTCGCTTGTTGCAACCTTTGGATTTGACAACAAACGCATCCTTCAAAAAATTCGAAAAACGAGCATTTGGTGAGTATTTCACTACTTGTATCATGGGAGCGTTTCAAATCGACCCTGATCGAGATGTCACATCCAAAGAGGTAGACCTTCGCTTGTCAACTTTGAAACCTCAGCACGCCAAGGTGATGACCGAATTGTACCATCATTTTCAATCTCAAACAGGGAAAGAGATAATCAAAGCTGGATGGAAAGCAGCAGGCATCACGGATAACTTGAAAACTGCCCGTAAAAACAATAAAAACACTATCAAAGAGAACCCATTTAGGTATTTTTTTTTAGCATTTTAGATAGAAAGATAAAATACGCATGATGACATTTCATTATTTCTCTTTTCCTCTCTTAATTTGAACCTCTAAAAAAGTGTCTACCTTTTTGAGAATTCGCATTATTTAAATACCTTCTGAAAATTTGAAATCCGTTGATTCGCGTTAATTACCACACACTTTGAAATCCAAGTTCGAAATTCGCGTTAATTCTTTATTGCATTTATTATGGGGCCGTTAATAACTTGCTTCCTTATTTTTGTGAAATAAGGTAATTAAACTTCCCCGAAAACAATGTTTTCACCGATTGCAAACCGCCGATAAAAGAATTAGACCCCCTCCAAAAAACACATATTTTCTTGACGGTTACAGAGAAACAAAAATCAGTGATTTCTGACTTCTTTTTTGTCTTGCCAAGGTTATTGTTTATTGTGGAGAGATTATAAACCGTAGAATAAACGAGAGATGAACTTTATGGCTATTATAATTACACATTGTGGGGAATATATTCACCATGACAAGAGAAAAACAAACTGCACGACTGACCTGATTTAATGACAAAGTAAAAAAAGTATGAATCCCCAAGTATATATAAACGCAAAAATGTTTGTTTGTTTGTGTGTGTGTGTGTGTGTGTGTGTGTGTGTGTGTGTGTGTGTGTGTGTGTTTGTCCGGGGTTTTCTCCGAAATGGCCGGGCCAATCTACACCAAATTTGGTGTGAAATAACATTTTTTTACCAGGGCTACTTTTCCGCCACTTTGAAGATAGTAACTCTGTGATTGTAGGCTATAAAAATCGGGCCTCCGAGGTCATTTGAGGCTGTTGGAGGCCATTTTGTCTTTGGAAGATCCATTTCTAGCTCAGTGAAGCAAACTTAAAGATGGTAACCGTTCCTGAGAGAACCGTTTCTATGGTGTAATGGTTAGCACGCTGGACTTTTGATCCAGCGATCCGATTTCCTTAAAAGACAAATGCAAAATCAAGTTTTTAGCTTTCTTTTCCTATCAATTATCGAAGGAGAACAACTAAACAGAATAAAAAGTTTTCTGTACTGTAGAACCTCGAAAAAAGTTCATTATATTTTTGAGCACAGGGCTGAAGTAAAAATGCATCTATCTGTATCTACATATATAAAAATGAGTATGTTTGTCTGTTTGAAGTAAATTTATGAGAAAACTACTAAACCTAGGACGCTGAAGTTTGGAGTGCGAGTCTATCTTTATCCAGGGGAGGATCTGAGATATAAAAGGTTGACCTCGGAGGTCATATTCTGGGGCGTTAGTGGACAGCAACTCCCATTTTTAAGGTGAAGGAGGCCTCCAGTCAATATTTTGAATAAAATTTAAAATACAGAAATTTCAAGATATTTTCTAATAAATAATTTATATTTATAATAAGCTGGAAATTTTATGTTGGATGTTTAAGAGTCAGTAGTGAAAGTGACATTTTCATCCTTACTGAAGGAGGGAAAACCAAAATCATTGTTTACCAAGAAGTTCTAAAAAATTAAATTGATACTTTTAATTTACAGTAATGGTCAGAACCATTGAGGTTCGTTTTTCTATATTCTGTTATGTTGTTCATTGTTTTGAAACCCTGTTCGAGTATTTGTGTTTAAACTGCATTCAAGTGTAGTTCTACCATTATCTCAGTTCAGTAACATTTAGTCATTCAAATGTGAATTTTCAGTCAATTTATATTGTACATTTGATTTAATGGCATTGGAAGACGAAGGAATATAATGGTTGTTGGAACTTTTCAATAAAATATGGGAGGCAGAGGAAATACCAAAAGATTGGGAACTCAGTTCTTTGATTCCCATTTTTTAAAAATAAAGGCAGTGCTGAAGAGTGTGAAAGCTATGGGGGAATTAAATTGTTAGAACATACGATGAAAGTCTGTGAAGGGATAATCGATAAGAGGCTTAGAAGGCAAATAGAAATTGATGATATACAATTTGCATTTATGCCTGGAAAAGGAACCACCGACCCGATGTTCATTATCAGACAGAGGCAAAAAAAAAATACCTCGAAGGTAACGAACTGCTGTATATGGCATTCGTTGATTTGGAAAAAGCATATGACCGCGTACCACATGATGTAGTACTTTGGTGCTTGAGAAAAAACGATGACGGAAAAAATGGTAAAAGTAGTAGCCAGCCTCTACAGCAACAGCCAGATCAAAGTAATTTGCGCAGCCGGAGAATCGGAAAACTTCGAGATCAGAGTCGGATTACATCAGGGTTCTTCACTTAGCCGCTTCCTGTTTGCTCTGGTAGTCGACACCATAACGAAGGATATAAGCAGAGGACTATCAGAGGAGCTGTTGTATGCAGACGACCTGGTTATAACAGCAGATAATAGAGAAAAGTTGGAATCGAAGTTTCATAGGTGGCAGGAAGCGATTGAATTGAGAGGTTTAAAAATGAATAGCAAGAAGACAGAAACAATGGTATCTCCAAAGAATGAGTAGATAAATATTAACATTAGAGATAGACATGGGGAAGTGATTGAGCAAGTGAATTTGTTCTGCTATTTAGGAACAACCATTCAGCGACAAGGATGAGCTTGGGTGAAGTGGCAAAAAGTGACTGGCATAGTATGCGACACGAGAATACCAATAAAACTCAAGACAAAGATCTATTCATCAGTGCTACAACTAGTATTACTAAAAGGTGTAGACGTCGAACCTTTAATAAGGAGATTGGGAAGACAGAGTCAAGTGGAGAAAAAGGTGTCGAGCGGCAGACCTGACAAACGTCGGATGAAGGCTGAATAATAATAATAAAAATAATTTGATTTAATGGAAACAAAAACAGGACAAGGGCATTGCGTTCTTGAAAAGCCTACTAAATTGCACATTTTTACCAGAGCAACGCCGGGTACTTCTGATAGTAAATGTATAAGACCATTGTCAGAAGATAGCTCATTTTTTAGATTTTCTCTACAACTAAGACTTCCGATGAAACAGTACCTTTATATTGAACTTGAAATTAAATGCATCTTGATTCAACATCAATTTCATTTAACTCTTTATAATTACCCGTGCCATCTTCATAAAGAATTCTTATTTTATCTAACGTTACAGAGGAGCCGTGGCTTAATGGTTAGTGCAACTGCACCGTAACCAAGAATTCATGGTTCGATTCCCCGAGCGGGGGACTTTGACAATTCACAAAAGAAAATACCATTGTTTTGGCGTCAGGAAGGACATCCGGCCAAGGAATTCCTCACTGCCAAATTCAAGTCACTGTAAAGGGCACCGTCTGAACCCCAATTACTGGGGGAAAATGACGTTAAACCTAAAAAAATATTTAAAATTAATCTAACGTTACGTTAAACCATGCGACTGAAAACGAAACGAAAAGTGCAAGTATTTCAAAGTAAAGTGATTTTCTCCAATTAATTGGGTTTTTCCTTTTTGGGTCCCATTGGACCAATTTCACTCAGTAACATAGCAAAAGTATTTTATGCATATGAGGGTTAACAGGTAACTGACTTTCTTAATTTTCAGGGTATTAGGGTACTTGCCTTGCCTATGTGCCGTTCCCGATCCGGAGGTTGGCGACCACAGATCTCCAGCCCTCGCGATCCTGAGCCTCGCGCCGTAGCTGTTCTTGGTCGAAACTGGTCACTCTCCTGAAGTTGTCTGACCACTTCAGACGTTGGCGGCCTCTCGCTCTTCTTCCGAGTATACGTCCATCCAGAATGTCACGCTGGATGCTGTTGTGCCTCATTATATGGCCAAAGTATCTCGTTTGCCTCATCATGATGTTCTTCAGTAGACACTTTGTCGTTCCCGACATCTGAAGCAGTTCAGCGTTCGTCTTCATCTCCTTCCAACTGACTCGTAGAATACGCCGGTAGCACCACATCTCAAATGCTGCAATCTTCTTCTCCACTTTCGATGTGATGATCCACACTTCACAACAGTAGAGAAGTGTTGACCACACATATGCTTTGGTAAGCTTTAGTCGAAGTGCCAGACTGATCTTGCGACATGTCAGAACTTTTCTGAAGCCATTAAAATTCGATTTTGCCATAGCTATTCTGATTTTGATTTCTTCTTCGCATCTGCCGTCACTAATTACTGTAAAACCTAAGAGCTTGAATTTCTCTACTTGTTCCAGTTGCTTCCCATTTACTACGATTTCGCTCTTCACTGGCTGGGAAGATTTATCAACTGTCATCGTCTTAGTCTTGTCTTCATTTATCTCCAGTCCTATTTCCCTGCTTCTCCTATCTACTTCAGTAATGATATCTTGAAGAGCAGCTTATGAGTTTACAATGATGGTGGCGTCGTCGGCGTATCTTATTGATTTAATATTCTTTCCTCCTACTCTAAAACCTGCCATTGGTTGTATACTCCTTGAGACCTTTTCAGCATATAGGTTGTATAACGTTGGTGACGTGACACACCCTCGGCGAACTCCTCTCTCGATTGGCACAAAGTCGCTACAGCTGTTGCCGACTCTGACTGCCGCCTCTTGATTCCAGTATAGGTTGGTGATTATTCTCAGATCTTTTCCATCTACGTTTATTTCCTTCAGATCTTGCACAAGTTGATCGTGTTTTATCCTGTCAAAAGCTTTTCGGTAGGTCAATAAAGCAGAGATAGACCGTGCTTTGCATTTCAATAGCTCTTTCTAGGAGATTTCTTACGCAAGATATAGCCTCTCTGGTTCCTTTTCCTTTGCAAAAGCCAAACTGATCTTCTGCTAGCTCATCATCCACTTTTTGTCTGATACGGTTTTGAATGATTGCTAGGAATATTTTAGTCACTTCACTCATAATACTGATTGTTCTAAAATTGGTGCCATCTGCAGCTCTCTGCTTCTTCGGAATTGTGATGAATACAGATTGATTCAACTCCCTTGGGATGTACCCTGCGTCATAGATCGAATTGCAGAGAAATGCTCTTTCATACCGGTTTCACCCATATGTTTGGGACGTTTGGCACATATGTTGTCTCTTTCTGCTGCTTTCCCAAAACGAAGCTTGTTTATAGCTAACTTAACTTCCTCTTCTAGAATTTCTCGTCCACTAGTACAGTCTGGGGCATCTGGTCTAGCATCTGATCTATCTTGATCTGAATATAACTCTGATATGTATTCCTGCCAGTGGCTTGTCACTTCATCAGAACTGAATAACATCTTGCCATCTTTGCTTTTGATGCATAAACCGGCTTTCATGTCTTCTTTGTTTGCGAGCTCCCTAACTTTCTGGTGCACTTCCTGATTGTTATGCCTCTGATCTGCTTCTTCCAGCTCCTAAACACTGTCTCTCGATCCATTCTTCCTTGGCCTTTAGACACTCGGCTTTCACTCTTTGGTTTAATATTTTGTAGTTCTTTGTACCTTCGCTCCATCTTCTCTCCTGCATCAGATTCAGTATGTCATCATTCATCCAGCATTTGTTCTTCTTTCGCTTTTTCTCAGGGAGAACCAGCTGTAATCACAACATTTTTGAATAGGTCCCAACATGCTTCTATACCTGCTGCAACTTCCCTCGTAACAACTCTCTCAAGTAATGTGAAGCCATTAGTAACCTACACACTGTATCTTTGTTGTATCTCTTCATTGCGCATCTTTGAGAAGTCAAGTAATGTGGGCTTGACAGCTTTCTTCATGGCTTGCTTGACTTTGACTTGCATTTTGCAGATCACCGGAACGTGGTCTGAATCCATGTCAGCTCTTGGGTAGGCAGTGTAACTGCTAATGGAGTTCCGTATCAGTAGATAGTCAATTTGATTTCTGTGAAGGTCTCCAGGGCTCCTCCAAGTGTAAAGCCGTCTCGGATGCTGGTTGTAGAATGTGTTTACCACCATCAAATCGTTTTCCTCACAGAATTCGATTAGGCGACTCCCTCGCTCATTTCATGATCCTAGGCCCCAGTTGCCCACAATGTCCACGTAACGCCGGGTTCCAACCTTGGCATTCATATCTTCCATGACCATGAGCACATTTGATTGTACTTCTTTCAAAACTCTTCGCAAATCTTCATAGAATAGCTCTATGTCTTCTTCTGAATCGTCGGCAGTTGGTTCATACACTTGGATGAAACATGTATTGAACGGCTTTGAATTGATCTTCAGCAATAGAATTCTATCTGCAACTGGCCAGAATCCTGTTATGTTAGTCTTCAGAGAGGAACGTACAAGGAAACCTACACCTCTGCTCTGTGTATCTCCTCAAGAAAAAATGAAAGTGAATCCTTCCTTGTCAATAGTACCGCTGTCCTTCCAATGTGATTTGCTAACCCCCATGACGTCACAGTTAAGTCGCTTGGCTTCTAATATAAGATTATCTAATTTGCCTACTTGAAGGAGGGTTCGCACATTCCATGTGCCAACTCTCAGAGGACGTTTTCTAGAGTTAATGGTGACGTTATCAGGCATATGCCTTTCCGACGAATTTGAGCCTACACCGTCATTATGGACACATCTGCTGTCACAGACTTCGTGCACTATAGGGAAAGCGACCCTACAATTGTAAAAGTCTAACCCCCTCACTACGTTTCGCCCGCCAGTTGAAACGGTGTACCGGGTTGTGGTCACTGCCGTGCACAAACCGTTACTGGGAGCCAGTAGTGAGAGTTGAGTGACTGAGAAGAGATCCCATGTGTTCAGCCATTAGTCAAGACCAAGGTAGCTGCTGAAGCATCACAGGTAGTATCTTCACCAGTACACCCCATACAACCCATTAGAGTATTAGTTTCTGAGAAACAAGTTTTGTAGAAAAAAGAAGTTTGTAATTGCCCAAACTGATACTTCATGCACTGAATGTGTGCGTATTCCGATAATTTATCAAAAGTGAAAGAACATAACTGCATACAAGTGATTGCTACTTAAAAAAGTTTATTAGATTCAAATAACAAAACCAATATTTATGACTAACGATGTAGCTTGATAACAGTGGTACATCAAGTAAACAATGATAAACACATACTGGGATCAATTATTTAATGACTCGTGGCAAACAATTCCTATAAATGTAGGTATATATGTATAAATATTATAATATATTGCGCATAAAAAGCGTAGCATTTTTTCTAATTTGGCCACTGGGGTATTGTAAGGCTGCTCCATGCGAAGAAGATTACAGTCCCATGAATATTATCTTGATAGATCTGCCCTGCAATGTGACGGCGGGAAACGTTTCAAACTTGGCTCATGGCATGATAAAGCTCTTACAGCTATAGCTTCCTCTGAGTCAATAAAGTTCAGAATTTTCAAGGTTTCAAACTTCATATTCATCAATGGCGATGGACCTCCTATTACAGCAAGTTAATCTGAAGCCGTACTTGAGATCATGGGTGCTCAAACGTCGACCTACAGACAACACTAGATTATCGAAATTAGCTGAGAAAACGGTCCACAAGTAAGTTGTAGGATCTGTGCGAACAATATTACTTTTAAAAATATGGTAGAGCGACATACATGAACATTATTACTTATTTTTATCTTGCAATCTTTTAAAATTTGTAGCTATACTTTATTAGAATTCAAAATCAAATTGGATGTTTTAAGTACACCAATAAATTTCAATTCCACATTTGGCAAAGCTATGTGGGAGATGTTTTATTGATATTATCCCAAAAACGTAGTGAAATGCTATTTTTGTGTTTAACCTTTGCGGTTACCCTACCTAAAACATTACCATTTCATCACTACCCAGAACATATTATTGTGCAACTTGGGCTTCTTACGCAAATGCTGTATATTCTGTCATCAGAACAATTTTTTTCGAAGAAGGCAGTCAAATAAAACTATTTCACAAAAATATTTTTCTAAAAAATACGTTTGCCAGTTGCCCTTGTCTAACTGATTGTTTTTTCAGGACTTTATTTGAAAAAATTACCTCAACTTTTTTATTTGCTGCAATTAAGCAAGTTCCCTGTAATATTTGTCTGTAAAATAAAAGCCTATTATTATATTTCTTTAGCGAAAAAAAATTATAAACAGAGAGACCATTTCCAAAATTAGTATATAAAGCAATTTCCTGCTAAGTCATTATGAATTGTGTCAAAATTATGTAGAGAAAAAGTCCTCATCTGTTGGTACGAACCTTGTCCCCGCGAGAAGCCTGCATAAAAATATGGGCTTATTGAACTGTATGAAGAATTGATGTTTTTAAATAACTGAAGATGTTTTGAATAGCCAAATAATGTAATAAAAGAAAAATAAAGCAGACAAGCAAACTTTTGAACCTCGATGTTTAGAATGTCAAACGAGAGCACTTGTTTCGATATCTTTGTAGTGAGTGTTTTATATGCAGCTAACAGTTCTGTTTCTTATCAAAGCGTTAATTCATTTCTTTACACAATTTGACTTTTGGGGAAAAAAACTCTTCTCTCAGACTTCGTTTGTCGTACAGGAAAACTCTTTAAAACACCAAGGGCAAGCAATTGTGAAAAGTTCGTTTTTTCAAAGGGTCATCAGAAGTCGTCGAGGAAAATTTTATTTGGTTGTTTCGGATCGTCACAAAAATGTGTATTTTTTTAAGGAGGTGTAATTTCTCCCCTTTGCAAAACTAGCATGATTTGGTTTTAGTACCAGAGAATTCCAGATAAATGTAATGAAAACGTCTTTCAACTGAACAGAGTACTCGAGCAACCAATAAAACAGAACAAACTACAATAACACAGCCAACCTAAAAGAAAAGAGAGGCCAAAGGGCCAAAAGAAAATCGTGCCTAAAGAATGAACGATTGAAAAGATTATTAAGGCACAACAAAGATTGTAACGATACATCAAGGATTATTTTAATGGGAAGTGAACACAAACCCAACCCCATTCAGATAATGAGTACCAAATATTTTCAATCTGAGAATGGTTAAAAAAAATAAAAATAATAATTACGTTTGCACTGGCTGCTCACCCGACATTGTCTTTCTTTATGTATACATTTAGGTTTGTTAGCCACGAGAATTATTTAAACACGATTAGAGTTGATTCAAAATAGAGTACGAAGTAGCGCGATGACCTTGACTCAACTATCAGTCTTATAACTTGTTGTCAAAAGTAAAAGTAAACTTGATTGTTATTGTATATCTTCAAGCACAAGGAACACAAGCAAGCGTCAAGAACTCAAAGTAGCTGGAAATGTTTCTGAAAACTTCAAGAACTTTTGGGTTAAGATTCAATTATTTTTGTATTAAATTTTACTACAGGGACCTAGAAAAGGATTCTGACACTGAAATAGTATAACATTATATCGAAATAAAACTTTCCCGATATCGAGACGATTGTTCCGAGGTTTCTATCCAACTCGGTAATACGCTATCTTCTTTCCTCAGAATACTATGTGCAGGAAGCCTACTAAGTTCAAGGACTTTAGCAACGAACTATGTGGCTAATTTCATGCATATTGGGTTCGTTTTATCTCTGGTAGATGCCAGCCCTGGTTATTGTAACTGTAGCGAGTCTCGGCCTGCTGCAAGCTAAATCTATGCATGGGAATGAATATTAAGCAGTATTACCTTAAGGTCCAATCAACCCATGATGGGAAATTAACGATGGCGACAACTACACGATCCCAATCAATCTTCAAACATAAATTGTTACACCCGCAGCTCATACAAAGGCATATGACATTGGAAAGCCAAATCCAAAGGCCCGCTGTTATTGATAAAATAAGAATGAAAGTCCGAAAACCTCTCAGATTATCAACATGGGATGCAAGGATTTTAAACAAAAAAGGTCGATCTGATCAATTGATTGAAGGTTGTAAGAAATTTGACATTGACATCACAGCTATACAGGAGCAAAAGTGGAAATCAAACCTCGATTATGTTCCATGTCACCATTCTTCATAGCACAAACTATCACCGCTATTACGCTTCAGAAACCAACAAGGCTATGGAGGAGTTGGAATACTTGTAAAGAAAAAACCTGATCAATTTTACCTCGCAGATCAATAAAGTTAGTAATAGGGTCATAAACGTGACACTCCGATATAATACACAAATAAAAGTAATTTTGGACTATACTCCAAAGGAGAGTCTAGATGCTAAAGGGAAGGATATGTTCTATAATCAGTTTATTGATGCTTTATCCAATACTCCGAACCATAATTTTTTTTTATTCTTGGGCACCTTAATGCACACGTTGGAAGGGAGTCGCATGAAAACTAGACACAAATTATAAAAGGAAAAGACCAGCTAGCTTATGTGATGAGGTTAAACGTTTCTCTCAGGATTCCATCCCCAGCTATACAAAACAGGACAATCCTAAAAGTGGGAGCACTAAAATGATGTCAACTAAACCCAACTGAACCACATCATTATGCGGAGAAAATGGAGAAACTCTCTTAAGGAATATAGAGCCTACTCCATAATAGAAACAATTCAGACCACAGGATGGTAACTGAACATTTAAAAATCAGCCTGAGAGTACTTCAAGAAAAGAAAAAGGGATGTTGGGAGGAATTTTGAAGCTTTAGTACATTCTGTTGATTTACAAGAGCAGTACAATGTTAAAGTCAAAAATCGAATCAATCTACTGGCTAATAACTTCAGTCAAGAGCCATTACAAGCAAGATAGGACACTGTTACTATAGTTTTTGATGAAACCAACAGAAAATGCTTCCCAAAAGTCAAAATCCAAGGATGTATTGGAAAGTGATGGACACATTCTAAGAAGATTATTGAGGCATATTAACAAAGGTAGCATCTTATTTTAGCTACAGTTATAACCTTAAAGAGAACTTTCGACTCTGTTGATAGGGAAAATATGTTGAAACTACTTTGAAAGTAAGAAATATCCCCAACAATTCTGAGCGCCGTCGCCATAATTTACCGAAACAGGAAAAGCATTACTTGACTAGAAGACATACTAAATGAAGCATTTTACGTCAAAACGATTGTCCTTCTAGGAGACATCCTAGCTCCATTCCTCTTTTTTATCGTCTTGGATTATGTTTTAAGACAAACAAATCCTTCAGATGAACTTCAGACAGATTCAGAAACCTTGTTTTCTAATTTGGATTTTGCTGACGATATTGTTGTACTTGATTCAGATGAGACAACAGCTGAAAACCACTTAAAAATATTGAATAAGTTGGCTGATAGGTAGGCTTAAACATAGGTAGAGAAAAACAACATCTTACTTGTTAATTCTGTACTAAGTAACCCTGCTCCACCCACACTTACAAATGTTGAAGTTGTGAAAAAAGTTAAGTAACTTTGAGCCAACAGAGCCTCCTCACACAGATACTTTTTTTCTGGAAACTGAATAAAATTTTCAGGTTCACACAGATACAAAACAAACCAAAGCAACCTTTCTTTAAAACTTTAATTTTCTCAATACTTCTTTTTGGTGCAGAAACATGGACGCTTACACAGGAGTTCAAGAATGAATTTAACTCCTTTGCAACAAGCTGCTATAGACAATTGTTTAATGTAAAAAGCACAGATAAACAGCAATTGATAAATTCTAAATGAGGTAAGACAAAGAGACCTTGCCGAAACAGTCATTGCAAGACAATTACGAAATTTAAGCCATTAACTAAGAATGCCTGCCAACTCAATCATCAACAAGTATGCTCTCTACGCCATTAGCCAAGGAAGAGAGAGAAGAGAAAGACCAACCATTAACCATGTCAAGCAAATGCAAGAAATTATTGGAAAGGATATCAAGGTATTGCAACATAAAGCGACCAACAGGGAGTCATGGAAGGAACTTGTAGTCCGGGGTTTGACACACAAGCCTCCGACTAAGTAAGATAAGGTAATGTGTGTGGAATCAGAGGAATTTATAGTACTTGTTTTATCACTTGTGACTGTTGCAATCACTATTTTCGTGATTAGGCCATTTGTGAGTAGGAAGTTTATGAAACATAAAATCCTCCCAAAGGGGATAGTTACGCCTGTAATGGAAATTTGTGATACTAAATCTCAATATGCTGAGAGAGATGGAGAATCTATTTGTACCCAAAGACTTGGAAGTCGAAAATTCCTGAAGGTATAGAATAATGTTTTGAATTCTTATAAGTCGGCTACTCCTCCACTCTTTGATGCTCTTCTATTTCCTCTGTCCTCTAGAGAAAAGACTTATCTTTTTGCTGGACTGTTTTCCACCAATGCCTCCCTGAATAATACTAGTGTGTCTTTGCCATAGTTTCTTCTGCAAGCAGATCAGATTTTGGACACATCATGATAAATCCAAAGTTAGTTGCAGAGATTTTTTATGGGTTTCATCAATGTAAAACCATGGTCTAGATTTGATGCTGGTACTTGTCTTGAAACAGTGTGCTTTTGAGCTATCTTCCTTGCTCTCCAAATATTTTTATCTTTGCCTATCGGAATCTTGTTTTCCGCTATCCACGAAAGTTTCTGTTGTTCTTGTCTTCAAGAATGCAGATCTTTGGAATCCTTCTGTCCTTTCTCTCAAATCTTAAGATGCGTATCACATTAGATGAAATTACATTTGATGAGAATTCCATTAACCCTGGCGTACCTCAAGGTTTTATTCTTGGTCCGATTTTCTTCCTCTTTTATATCTGTGATCTTCCTAGTAATTTGCTTCGGTTTAGCAACATATATGGTGATGATACTACCCTGTACTTTGGAATCGATCATACGCAAACTAGCAGGAACAAGTCAAAGGTGCGGAAGATCTAGAATCTGACCTTCAGAGTGTTCCCATATTAACGCTGGTGACGTTGCCTTTTCTCTTAAATAATGTTTGTCAGTGAGAATGCTTGGTTTGTCATTTTCTCCAGATATTCTTTTGGGTTCTTTTCTTCAATCTATTGCCAACCCTGCATCTAAAAAAGTTGGTTTTTTGTACTGTACTGCGAATTACTTTACATCTGAGGCCATCGTTCATCTCTTTAAAACTACCATCCGCCCTTGCATGAAGTACTGTTGCCATATCTGGACAGGTGTTCCTTCATCCTATCTTGATGTCATTGATAAAGTTTAGAGACGTGTTTGTAACTCAATAGATCCAAATCTTACTGCAACTCTTCAGCCCTTGTTTCATCAACGGAGGGTGTCTTGTCTTAGTGTTATCACAGGACTAAAACAATTACCTTCTTCATTGAGCAAATGAACAAGCAGAAATTCCAACAAACATGAACAAACAAAAACTCCAACTTTTTAGAGAACAACATCATAAAAACATCACAACAGCTGTAGCTTTGTATTTGTTGATGAATCGAAGCAATGAAAAAGATTTGCTTTGAGACTGTACTTCCCAAACTTCCTTACATCTGTGACCCCATTTCCAAAATTAGAAAATTCGCGACCATCTATTTTCCAGTCCACAACAATAATAATCATAGATAACAATCAAATAATAACTTTGAAAACATGACCACAATAGTAGTGTGGTGAATAAATTACAATTTTGAAAAAAACTTGTTCTGTTTATTTTTTCTAAACCTTTCAATATTCCTAGTTAATTACATCAGTGTCATGGCTGCTATTGAACTTACTCAATTAATAAGGTAATATTGGGGACTGTTTTTGGTTGCATATTGTTATGAAGTTTCAAAGTGGTTTTTGTTTTTGCATCTTTTTGTAGGTGTGCTGAAAAACCTGATTCAGAAGTGTATGTTGCAGGAAACGATAACAGAATTGTCATTGCAAGTCATTCCGTCTTTCTTAATTTTGTTTGAACGTTTTGACCCAAAATTAAGTTAGGGCTATTTTCAAAAAGAGAACACGGGGAGAGAAGTAATTTTTCAGGTTAACGATGTCCTCCTTTAAATGATCAGACACACTTTCAATAACAATTTCTGAAAGAAAGGATTATTGATATAACATGTTTTAACGACTGGTATTGTTTACAAAATTCACAATTTTTATCACAACATCCAGAGCATCAGGAGATATAAAGCGTAGAGTTTTGTTAGCCAGCGCGTACCTGTATCATACAGTGTATGCCAATTGCCTTACGAGCTTTTTCTTTGTATCTCTCCTGAAATGCTGACTTGTGTCCATCCATTGCAGGAGCACCATCTGAGCAAACCCCACAAGTCTTTTCCCACCTGTTACCAGTACTTTCCAAAAAACAATCCATTTCATTTATCGCATCTTGGGTTTTCGTAGTTTTGTGCAAGTTGGAGCAAAATGGAAACGCTTATTTCTTCAAGAGTAAAATATCTTGAAAAGAACAACAGATGACAAGATGATGTCACAGGAGTACTCTTATCAAGAAATCCAGCAAATACCAGAAATTTTTAAATTTTCAAAACGGCAGTAGTATTGGCATCCAAAAACATGCCAACTATCCTGTTCTCAATAATATCGTTTGAAAACGCAATCTTCCATAGAAAACAACCTACTACTTTTATTATGGAGGTTTTGGTCAAAGTTTTGCTAATACTGTGAGATTTCTTTTGCCTAGCAGTATATAGGGTAGCTTAGAATAAGCATGAATTATACACGTGTCTTCTTTAGAAAGCTGCTACTAGTTCCCAGCCTTTACTTTTTCGATATCTTGCTGAAGTATGGGGAAAAACCTTTGTCACATATTTCGTACTTGAGATGATTTGATTACAATTGTTATTTGAACTTCTATGTTTTCATTGACTCAGCACTGAAAACAAAATTACATACTACATATTGGGGCTTTGAAGCCCAGCCATCTACAATACAAGTAAATTAATATTTGAGATATGCATTCAATTACTCACTTTTTAACTGGAAGCTGCCACTGTTACTGAAAAGTGACACTCCGCAGGGAGAGGAGAGAAAGAAACGATGTCACGCCGCTTTTGAATATAATGAAAAATAATACAATGTAAGAAAATTTCAAAAACGTTGTGCTTGGCTCATTTTTATTGACGTTTCTGAATCATCTTTTTGTGCTGATTCCAAATATGCTATTTGTTTTTCTTTACCAACGTTCATTTTTCAACAAGTGTTAACTTTGCATTTCTGGTACCTGGCATTTTTGTGTTGCCTTCATTTTTGTCAGGAGAAGTGATTACGCAACAAAAACAACATATTTGCAACCATTAATCTTTATAAAGTTCAACTTCAAAGGAGCGCTGCATGCTAATGTTGACTGATCAAACATAAACTTTTGTTGAGCCGACTAGATGTCTAAGCTTCCCGTCTAGGCTCATACCATTTTGCTAATTCAGCGCAGTTTGTTTGTTTTTTATTTAGCAAGCACCAAATAAGACCGATGTGAACAAAGCTATTGATGTGCAATGATCTTTAGTGCAGAGTTTTGTGCAGCATAATAAATATGATTACAATCACGGGAAAGGTGATCAGAAGTCAAGCAATACCCTTCGCTTCATAACTGCTTCATATTTTGTGAATAGTTTCCTCCACATTGCTCAGGATTGATTTTGGGATATTAATATTAATTTTTCCTTAATTTTACGATGTCTAGCACAAATAGGATGTGCAATAACTCTCCCAACAACTTCTGTTACGTTTGTGAGTATTAAATTGCCAGAAAGCATATCTCTTATAAAATCATGAGAAGGAATAAGACTTGGGTAGCCTATCGACTGTACTTTGGGATACCAATGGGCGATCAGGATAAGCCATTTTTAGAACGTGCCGATCAAGCCTTGAAGGATGGCTACGAAATAAAGAAAGAGTAATGCCGTTCGCAATTCCACGAGTATGGAGAGAGCAAAGCAATCATCATGACGATTGTATCTTCTGAATGATCGATGTTTCAAAGTATAGGAAGCGTAAAGGAAGAACATCTCTTCATTATCCTGACATTTCGTCATCCAGAGCGCCTGTTTCACAGATACCTTACAGTCTCCTTTCAACAAATTCCATTCTTTTAATCGAGATGTTAGTAGTTTAGCTCCAGACTTAGTTAGACCTAGATCTCTGATCAGATCGTCAAGTGCCTGTTGATTTGGATAGTGAGGTTTAGTGCTACCGGTTGGACTATAGGCTTCATCTTGACCTTCAGTACTTGTAGCCGCTGAATCACCAGATGATATCTCTATCTCAGTTTCAAACTGAAAACAAAGTGCAAGCAATGAGTTAGTGATAAAATACTTGAAGATAGATTTATGATTATAATAATTATTGCTTAAAACCCCCAAATTGATTTGTGAAACGCACTGCTGAAATCACTAGATACATCGTACTTACATTTTCGGGAGGTTGCGGTACTGGTAGTTGCTCATCGTGTACCGAAAGCGTCATGCCGTGTTTGAGAGCTTTTTTGATGCCAGTGGTGATATGTTCTATTTCAATGATATAAACAGGTTATTTGCTGCTATCGGATTCGAACACGAGCCTTCCGAATGGCATTTATTCATAGATAGCTCTGCAAGGAGTTTGAAAGCGGTTCTAATACACAACGCAACAAACACCCATCAGTTCTTCTTGTTCATTCCGTACACAAGAAGGAGAATTATGACAACGTCAAACAGCTCCTTGACAACATCAAATACAGCAGTTTCAAGTGGGATGTCTGTGGTGACTTGAAGATGACATGGTTTTTATTGGGATTTCAAGGTGGATACACGAAATATTCATGTTTCTTGTGCTTGTGAAATAGTAGGGCGGACAAAGAACTCTATGAACGGAAAGCGTGGCCTCTCAGGGAAGATTTGCAATCAGGAAAGCTGAATGTTATCCGGCCTGCTTTGGTGGACCGCAAGAAGATTCTGATACCTCCTGTCCATATTCAGCTGGGACTTGTCAAACAGTTTGTGAAGGCATCAAGTACGGAAGGACCAGTTTTTTAAGAAATTAGGTCCATGTTTCCTAAGCTGTCTGAGGCAAAAGTCAAAGCAGGTATTTTTGTTGGACCAGAGATAAAGAAGATGCTGGAATCAGATAACTCGAAGCTGTAATGAGCGACATCGAACGGGATGCCTGGAGCGCTATTCGAAATGTTATCCAGAGCTTTCTTGGTAACAAGAGAAGTCCAAACTACAAAACTCTTGTCTCACAACTTGTCGCAGCTTTCAAGTGCATGGGATGTCGCATGTCCTTGAAACTGCACTTTTTACATTCACATCTAGACTTTTTCCCTTTCAATTTCGGAGCTGTCAGTAAGGAGCATGGCAAGTGATTTCATCAAAATATCACTACCATGGAACGTAGGTATCGAGGACGATGTGATGCCTCAATGATGGGAGACTACATATGGTCAATAGTGCGAAGTGATAAATCGGAGCACTCAAGACATCACGTTCGGCAAAGTTCTTTCAGCTATAGAGCACACATTTACTACAGTTACAGGTGTGACAGCATTTGATAGCTACATGTATAACAACTATTCTCTCCCCACTTATGCTATGCTTAATAACTAACATTAACGAGTGTGTTATACTTTACGTAAGCCTCTCAAATTTAGGTGGCAACTTCTCACAATCGTGCAAATGGTGTAAACTTGCTATTTATCATAATAAAACCACATTGTGGTTTATTGTCTTGTTGTAATGCATCAGTGTTAGGCTCATATTTCGGGTAATTTTCAGTATTTTTCAAAAAGTGACTATGCTCAGTATCATAAAAACGAACGATGGTTGAGAAAAATAAATGTGATTCTCGGATTCAGTGCACAAAAATACATTGGAAAACATCAAAAAAATGTGTGAAGCAAAAATGCTGTTACATTGTGTAATAAGTCCAAAGACGTGTTCCTAGCGCATTGTCGTGTTCTGAATTGATGTAATGCAAGAGCACATGTACAGTTTAAATCGTTGGATACGCAAATGACAAGACAATATCGCCAGTTACGTTGGATTGGTTGTCCCTGACAACGTATGAAATAAAAGAGGTCGACAAAGACCCACAGTACCAAAGAGATAGAAATTTTTACTACTGGTATAAAATTGTCGGAAGTGTAAAATTTCCACTGGCAAATCTCATGTAATTGCAATCCCATATTTTGAGAAAAAGAGATAAGTTACTTTTTCTGTGCTTGAGGCAAAAATTATATTGAGTCACAATATTTCATAATATTGTTATATCTCCTAAACTAATGTATTAAGCTATATGAATTTATTTTCTAGTTTAGATAGTGATGTTGCTCATTTAACGTAATAAAGCCCAATTCTACTTTGAAATTGTGTTTCCTGTCTTACACTCATCAGCTATACTGGTCAAAAAACGTTACAAAAACCATATATATATATATATATATATATATATATAAGATATGATAAGTTGGAAAGAATCAAAAAACTACACAGTCCATTTCGACAAGCCTGTTTCGTGATTTTATTCACTCTTCAGGAAATTTCCTGAAGAGTGAATAAAATCACGAAACAGGCTTGTCGAAATGGACTGTGTAGTTTTTTTATTCTTTCCAACTTATCATACTTATATTACGCTCTGCATTTATGTATTGAGCACTTAATACGGATAACCGAATCGAAAGCTTTATATATATATTTCACAGGTCATTCAGAACTACAACAATAGGTAAAAATAGAAGAACAGGACATAATAGGTTGTTAACACTGTTTAAGTATGTTAGTCTTTTGATTTGTAGTTAGCGAGGAGGAATTTGTTCATGTGGCAACATTTGGCAATGTATTAAGCTATATCTTTTACCTTGTATATTCGCTCTGGATTTCCATCGGGCACTGTAAATGGTAGCAGAAGAACTCTATTATTTTCGTTTGTTTGTTTACTTAGATAAAATTGATATAATTGTTTAGGATTGTATGACGAGATCTGATCAATCACTATTGTCTTGTATTTACTAAGATCATATTTCTTCATTTTTTAACATTTGCATCACGTCCATCATTTCTTAATTGTTGATATTATTTATTATATGGTGAAAAGAACAGAACCTCTTCATTATTTTTCCAAGCCGTAGTTTTACCGCCACCAGGTAATAATCCCTTAACAAAAATATTTTTATAATTCATTACATTTTTTTTGTCTCAGAATCATATTCATCCTTTATCATATGTTCAATTACTTTTATTTTAGTCATAATGGGTAATTCATTTGAAGTCACCATAAATGTTTTATTTACCAAATACTTATCAAACTCTGGAAGTCAAACCAATACAGTACTAAGACCACGATTTGAGTGTATAACAACAGCGTAATGTCCGTGCTACTCTACGGAGGAGAGATGTGGAAATTAAATTTAAATGATGTCACCAGATTAGAAATATTTCAGAGCAAATGTCTGAAAAGGACTCTCCGTAACTTCTGGCCCACAAGAATCACAAACAACGAGGTCTGTCTTAGGACAAAGACCAGTCCAGTAGGAGAGATCATAGGGTGTAGGAGACGGAGATAGATTGGACATACTCTGAGAAATCCACAAATGATAGCTGCAGAGTAGCCTTAACATGGACACCAGCGGGGAAAAGAAAGAGAGAACGCCCGCGAACAACATGGCGAAGGAGTGCGGGAGCAGAAAGAAATGACCTGGGATGGCAAACATGGAACAAAGTTGGGAACATAGACAAAGACACAGAGAGAGAGAGAGAGAGAGAGAGAGAGAGAGAGAGAGAGAGAGAGAGAGAGAGAGATGGCGGAGGATGATATCTGGCCTTATGAGCCACCAATGGCTCGAAGAGCATAAGTAGGTAGTAGTATCAAAATTCGAGGTTGAAGCATCCAATTTGACCCAATAGGTCAAATATTTTCTTGGTTATATTTATATTTTTTTTTTGTTTTTAATTATTAGCGAGGCTGCTTTCATACCACAAACTTTAATATTACTATATCTTAATTTATGACTTGTATTGTGATTTCTAACGACCAAATTTCATATACCAGCTCCTTAATAGGTAATAAACTATTTATTAATGCTTTTTCTTCTGAAAATTTTAATATACTAGTAGAGTACCCGGCTTCGCCCGGGTATTCCCTTATGTTTGTTTTTGAACCGACTTTTCGTAAGGTTAAAACAGCCCATCTTCCAGCTTTATAGGGTCACTTCCTTTTCTTTGGGCTATAGCCTCCCGCAAAATTACTCCGCAGTCGGAGGTCTCTAGGGCTGGAAACAGCTCTACTTCCTGTCCAGAAAGGCCATTTCCTGTGCCCCTATTTTCTCCCCTGTGTTCTTGGTGCCCAAAACAGCCTCACTTCCTGTTTAGCGGATAACTTCCGGTTTTCAGATGTCACTTATAGTTCTAATTTACTCCTCTCATTGTGTTTGTTAGGCAGCCCTTTGGCCTCCCACCAAGTTTCGCTGTAATCTGAGCTTCCTAATCTCCAAAACTCCCTTACTTCCTGTTTAGCGGGTAACTTCCGGTGAAACGATGTGGCTTTCTGTTCTGCTTTAGTCCCTCCGGTGTCTGTTAGGCTGAGCTGTAGCCTCCAGCAAAGTTTCGCTGCAATCGGAGGTCTCTAGGGACAGAAACAGCTCCACTTCTTGTCTAGAAAGGCAACTTTCTGTTTCATGACGTCACTTGCTGTTCATCTATTTTCTCCCCTGCGCTCTCATGGAGTTTTCGTCCACGTTTGGTGTCGGTCTGGCAAATACTGAGCCTCTTATAGTCAATTTAGTGTCTTGAAAGTGCATATTTGACCCCTTAATGTCACTTCCGGTTTAGTGGTTTAGTGACGTCTTTTTTGGTAGGCCTCAGTCACTTCCCGGATGTTCCTCCATGTTTATGCCAAGTTTGGCTGCGATCGATCCACCCGTTTGGACACTAACACTGAACACACAGGCAGACAGACAGACAGACACACAGACAAACATTAGAGCTTAATATATAAAATGCAATGTATCTTTTATTACAGTTTTATAACCTGTTATTTTTTCTCCATTTCTATCACTCTCTTCGTTNTCTAGGGACAGAAACAGCTCCACTTCTTGTCTAGAAAGGCAACTTTCTGTTTCATGACGTCACTTGCTGTTCATCTATTTTCTCCCCTGCGCTCTCATGGAGTTTTCGTCCACGTTTGGTGTCGGTCTGGCAAATACTGAGCCTCTTATAGTCAATTTAGTGTCTTGAAAGTGCATATTTGACCCCTTAATGTCACTTCCGGTTTAGTGGTTTAGTGACGTCTTTTTTGGTAGGCCTCAGTCACTTCCCGGATGTTCCTCCATGTTTATGCCAAGTTTGGCTGCGATCGATCCACCCGTTTGGACACTAACACTGAACACACAGGCAGACAGACAGACAGACACACAGACAAACATTAGCGCTTTATATATAAGATGAATTGTATCTTTTATTACCGTTTTATAAGCTGTTAATATTTCTCCATTTATATCACTCTATTCGTCTTTTGAAATAGTTTCTCCATCATTGGTTGAAAAAATATTTCCTTGACCGAATTTTGTTTAGCAATAAAATACTATTACAATTTTTAAACAATTTTGAAATGGATTTTTATTTTTTGCTTTTCAATAAGAGCTAAATTTCTATTAACAATTAATTTTTTGAATGATATAGCTAAGTTTGAATCTAAAGCTTTTTTAAGAAGATCTACACTATTTGAGAGTACAAGATTTGAAGGTTTTTTATAGTATAATATTTGAAAATTTTTACTGATTCTATTTAGTTTACAACCATACAATCTTAAATATATACCTAAAAACAAAATTGAGTTTGTATTTTGATCCACTATAACAATATATTATGTATAGTCATCAATTTTACTGTTATCATACTCTTGTCATGTATCAAAGTGATTAAATATAGGGTAATATTTGATAACTATAAACTCATTCGCTATGCCTTCCTTGAGTCTAAACCAAATAATGGAGAGAGAGAGATAACCTATCACAAAATCCTGTATTTGAGCGAATTGGAAACATAACTTTTATCTTGAAAATTCTGAACTTTATGAACTCAGAGGAAGCCATAGATGTAAGAGCTTTATCATGTCATGAGTCGTATGCTTTTTCTGAGCTACGTTTCGAGAGATACTTCTTTATATACTGTTGATGTGATTGCTGCATTGTAAGGAATGGATTCAAAATATTCTAATAAATCCATTCCTTGCAATGCAGCAATCACATCAACAGTATATCCTACACCCTTCCAGTAAAATGGCTTCCAGCACTGAAGAAAGAAACACAACAAACACAACAAACACAAAATAGGTATGGCGCCCTTTCCCGAAACCACTCCAGCCCTGTCTACACTCACGTCCGCACTACCAAAGTATAAAATAGCCGTATCTAATCATTTCAGTAGCCTGACGATGGAAGAAGTATCTCTCGAAACGTAGCTCAGAAAAAGCATACGACTCACGACATGATAAAGCTCTTACATCTATAACTTTTATCTGTTTGGCAACATCGTTAAAAAATGATAAGTGTTCTTTACAAATAAGAGCGTTATAGAACATATCGTCAAAATATTCACATCATTAATCCATGCAACAGTATTGTCTTCTTTTGTATCTGATGTTGTTATTCTTGCTACTAGGCAATTATATTTTATTAATAATATTATTTTACCGTTCAATTTCTTAACATCTGGAGTATAATTTAACTTGTTAATAATTTCAAATGATATAATTTCTAAATGATCATCTGCTGCTGTATTACAATCTTTCAATTCAAAGTCTACTGAAACTGACCCTTATTGTACTGCTTTGAATAACTCACTGTAGAGTCCGCCTTATAAGTTTCCAAACGAATTTCGTTTAATTTAACGAAGGAGGCATATCAAAGTTTACTTACGACCCAGTAAATATGATCTGCTAACCCTTTCGGCACTTTCATGTCCTCTTTGGAACAATTTTTTATCGAAAATGGATGACGTGACTTATAACCTGTCGAGTTATTTTCACCTTTACGACAGATGATATTGATATCAAAAGCTTGAATGTTTAATCTCATGCGATCCACACAATAAGGAGCATTTCGACAAGGTCTGTTGTAGGAACTAACAAGAGTTTTATAGATGTAAGAGCTTGTCATGAGACGTAAGCTTATGACTCATGACATGATAAATCTTTTACATCTATGGCTTCCTCTGAGTCCATAAAGTTCAGAATTTTCAAGAGGTTTATATTCTATCACCATGGTGAAGCGCTGTTTTAGCAAATATATCTTATTTTTCCAACAACCATACTAAATAAACAAGGACTCCAGCTCAATATGCGCGTAGCATTTTTATTCAGGTTAAAGAATTAATATCATAAGCAATAACTCTTTGATGATTGTAATCATTAGGTTATTCAACTTTAATTGCTCCGACACCACCTTGAGATTTATTATGTATGACTTCAGCTTCTAAATCAGGACCATAATAATTGAGAGGAGCAGTTTTCTTGGAAGTTTCATGTTCAGCTTTCCAACTCCAGCATATCTTCTTCTTTGTCATTTCTACTAGTGCTGCTATCAACGTTGCAAAATTAGAAATTAATTCTGCAAAATAATTGGTCATACACAGAAAGGAATATAAGTCTTTTTGTTTAATTGAGGTATAACATAAAAAATGCCATCATTAGCTGTAAATATGAAACCAATAGATTTTAGTGGAAGCTAAACTATTTCGTACTTACTGGATGTGCACATTTTACTTGGTCCTCTGCTTCTCTGATATACACCTTTCAGTTGCGTTTGTGACCTCCCTTATCTACCTTCCTGTAATAATATCGTTGTGTATGTTGCACACCCCACTGATATCTGCAAGGCACTTTTGGAATTCTTCATGTAAAAGTTCAGGAGCAGAGCTTGTTCTAACCAAAAGCCAACGGTAGCATATTAAACCTACCTGAGTCGAGAAAGTTGTACCATTTCCACTCTATTCATCCAATTAAAGCTGGTGAAAACCGTTGTACAAAACAATAAAGAAACACTTTTGCATCATCTAAATCGTCCCAGAGCTCTCCCACAGCTGATATGAAATTTCGTGTTCTCTTGGTACATTGGTTTGGTTTATCCATATCTACATGGATATTAGTTAATCCTATCTCATCATAATTATATTTTGATGTGACGACAATGTCAATCAACGATGACAGGACAGAAATAACTTCAAAAGTATTCTATAATTTATAATGTAAAGCAAACAGATCATCCAACTATTCACCCTATAAATGTAAGTTTCTTTGAATCCTTGAATTCCATGAGCGGGTGATCATAGTCTAGTAACCTTGTTTCTTCATATACACTTGTGTATGTCAAATGACCAATTTTACCAGAATAGGCAGTAATTATACTATTTAAGTTGTCTGAAACTAACCTACTCAAACAAAAATAGGCAGAACTCGATCTATTGTGCTAGCAACTTTTTCCACCATCAGGGCATCTTCTAAAGTTTGAAGCCCTTTCTTGACTTTAACATCCTTAATAATTCAGCAGCGGATCTTTTTCTTTATCGAACGAAATGAGCTATCCAACCGCTGTTACACAAGATTTTGCATCAGACGCAAGACCCATTGGCTCGTTACTTCAGAAGGAACTATTCATGCCTTTGTTAGAGAGTAGGGAAAGACGACCTGAGTTTTTCATCTTTGCCTTGACAAACTGATAGCCCCGTGGAGCAAGTATTCCCAGAATTAAATTAGTAAGCTGTTATTAAGGCTAAGAAATTAGGACTTCATTTGTGAAGCTATAAAGAAACTTTGCGGACCCTAATCTTTCCTCGGCTTAGGTGTTATAAAGAAAAAAGTGGAACCGAAGCTGACAAAGAGTTGATAACCACTTAAAAAGAACAAAAGGAAGTCCCGAAGGATTTTTTAGTGGGATATCAGTTCTTCAACAGTAAATAATAGTTTCCAAGACAAGACGCAGACGCAAAATTTCAATATGAGAAACAGTTGCTTCAATGAGCCTTTTTGGCATTTTTGGAGGGGGGCTTACGATATCATAACATTTTAGCAAAGTTACGGCCCTTTCCTTACCACAGAAAAGCAAACTAAAGACCTTATTTAACAATTGCGTTGGATAATCTCTGCAGAGGCTGAAAGCAGGTAGGGAGGTGGAAGATACCCAGCGAAATTCAACTAAATCCTATTTAGAGAGGACTGAAGTAAAGAAGACACAAGAAAAGATGCAGGATTCCAAGTAGCGGAAAGGAAAATCCCAGCCCAGTTGAAAGACCTTGAGACCAAGGTTGACAGTTATCAAGTTGACAATTGCAGTAACTGTCAACAGCATGCTAACCAAAAATATGTATAACTTGATCCTTTTTTTTCGTGTAACTTTTGTTAAAGGGGGTCGGGAATTCCTAACCGTCGTCATTGCGGAAGATACAATCACTTTCTACCCGATTGCCTTTGATCAACTTCAGATTATCAGGGAGAGGGCAAAGGGCAGGGGTGTACGGTGAAGGAACAAAGTGCAGTTCATAGATCTAACCAATTGTTCTGTTGTAGCTCCTGTGATAAAAAATAAACTTGTTTCAAGGTTAAAAGTTTTTTGCCTTGTTTAACAACACAATACTGCAGAGATGACTGTCAGCTACAACACTGGCAATACCATAAAAGCGTTTATGGCAATTAGCAAGTTCTTAACGAAAGCAAGCAGGAATCCTACAAAAAGTGAATATCAACGGCGTACACCCAGCACACACAACCGGATTAGAGAGTAACTATCATTCAAAATGTACAATTCAGTTTAAACTCAAAATATTCAAAGAAAAGGGCTTACGGGAAAAGAAACACAAGTCTTCATAATCTCAACATTAACATTTTTACAAAGATTTCCGACGATAAAAGTTAGAGACATCAGATCTTTCAGGACTCGATTACGACCCTGAGATTGTTGTATCAAGGATTGCAAAGATACCATCTGAAGGATGGTGGAGCTAAAAATAGGAATTAACTCGTGAAATGTAAAAAAAATGTTGTAGTTGTTTTACTCCTGTTAAGAAAAATCCCGTTTATTTACCCATTACTGAATTTAATGTCATAAGGGTAGCCATACAGCTCTGAAGCAGCTCCACTGATGTTTTCAAAGTTTAAAGGTGTAAAATTCATACACCTATACACATTAGAAAGAATTGTGCACGGAATCAAATCATTTGTAACTTAAAAATACAGAGAAAGGGAAGGACCCAGTGGTTAACAAGAGAGGAATTTAATCAATTCCCTGTCGTCCAGGAATAGATAAAGTTACAAGCACAACGCCCACGATATTCGAGTCAGATCTTATTCGAAATTTTTTCAAGGCCTCCAACTGACCGATGAACTTTTAACCCTGAAGCAAATGAAGACTACTATTATCTTTATCGGTGTCCTCAACATTTCAGATCGTCAAGTCCATTTGAAAAATAGAACAGTGCCAGGAAACGTGCACCTTGTACAGTCAGTAGATCTAAACCAACTGACCCAAGATCTAATAACTATCAGGAGACAATAAACGCCATAAAAGGTTGAGGTAAGTATGACTGCAAAGAAGATGTAACGGGAAAGAAGCAGTAAACAAAGTGACCTTTCCATTAACCAGTCTGAAAGGGCTAACAGAAGAACAAAACCAGCTGACTACGAAGAAGCTTCCTGTTTCCTTCTGGAAGGAAGACACTCATACTGCAGTAGCCAAAGGGTTGAAACTAGAAATTTATTTTCAAGATAAAAATCTTGTACAAAACAATTATATATTTGTACTCCATGGTCTTTATTCTAAAGTAAAATCAAATAAAAAGATTTGACCAACAAACAGTAAAACCGTTTATCTCTTTGTGCTCGTCACCAGTTATATGATGGGAGGGCTCAATTTTGCCCCGAAAATATCCCCGTAGTTGTTTAAATAATCTGCTTAAGAAAAGAAATGTGTATATCAAATTGTGGAGAGGTAGTTTTGGTTTTATTGGAGGTAGTCAGATGAAACAGGCTATTGTATTTTGTTTTGTTATTATGCCAGCCACAGAATTGGTGAATAGGACGTGACGATATTTTCAAGGTTTGATATTCTCTGTTGTAAATTCACGTGTTGTTACTGCGAATGAGAATCAATGGAGACAGGCCTATGTTTTTAGGGTCATTTCGAATCTCTATAAAGCATATTACAAGTATAGGAAGTATAGCTCAAAAGAGAACATCTATAGAGTCTGAGGTTCAAAGACTTTTAAAGAGGGAATAATAGAACCAAGTAATTCTCAAAATCGTACACAGCTACCAGTGACAACAAATGAAAATGTACGCACGCACATGGTCAGGCAGGGAACCTTCTTAATTTAGTTAATATTCACATACAAAATACAAATACTTTTTATAGCTAAGATCGCCTTCCTTTTCATAAGTTACATTCACATAAACTCATTTCTCCTGTCTTTTCTATCATCTGTTTCCTTCTCACACCTTTGAAATTCTCGTATTCATTACACAATCATGAAACACCCTACGACCATTCCTCTTTGTTAACCTCATCCGGTAATTGAATGCAGAAATCGAGGCTGTTAATTTTTAAAATATCTGAAGCCTTCGTATGATTTAACACTAGGGAAAGACAAAACATCGGTCTCCTATGGATCAATACAGTATGTTACGTTACTGTGCATTACTTCCCAGTCATTACTTATTTCAAAACTATATATCTCTTTACTCACCTTGACGCTCATGCTTTGCCAAAAATAGATAAAAGTATAAATGACAGTGCTACCAATAAAATTTTCAGTACACTTGACTTTACGAAAGTCTATCGTCAGATACCTCAAAGTCACATCGATAAAGCCTATGTAATCTTTAAGGCAGCTCGCCAGCTGTGGGAGTGTTTGCTTGCTACATTTTCATTTGGAATAAAAAGGAGTGGTACGTTTCCAACGCTTACTGGGTAACTTTATTGCAAAAGAAGACCTTTGAAAAACATATACCTGTTTGGATAATATAACTTTGTGTAGAAAAACACAGGAAATGCATAACCAAAAACATGCCACATTCCTTTAGCTGAGAAAAAGAGAAATATAAAGTTTAATTATAAGTTTTCATCGTCAACTATTTCTTAATTTACTTTGGCATCATATATCACATGGAAAAAATAAGTTTGACCTTACAGAATTGTACCTTTGCAGGTACTATCACCTCCCTCCGATACAAAAAGTGAAGTGCAGCTGGATTATTTTCACATTACTCCATGTGAATAATTTTGTTTAAGCCAAGATATTACAAACCTAATTATTCACATCTCATCAAGGCAACGTAACCATTATAGACTCAATGTCGACTTTAAGATCTCGTTGACTTTTAACAAGAACATTTACTTTCTCACAGTAATTGATGAAATTACAAGTCTCCTTTTTTCATATCTTGATATGCTGCTAGTACACCAATTGATAACCTATCACATGACTGAGGTGCAGTCACCTAGTATTGGGTTTGTAATTTAAACAATTGACTTGAGGAGTTTATGATGGGGGAAAATGACCTTTAGAATTACGTTGTGCTTTTACTATTGCTTTCCTTTACGGGTATAAGATTGTAAATCCTGAAATAAATTAGTTGGAGATTTAGAGAGTAAGAAGAATCCATGTCTGTTAACGATGGCTGTTTTGGGAAAAGCTGGTCCTTTTTAGGATAAACTTGTTTGCAGATTATCCAAATCGTATTAACGAGTTTTTGGCAGCAAATTCAATTCCAAATGAGTCCCGAGTCCATGTGGCGCACGAACTTTAAGCTCCTGAAGAATTCGTCTAGGTCATCAAGTCCAGGTAGAAAAATTTAGTGATTTCCTTGGATTGTTGAAAAATCACTGAAAACCAGTACCGATCGTGACTACAGAGTCATAAATTTTGGATACACCCCAAGTGAAGGGCAAAATTTTGTCGGATTTTGTGACAAAGTTAAAGGCAAAGACGTTGGCATTCACTTGTTCCTTTGGAATTTTTCTTTCCGAAGCTCTCCGCGATCAGCTGGTCACTGAACTCCATTCTAAGATGCAGGGTACGCAGTGGTGGTCAAAGCATTATGTTAGCTTCTAGTGATAGTGTACTCCCAAAATCAGAAGAATTTCACGTTCAGTTCAATGATAATCTGAGCCAAAGTTGACAACTTTTTCAATCTTCAGGTTTAGTCACTCTGAGTTTTACACCCAGTTTTAGGTTAAAGACAGATTCAAGGCCCACAGTTCAGACAGTTGGACCAGTGCAATACGCCCTACTCCCAGACATAGAGCAGGAATACGAACGATAGCAGAAGACAGACATTATGCCCTGTGTCTAGTGGTGACGGGGCTTCACCTACTGCGCATGTTAAAAAGATACAAGTCTATTCGCGTCTGTGGTGACTACAAGCCAGTAAATGATGATTAGGGATTGCAACCATCAATCATCCAATGTAGATAAAATATTGGCTAAACTGTTACACAGTGGTCATAAACCCACAGCAATTCTGCACTAGACTTGTCTGAAGCATTTAATCAACTCATTCTGGATGCACAGCCCTCAAAGCTGTTGACCCTAAATACACACAGAGGACAATTGGCAACAAAACGTCTTTGTTACGGAGTCAAAACAACTCCTTCTACCTTTCAATTCATCATGAGTAAAATGTTACGTGGTAACAAAGGTGTATTTTGTTAATTTGATGATGTATTGATTGCCACAAAAACCATGAAAGAACAGCTATACATTCAGAAAGAGATCTTTGCCTAGTTTACCAAGCTCAATGCTAGTGGTCAATAAACGGCCCTAAATATAAGTTTGTCCACTCCGGGCTGAAATATTTAGGTCGCGCTCTAGCCTAGGAAGGTGTTAGACCAGCTTGGAATAAGATTAACACCATTCAAACTATTGCACAGCCTAATAATGCCTTTTAACCCAAAATTTTTTGGGAATGTTAAAATTTATCAAAATGTTTTCCCCAATTTAGCAACTAAACGTCATCCATTATACAGGTTGTTAAACAAAGAATCAAAGTGGCCATGGACTCATGAGTATCAGAATACCTTAAGCTATTCTATTAACGCCTCAACCCGTAGTTAAGATGCAGTCATCAGTCACAAAACGCCAAATGGTTTAGAAAGGGCAATAGTCTACAGTTTCCGTACCTTAAATCAAGCTGAAAAAGATAAATCCAAACTGAGAAAGCGTCTGGCAATTGTTTTGTGCTGAAAAAGCCGTCTTTATTTGTATGGCTGGAAGTTTATCCTAGCGACTGACCACCAGCCTTTTACAAGAATTTTTGGCCTTAAAGCCGTGTTACAGTTAATGTAAAACTTATACACCTGAATCAAGTAGCTTGCCTGGAATGCCTTATTCAGGTCAGGACACCGATAGGCAAAATCAGGAAGGTAGAATTCCCAAAACTTTACAAACAGTGATCAGGTCATGTAGAGTTGTAAAGGTACCTGACAGAATAGACCATTGTGCTGTGCACTTCAGTTTGTGTAATGTAACGAAATGCTAGCATGTAATGTAAATTAAAAACAATTTCAATAAGATGTTTTAATTTTCACTTGTATTTACGACTTTTAGCCTTTTGCCCGTTTTCTGGCCTATCATTGTGCATGTAAGGCCAGAAAACATAATTTCAAATGCTAGAACCTGTAATTGATGGTCTGAAATCTGAGCCAAGGGCCACATATCACGTCCAGGGGGCGTGTTACTTTTGACCGTTCCCCTAATACAATGATACTAACTGATTAAAAAAATAAATGCACACTAAAAAAATCGAATGCTCCAATAACCTGGCACGACACAACGGCTATGTTGAGTTGAAGAAAATTGGTTACTTTGTGTCACATGACATTTCATCACAATGTAATGTAAGTGTTGGTGTAACAACTGAACTGAGGTCAGTTTTGAGTAAACTGAACCAAAAGATTACGAGACAATTTGGGCAAACCAACCTAATGAAGACATCAACCTGTTCGTCAACAGCAAGCACCACCAACATTAGCATATTATTATTATTTCGAATACCATGTAATAGAAGCATGGTTTACCCTAAATTTAATAGCATGGAGATACTACTATTTGTCATAAATTAATAGCAATTTATAAGGAGAATAATTATCAGTGTTTTCTGGCAGATTTCAATTATTACTATTATCTAACTCTGACAATTAAAGAAATTAATTTATATTATGTTGGGGAAAAATGCGTTTGCGTCTCAGAAATCCCCTTGTATGTACTATCAATCGATTTGTAATGTCAATTATTCTTGACAAAAGACTCACGGGTAGTTCAAACATTGACGCGGGGAACTTTGAGTGCACGGCGCCCATTCATCTTACTTAGGAATAGAACAAACAAGAAAACTGAAAGTTGACCTCAACATCTAAAGGATGCGAGAGTAACTCCGAAGAATTACATATATATATATATATAATGGGTATGTCATCCCAAGGCCAATTTGGACTTGTAAGATATCAGGTTAACATATGTTCAGTGACTCGTAGCGATTGCAACAATGAAGTCAAACAGTTTTAGGTACTATTTGTAAGAGATAAAAAAATTAACTTATCTTTTTATTCACAGCCAGAACTATCTAATTATTGGACAGGGTTTTTACAAAATATCATGTATGCATACATACAGAATGAAAAAATTAGGCGTTTAAGTAAATTCTATCCCTTCATATTTCTCATTACCAATATTGACGTCATTCATTAATACTGTACCATTAATATTAAATACCATCATATATGAGTTTATTTTACCGTCTACTTCTTCGCTTTTTAATGCAACCACAATGTCATCAGAAAAACCTGGTATGAATTTAAATGAAGAAAACCCATGAGTGGGAATAAGTTTGCCGATCTTCGTTACTTTAAAATCCTGAAAATTCTCATCACATGAAATAAGATAATTGGTTCCCCTCTTTTCATCTAGATGGTCGTTATACTTTTCCTTGCTTGCACGTCTTGGCAAAAAGTACCATCTCTTTTTAATAGAACTCCAACAAACTGCTTCGTGAATAACGTAGCCAGGCGATGTAATGCCAAGGGCTTTCTGAATGTTGAGATAAACTGGTCTCCAGTTGTGATGCTGTACTTCTCCTTGAGGCCCAATACTCTTTACATATTGTGGATTAAAATTAAGCACTTCACCTGTGGTCGTTGTCCATTCTTTGCCAAGCCCACCAACGTATAACGTCCTGTCCTTAACAGTCATCCACTCACCTTTGAAACCTTTGGCAACTGATCCATTCCCATCAGTTAGCAATACCCAAGGCAATACCTTATCTTTTCTGACTTCATAGACAATGCCAGTTCGATCGTCAACACTCAGAAGCTTGCTACCAAACTGAACAAGCTCTGACAATTCCAAACCCCGGCCTTTCTCTGCAAATGTGGACGTCAAAGTGATAGGCTTTTTATTCCATTCCACGCTGAAACTACGTTCATTGTGGTAAATTAGGAATCCTTCCTTGTAATAACTTCTCCATATATTTGATTTACCTGGTACCTTGGAAAGTTCTTCGTCCAAATCTGAAATAACAGCAATGTGATATCGCATCCCTTCGTCATATACTGGATCCGTTGTAGGGTATTTCGTGTTATACTGGCAAGCTTCAAGACAATTACTATGTTGAAAATCTCTTGCAGTGCAGCTCCAATCTGCATTAAAAGAATTATTGTTTTGATGTAAACTAAGTATTTTTTGAAAAATGGGTCTTATACCGTACATAGTGAGAAACACTGATGAAATCAAAATAATCGTATGCACCAAAAAGGGCTGCATTTTCTTCCTTCTTTTGACTATCCACTGGCAGAAAAAATTTGAAAACGGTGTTCCTCTGCCTCCAAATTGGAATGGCCCTGAAAGAAAAGGAAAGTATAGTTTAGGTTTCAAAACAGATTAGTGTAGCGTTCAGTAATTAAAAACAAATGGAAAACTCTGTTTTGGACTATTATCATCAATAAACAATACAAAAAACCTGTAGTATATTCATAATAAAGGAGATGAAGTAAATAATACCCTGCCTCTAAAGTAGTATATGAATATATCAAAACAAAATAGGAAGCACTGCGAGGTCATGATTTACAAGAACTGAAAAATGACTAAAATGGACCTATGTCCAAAGACGTTCCATGCAGTAGAGAAAGAATGAAACGGTGTGAGTGGTGGCTCCAGTAGAGGAGTATGAATAACTACTGGATGCTGGAGGCGTTGGAGGCTAGACACGTTTAATTAGTCCTTAACTTGTGGCATGGCAAAAACCCTAAGCAAACTAACTTTTACAATATAGGCAACACACACTTTCTTTGTCAATGTAAAAACCTCGAAATGAAAGCTTTATTTATCTATTAGAGCACAGATAATCCACACGAAAAGGAGGAAAGGATTTGTTGTTTATTCGCATAATGAAATTTTTTCTTGTATTTCAAAGCTATAAAAACTGTCCAAGATATTCCTTATGACTCTTTCATACTTTTTATTCCTGAATATCTATCTTACACAAAACACTCATAAAATAGTACTTAATTTATCCATTACAAGAAGGACGTATCAATAGGGTCTCGAAATCATCCAACAAGCTTTCAATAAACCAAACAATTAATAAGTTAAAGATTTGTCAATAGGTTTCTATCAAGGGCTACCAGCTAACATTACCTACTAGCACTACCAGCGAGTATTACTAGGAGAACAACAAAGCTGTCTGCAAGTCTTCTAAAACACAAATATTCTTACATTAACCCTGTATAATCATTCACACATTTTTCATTTTTGGTATCCATCATAAAACTACTGAAACAGAAAATTTTTTATATTTTGGAGGGGGGGGTTACGTCATTTCCCCCCAGCAAATGAGGCTCAGACGGTGCCCTTCAGAGAGCTTTTGTTTCGGCAGTGAGGAACTTCTTGACCGGATCCCCTTCCTGACACCAACCAATTACCAATTACCAATTACCAATTCGTTTTCATAAAGTTCCAATTTCTCCCCGTCCCCTCGGGGAATCGAACCCGGAACCAGTAGGTTACTATGCAACTGCACTAACCATTAAGCCACGGCTCCTCTCACTGAAACAGTTAATATGGTTACTAATACTTCACTTATACATATTGGAAGTACAAGTAAGAAAAGCCTCAGATAAAACGATAAGTTCCCTGGAATGGCAATTTCTCCCTTTCTTCCTATGCCAACACAAAATATATAAGGTTCACCCCTGTTTCCCTTCCTTTTTGAATGATGGTTATTCACAGAACTACCAAAATACATTTCTCCCACATATGAAGAGAGTATCCCAACACCAGGCTAAAATTAATTAAATAAAAATAAATTAAACTACTACAATATCCTCCACGTAAGAGGATGGTATCCCAGCACCTGGTAAGCAAGGTAAGAATTAACACGCAATTAGGCAAAAATAATCACCTAAATGCGTAAGTGGCCACGAGGTTTATAATTCGATTTGTTTCTCCATTACTATGTCCTGTGTAAAGTGGTGACCACGACAGGCAATCAATAAATACCATTCCGGTAAACAAATCATTATGTTCTTACATACTGTTTTGTCACGATCTGTAGCTGAATAATTTCCTTGATCAGAAAAAGGGATTTCGTTTATCCTTTGGGAAATAACTACCATAAATACTGTATAGGTAAAATGAAGACAACTTTTGAAACAGAAGTAATAAATGGTAAAAATGAATATCTGTTTAGCTGCAATAAAGCCAGTATTGCTACAGGGGAGTGGTACTAGGTTGCTGGATAATTATGAGTATACTTGAAAGAACTTCGATGAGAATGCTAAGATGGAGCCTCAGAAGGATATCTTTTAAATGAAGATACAAGGAAAATGGTAGGCGTTTCTCATAAAAAGATATCTGCTGTGAAATTGCAACAGTGCATGAGTTATGGACATTACGGTACATGTACAACGCTTGCAAAGTGGACAATCGGGTTTTGAAGTGAGCAATTTGAAAAGGGCAATTAAGAAAAAAGCTGCGGGTATTCCTGATCCCAGTCGTCAGTGGAAAAGCTTGCAGTAAGTGTGACAGTATTCTTTCAGTAGCAAAAGGGTTCAACATCTCTTACGCAAAAAAACATAAATATGATGAGCAAAGCCAAAGAAAAATTGTCTGTAAGTCAAAAAGACTTTTACAAGAGTACGGTTGGCAATTAACTATTTTTGTAGCTGACGACTGATAAAAAATTAATAGGGATACAAATCTGGGAAGGTTTAATTCTATAATGTAAACAACATTAAAAACTCTCATGGCAAACAGGTTAAACTTGGTACAAAACCTGTAAGACTGGTTTGGCCAGAGACTAAACTACACCAGAAAAAACCCCAAATTACACTAAAGTATCTAATAGTTTCAGGCATTCCAATTTTCAGCATTACTGAAAACTGTATTTGGAGTTAGCCAAAAATTAAGTTCTCACCCCAACAATTTTTCAAGTCCAAGCGATTGAAAGTCACAATTAGTACTCATCATTATCACAAACAAGTATGAGTGGAACAGCTCGGAACAGTTGTGCGTCTAAAGGAAAACCATTACCTAAGATGGAACAACAAAAATTCATCCAAACATTAATAGCTTTCAAGATGTTCCTGCACATTTTTGCATGGGGATTCGACACCGGTATTCAGTGCGTTACTTTTCTTTCAAGTGTCATTAAAATGGATGTAAGATATGAAATAAGAAGAAACGGAACATTTTTTGCCTGTCCGTCAAATCTCAGCTGTTAGTACAAATTTACAAAGATATAAAGCGAGGCATTATCAAAAGTGTCCTTAATAAAATAATTTTTTTTTGAGGTAATGGGTTTTGTTCGTTAGGTTGGTACCTAACCCAGTTAGGATCATTTATGAAATCTGGCCATCAGAACCTTTGACACAGCTGTATGGGATACAGGTGGGGTCAGTAGCAATCATCTCAGCTCTATGTAAGCAAAATATACGAAAATGGCCCAAACATTGACTTGTTAAGCCACCTTGAACTATGACAACTCTATTTGTGGACTTAACACTGTTGTGCAGAATTGGTTTAAGCATTATCTGTTGTTGTTTTTGTTCCAGCTGTCAAATCACTTTTGTTTTCTGCTTAGCCAAGTAAAAGTGATTCCTTTGGGGTTTTTTGTATTTTTGGTTTTGATGTCATTTTTCCCAAGTAACTGGGGCTCAGACCTTAACAGGAACTTGGATTCGGCAGTGAGGAATTTCAAGGCCGGGTGCCCTTCCTGACGCCAACCAATGGCTTTTTCTTTTGTGAATTTCCAAGGTCGCCCGCTTGGGGAAACGAACCCGGAACTATTGGTTACGGTGGAGTTGCACTAACCATTAAGCCACGGCTCCTCGATTCATTAAAAAAACTTGCAAGCTGGGGAAGAAAACAAAAAATCTCTCTAATAACCCTGCACTTTGTACAATACACTTTTCCCTATGTTAAGTATTCTACTGTGATGTACTGTATATTGTGATGTCACATGTAGCTCAACCTACACTATACCGAATAAAAAAATAAACAACATGCGCAATGTGTACATGTTTGAATGATGCGTTTCCATTCTTCTGGACATACTTTAATTACGATTCACATAATTATTCAACTAGAAATAGTAAAAAAAATGCTAAAGTTACCAAAAGCGGAATTTGTACCGATAAAAATATCGTTTTTTTATTATGACGCAAAGGACCACAACACTGAGCCAAATGAAATTTGGGGCAAAGAAAATAAGTAACAGTTGTTTAAAGTTTTGCGATTCATATAACTATTCAACTAGAAATAATAAAATACTGCTAAAATTACCAATAGTGGAACTCTAATCGACAGTAAAATCGTTTTTTATTATGACGCAAATGAGTACAATACTTAGCCAAATGAAATTTGAGGCAAAGAAAATATGCAATAATTTTTAAAAGTTTTGCAGAATTTTATGACATGATTATATTTTACCTGATTTTAGCATAACGTATATTAAGCGCCTAACACGAATTGCTTTCTATCGTTTTCGTTTCTTTGCATTTTTTTTCTTTGAAACAGGTCTTGTAGGGAGAATATTAATATTTTTATTTACTAAATACGATATAACCTCTTCAGATATTAAATAAATAAATAAATAAATAAATAGCAACTGTTTTGAGTCTTTCATTATTCCGCCTTGACCTCTTCACAATAATAAATTGTAACACACTTCATTGGAAATGAAAAAATTATATTATATGTAGAAGGAAGGTTATATGTGAAGAAAATCTGTGAAGTAACTAAACAGGCAGTAAAGAGGTAACGTTTTGCAAAAACAAAATGAAATGGTTATAGCAATTTACAGTTCCTAATTTCTAAAAGAAAGGGCAAATAAAAACATCGTTAAAGCTCAAATAAGAATCCGATCTCGAACAAAGCCTTTACTAAATACCCCTCTTATTGGATGGCAAAATTTAAAATCAAACATGTCTTTTTATGAAATCACCATCCATGCCTTCAAATTCACTTGTTAGTCTTGTTTGCGCCTTTTCCTGGAATTGTATGAGGTCAAAACGCCTAAAAAGGGCTCACTACATTTATTTTGACTTTAAATGTTGTACCTGATTTGGTTTGAAAAAATTTGTTTGTCCAGATCAGATTTTAAAAGCTAAGAAAACGTTTTAATTCAGTACGTAATTTCAGCCCTTGTCTCCACATTTTAGTCAACAACTTTGTGAAAATATTGCCTTGACATGCAACCCTCACCCAACTGTTTACTCCCATTACATTCCGTAAAATTATCAACAAGCCAGGTTGATCAAGAGCGAAGTTTTAAATAAGCCAGCTCGGATTAATTTTAAGTTTTATGCTGCACATTTTAGTTCGAAACAAAAGAGAACTGTAAGAAACATTTGCATTTTCAAAATAAATAAAATGGAGAAAAATCTTCAACCCTTAACATTTAACCAATTTTGACTAATAGTAAACTGTTAAGACTTTTTTGTAATATGATTCCGGCCCCATACTCCTCTAACCTGAAAACAAACGACTACACCCCATTGTTAGCACTCCCAACAACCCCAAAGGCACACCCCCCATCCTTTTGTCAGTGGGGTGAAATTATCTTTGCAATGAAGGCAGTGAATTAAGGCATAAAAAGTGATTTTTTTTTTGTCAGGTGAAACCATTAACCCAAATTGTATTTAACAATAAATTTCTTTTAGTTGAGTGGCTATTTGCAGGGTTTTGCCTTGAGACACTCCCAGTTTAGAGGACTTGTTATCCATCAAGTGACATTTTGTAAAAACCGGCTTCTTGCACATGTGATTCTATTTCACTAATTCTTTTGTGCCAATTTTAGATCGCCGATCGGGAGGGGCAAAATAGCAAAATAAATAAATAAATGAATAAATAAAAAGAATAAATGTGTAATATATATATACCATCAACAGATGAACAAATATAATTGTAGAGTGCTCAATATTTACTAAAACAGAGCCAATATAAGTGCATATATTTTAACAGTTTTTTGTGTGTTCTGATGAATGCGTGAGCAAGAAACTCAGAGTTATGTACTTTTTAAACATATGTATGTTTATATATATATATATATATATATATATATATATATACGCAAAGAAATGTATTATATATATATATATATATATATAATACATTTCTTTGCGTTCGTATATAATATACGGACGCAAAGAAACAACCTAAACTTCATTTTACTGAAGTGCTTGGTACTTCTACTTCTTGAAAACCCCGCCAAAAACACGTTTTACAAATGAATGCAGGATACGTCACATTGCCCCAAGAAACACTGGTCCATTGATTCTTTTGTCTGTTGTTCTCAACAAAACGACATTTCATTTTCATTCCCTTGAAATTGGGAATGTTCTGTGTGGTTCGCACAGTCAGATGGATGCGTTTATTGCTCATGTGTACAGTACCAAAAATAGGCCTTGTTTTATTGCCTTCCAAAAATGAATAAACTTTTAGTCAAGTCGTTCAGCAACCATCAAACAGGTTAGGTATGATTACAGCTTTTTCGCGAGGAACGTGTGATTGTTAATTCCAAAAAGTGTATTTGGATTGCCTCTTTTCGGTCACAGCATTTAAATAGGAAATACATAAAATAAAACATACTCACCATGCTTTCTAAATTGATCACTTCGTTTTGATTCCTGTCCACTTCTAAAATTTTGATCAAAGATTGGTAAATACCACTGTTCTCATGTTTCACAGTCCAATGGAAACTGGATTGAAATGTTATCCCTCTCGAGCATGAAAATCTGAAAATGGGAAACCGACAAAAAATGAACAGACAGGATTGAGAGTGAAACAAAGAGATTAGGGAATGGAGAACATACATTTTAATCAGTTTAAACACAGAAGACGAAGGTTATTTGAACAAAACAAACAGAAATGGTAATGGCAGAATGAAAAACTAACTCTGTTGTTCCCCCTTGTGGTCAGACAATGAAATAGTTCCCCGTGACAGTGTTCCAGTCAAAAATAATAAGTTTGTTAATTCTGTGACTGTGGTTAACAAAAAGTAGGGTCCCACAGGTGTGTAGGGGTCTTTAACAACGCACTTTTCAGGAAAAAAGCGAATATTTCAAAGCAGCGGTTCTTAATCTGGGGTGTTGGGTGTCACAGGTGTCTGGACGTCTTAAACCACGCACTCTTCAGATAAGAAGTGAATATTTGAAGGCAGTGGTTCTGTTTGTACTCTACTGTGGCACCTTAAACCCCCGATGAATGGTAAGTGGTTAAAAAGATAAACATTCATGTGACCACGCCTCTTTAGGCATGGAAACCTTTTAATTTATTTTCTAACTTTTAAATAGCAAAAAATGGGTTTATTTATTTCGGAACTCTTGGCTATTTATTTCTCTAAAGTAAGTAAATCGCAAAAACAAAAATAAAGAGAAAACTTTGTCCCAAAATCCCATGTGCATCATTCGTTACCACGAAAATGCAGAGATAACAATCAATAAAACTACAAACTGTGTCAAGTGTGAATTGAATTGTCTGGATTTTATTCTGCTGACTTGATAAACTATCTGTATCTTTGGTCCCAACTTGAAAATTTGTGATGCAGTTCTGACATTCCGAAGCCACAGATATAGCAGCAGTATACGTCACGAGCTTCTTCTGAGATAGTAATAATAGTAATAATAGTAATAATAGTAATAGTAGTAGTAGTAGCAGTAGAAGTAGTAGCAGTAGTAGCAGTAGTAGCAGTAGTAATAGTAATAGTACTAGTAGTAGTGGCAGTCGTAGTAGTAGTAACAGTAGTAATAGTAGCAGTCGTAGTAGTAGTAGTAGTAGTAGTAGTAGTAATANAGTAGTAGCAGTAGTAGCAGTAGTAATAGTAATAGTACTAGTAGTAGTGGCAGTCGTAGTAGTAGTAACAGTAGTAATAGTAGCAGTAGTAGTAGTAGTAGTAGTAGTAGTAGTAGTAATAGTAGTAGTAGTAGCAATAGTAGTAGTAGTAATAGTAGTAGTAGCAAAGGTAGTAGTAGTAGTAATAGTAGCAGTCGTAGTGGTAGTAGTAGTAGTAGTAGTAGTAGTAGTAGCAGCAGCAGTCGTACAAACCTGGTATGTTTGCATCCCAAGGAATGCCAAATTCGTTTCCACTGCAGTAAGAAGATGCTGTGAAGTTGAGACATTTTACGTAATTGGCCTAATCCGGACAATTTAATCAAGGCCAATATTTAGATTTTAGTCACGCTGCGCGCTGTTGTCGTCAAAACAGCGGCTTGTTTGTTTTGGTTTTTTTTCACACGCAAATTTTATTTCCCATTTTTTGTAAGTAACGAAATATTTGTTGTTGTTACGAACTGGTTACTATGACCAAGGTCATTTAGAAAATTGTACAAATACAGCATAAATTTTAGTGGAAATCAGATCAGATCGGATAGGATCAGAGAAATGTGAGCATAATAATAAATATCACACTATTACACAAGTGAGTTATTTTAGTGTCACAGGGAGTTTTCTACAGGAAAGCAGGGCTCTATCGGTTCCTAAAAATATTCCCCACAATGCTGTGGCAGGGTAAAATCGAGCATATATTTCTTAATTTGACAGTATGAATTTAATATTATGGTAAAGTTAATGAAAGATACCATTTTTCAGTGGGATAGTTAATGGGGAAAAAGAGGGTCATCGCCCCCCAAATTTTAAAGTATGTAAAAGGTTTGCATATTCTTCGTTGCAATTTCTTCGATAACTAACGTTGTTTAATGTGCAGAAAATATACTTTATTTGAGTAGAAAAAAAATCAACTCTGACAAATCCAATTCGTTACCTGCTTTAACCCTCATGACCACACGCTTTAACAGGTTAAGGGTTCTATTTGTAAAATATTCCAATGAAGAAGATAAACCTTTTTAGTTTTTTTTTGTTGTTGTTTAAACAAAACAAATAAAACCTTTCATTTTAATACATCAATGATAGTTTTTGTCTTCAATGGAGTGATTTGCGGTTTTCTTTTAGTCAATGTAAGGAAAGTTCTTTCATGAGCGCTAACAACAAATGTAACAAAACAAGCAAAAGTCGAATTATGCCATTCACTTTTATATATGCATCAAGACTTGATTTATACACAATACACATGGTTCACATTACGTTGAAAAGAAGAACAAAAAATACACCGAAGTGAGCTAGCTAATTTTGAAAATTTCTCGTTCTTAGGACTCAGTAGAAACCATAGACATAGGAGTTTTATCATGTCATGAATCGTACGCATTTACTGCGATACGTACTGCACACCACTGCTCTTGCCTTATGTTTTNTTGTCTTCAATGGAGTGATTTGCGGTTTTCATTTAGTCAATGTAAGGAAATTTCTTTCATGAGCGCTAACAACAAATGTAACAAAACAACCAAAAGTCGAATTGTGCCATTCACTTTTATGTATGCATCCAAGACTTGATTTATACACAATACACATGGTTCACATTACGTTGAAAAGAAGAACAAAAAATACACCGAAGTGAGCTAGCTAATTTTGAAAATTTCTCGTTCTTAGGACTCAGTAGAAACCATAGACATAGGAGTTTTATCATGTCATGAATCGTACGCATTTACTGCGATACGTACTGCGCACCACTGCTCTTGCCTTATGTTTTTCAGTCGGCAAGTATGCATGCTCCGCCTGGGGAAGGTCAACACATGCTAAGCAAGTGGATATTTCACTCAATAACACCTGTAGAATAATTACAGGAACAATATGATCAGTCAAGACATAGCTTCCTCTCTATACCAAATGAAAATATCTCATCTTCTCAATCTCAACGAGAAACCATGTGGAAGGCACTATGGGGTGAATCACCTAACTCAACAGCTTTTGAGAGCAGAGGTGAAGTTCCCAAAGAACAACTTGCTACTGGCCCCGATCTTGGCTGGACAACGTGGCGCAGTCTAAACCGGCTACGTACTGGTTCTGGTAGATGCAAATCTCTAATGAAACGAATGGGATTGTGAACATCTGACACCTGCACCTGTAATGCCACACAGACTATGGACCACCTCCTGCAATGTCCAGACGCCCCATTTGCAACTTTGCTGATTTAGAGGAGCCCACACCATCGGGAATATCATGTGCCCGCTACTGGGGAGAAACGCTGTAGCCGAGACACGAAAACGAATGAACTCCGCTACGTTTTGAAAGGATTCTCCCATCGTCAGGCTACTGAGGTGATTGGGTATAGGTCTTTTTTTAAACCTGCAGTGCGGACCTATTTGGTGACAGACCAAACTCTTTTGAGGAGTGACGCCCCATCTTTCTTGTGTATGTGCTGTTTCTTTCTTTAGTGCTTTCTTCTCCATAAGTCTTTTATTTTCCCAGTAAAATGTGTGATCTTGTGTCCACCAGTGTTTCGAAAGGTGTACCCATCGTAGATCCTACATTTATTGTCATTGCTGAAATATTCATGCAAACGTTTGAAGCCACAGCACTATAAACCAAGGGCCAATTGTCTAGGAAAGATACATGACGATGTCTTTGCAATATTAACGTTGATCACCCACAAGGCTTAACACATGAAAAACCTTCACTCGAACTGCAAATTAACCACAAAGAAAGAAGAAGAAAGACGACTATTTCTCCTTGATGTCTTAGTAAAGAGACAACCAGATTGCATCATATCTGTTACCATCTACAGGAAACCAAGTGGCACTGACTAGTATCTCAATAATGTATGACACTAACCACTCTTAGTTCGTAACAGTGTCATCATCACTTTGTTTGCAGAACAAGAAGTATAAAATCGAAGCCATATGACCTCAGAAAGGAAAAGAGACACTTTCAGAAAGTTCACTTATCCAATGGATACCACACTTTTATTTCCAGAGGACCTTTCACTAAGAACTAGCTAAAGAACTAGAACAAATTATGAAATAGAAAAATGGGAAATGACATCTGTGAATCCCTAAGACGATCTCTCTGACAGCAAAATTTCGAGTGGTTCTTCTTCACAAGATCCACCTTAAGAAAGATATTGTCAAAAGCAAACGATCCAGTCCAACTTGAAATAATAAAAAATATAGTTCATAGACTACATTTTAAGGACTGACCTGCTTCCTATATTAGTGAATCAGATCAGTATTTGGAAAAGAAGGGAAAAGAAGCACAAGAGGGTAGGTAGTTCAAAAAGTGACACTGAGAGTTATAAAATAGCCTAACACTGCTGGGCACAGGATATCGTCTTTTACTGGGAAATTAAATATAAAATGCAACACAACAATAAGAAAAAAAAATGAAAAAAATGAACTTCCAACAGCACAGAAATTACATAACCAGTAGATCTTACATTCTCCCAGAAACATGGCTCCCAGCACTAAAGTAAGTAAAATAGAATGAATAAAGAACTAAAAACCTGAGATAAGACGTTTCTGAATATTGACAAAGGTCATGCTACAGTTCGTTAGAGTATAGTGCCATAGATCACAACCAGGAAATAGCTAATTCTCAAATCTGAATCTGAGTGCATATTCAAAAATAAAGTAATCAAAAGGTAAGCAAAATTGACTTAAGAACTATATCTCCAAATTGAACGGTTCACGACGTATGAGCTAAATTAGATATATCAATCCAGTGGGCAAAGCAGAAAAGCAAATTAGATCAAATCTTTAAATTAAACTAAAAATAAAGAAAAAAATTCAACCTATATAAACAATGTTATTAAATTTTAACTTTTGAGGCAGTAATATTTAATAAAAGTAAAATTAAGCCCATTAAATGAAATCTGCAATGTTTCTGTTTTTCACATGTTACCCGCTGATTTTTTGAAAAATGAACTTATTGTCAATTACTAACAGAGAATATGACATAAATATTATACTTTCAGCTGACAACATTGAAGCGTGTGTACTGATAATGTTTACTCTTACTGAGAGAAATCTTAATGTAAAGATGAGTCCATCGTGATTTATTCTAATTAACCCACAAATTTCGTTAACTGAATAACAATTTTTAAAGACAGTTTTGGAGTTCAAACTGAAATAATTGTATGTTCTTATCAACAGACTGAAAATGCCAATCGAAAAAATGTTGATGATTTTAGAACATTTAAATGAAATAAACAGAGTTGTGGACCCAATCCCTACAACTGGTTAGGCTTTTCCTTTTGAGAAGAGACGTCCATAAAACTATTACCGAGGAGTAAAAAATTTACCAATGACAACCACCACCATTATCATCCTGCTACTAAAAGACTGAGCAATTTTTTAGATGATTTATTTTAAGTTATATTGTTTGCGCAAAGAGACTTGTATTCTAAAAGTGGGCTTTTCGTTGGTGGATAGCAGAACCAGAGAACGAAGTGTCATTTGAGACAGTACGAAACTGTTTTCGTCGATGTAGATTTAAACTTCCCATTTCAGAAAATGACGAAACCGGAAAGCGATGCTTATGAAGAGGATAAAGGCAAGTTGCCGTTATCGGAATTAGTCCGTCAATATCATCGTGTTAAGAGCTCGACTGAAGAACTTGACACTCACACTTTTGATTAAGCGGAAGTAGTGTCTAGAGTCGCCATAGAAACCGCAGAAGATTGTGTTAATGTACACGGTTCGAAAGCAGAGGACGATGATGATGATTATGATGACAGAAATCGTAAGGCTGAGTTACTCAGTTAAAGCTATGCAGGCTTAAAAATTTCTTTTAAATCGCTATTAGCCTTAGAAAAGTCAGATGGACTTAGAGTAGTAACTGTCTAGCTATATTCAATCAAATAGTCGAGATGACTTCTTGTAACTATGCACTGTGTATATGAAAATAAAATTGTAACGTTAATTTTAATTATGAATTATGGATCAATGATTTTGTATATGATATGATGTAAATTATTGGTATTTCTTAATTCCTTAATTCGTCATCCAGTGCAAAGTTGGCACCTGTTTGGCACAGAGCCGGGTATTTAGTGGATTAAAATCATCATTTTGAGATGGATCATCCCTGAAGAAGAAATGGGTAAGAAGAAGTTACAGAGTTTACACTTCTAGAGTTGTGCCAAATATTAGGGAGAGAATAGAGACATTCACGCAGGAAAATAGGGTCACATTACAGCAACAAAGGGACCAGTTACAGGACGAATTATCTAAATTGACGAAATTGGACGAGGAGATACTGGCATTGGCAGAAGAACCTGATGAAATAGGTATAAAAGGAGAGATCGACGATGGCTCAGAATATACACGAAAGCCTGAAGGCCTAATAATTAAAATTCAGGAGTTACTCAACGAGGAAAGGGTGGCAGTAACACCGGCTGAATAAATGAATATTGAAACTAAACTGTCGAAGTTGGAAATGAAGAAGTTCAGATAAAAACCCTTGGAATAGAAGGACGTTTATGACAGCTTTCCATGATAGATCCACGAAAATATAGACCTGCCTGAGGTCCGCAGATTTAGAGCCGGCAACATGCTCTATATTGAACTTTACTCTTACAGCAGCAATTAACTAAGGAACCCTGGAATTGTTAAGGACGCACTTTGAAAAAACATTTCTTAAACTTAATGAGCTCATACTAAAGGACTTTTAGGCTTCTCACCTGTATTCTTCAATAAAGATAAGAAGCGATTGAGGAATCTCCACGACTCATTGGAAAGTTATCACCGTGGTCATCATCAAATGACCAGCCAACTTACTCATCAATTGTGGTGCCTTCCGTCTTACGCTGGCTTGTCAGTTGGACCTTTTTCCTATCTAATTTGGCATGGTTTTTTCAACTGTGCGAGATTTTTCTCCATTGGATGGAAGCACGGTTTTTAAGCTGGTCTTTGGATTCTTAGTTTTGTATAAAATTTTGAGTCAAAAAATGATAAAAATACATTTGTATTTGGGATAGGTGGTTCAATATAAGAGCTGTTTTTGTACCGAGACTACTTAAACAGACAGACTTTAGAGCTATATAGTCTCAGTATTAATACAGGTGTCTACGTAATTTAATGGCAAAAGCCAACTTCAGTAATTTAATTTAAGGAAACTCGTAAAAATACATCGCGAGACTTCTTCAAGGGCATTTTAACTGACTAGTCCCTTACAGCCTACATTATTTTCTGGAAATTAATTATCCAAAGAAAAAGAAAGTTAAAATAAGAAGAAAATGAAATGCACTATGGAAGAAAAATGTTATCAATAATTAAGGATTAATTTTCACTTTCATTTTTTTCTGCCATATTTGAACTTACTATCTAATCAATCTAATCAACAGAATGTTTAACTAGGCACACCTTTTAGACGCAAGACTACTAATCAAAAACTTAGCAAGACCATTGACTTAAAAATACCTTTTGTCTCCTGAACCAATTTTGAAATTTAATGAGACTGTCCTGTATTTATACTTGACTACTTAGTGAAACACCTGTCATTTAATGGGCCTGTCTTCTACTTAAGTGGTCTCAGTATAAAAACGACCAGTGCCTTTGATCTCCAACTGCATTCTTTGGTACCTGATTTCCAGAAACGGTAATCAGTTACCTTTTGATGAAATCTAACACTTTAGATGCAGTTGTCAAAACCTGATTAAGTTTCTTCATGCTTGTGACCTTGAGCTTTCAAAGTTTATTGAACTAGCTACAGGTGGATGCACTGTGATATGTGGGCAACATAATTTCGTGATTACTCAACTGGGAAATGTAAACTACAATATTGTTTACGTCTACTTTATTTGTCATTCAGTACAATTGTCTTCATTACATGCAAGTTTTGGAATCTTATAAGTGGTTTTGTCACACCAATTTGTATCAATATAAATACAAAACCCTGTGACTTTTTGACTTTGACTTTTTTGCATAACCTTCTCAGATCCTTACACATTTCTTCTTAACACTTTCTTTCCATTGATCTCGATCAGAAGCCATTCTTTCACTTGTAGGAAGAGGCATGTTGTAATCCTCTCGTATTTGGTCTTTCCATCGCTTTGAAGGTCCACCCCCAGGTCTTTTCCCATCAAAGTCTTCTTTGTAGGCACAATGTATGCAAATCACCTCTTCTGATGACTTGACCAAACCAAACAAGTCTTTTTTCTTTACCGTTTTGATAATTGTTGTTTAACATATGAGTGTTTTTCTTATGGTGCTCATTCTCACTTTGTCAATACGCCTTTTCCCGAGCATGGTTCCAGGACAGTCGTTTTTAAAAACAGTAAGCTTTGTATATCTTCTGCTCGTAGTGTCCAGGTTTCAGATGCATAGAGAGCAATGGGGACAACCAGCAAATAATACAGTCTCATCTATAAAGAGTTCGAGAGTTGTCTGCTGAAAATCGATGATGCGAACGCGATTCTTCTATTGATGTCATCACTTGTGCTGGGGGATAACTGAATCCAAAAAGGTGTCAACCTTTTCCACGTGTTCACCGCCGATAGTTACTTCTTTTTCATTTCATTTGACATTACTTTGCACTTGCTAGCTTTACTTCAGACTCCATTTTTTACATGCTTTCTCAAAGTTCATTTGTAGATAGTTGAAGTTTCTCGAAAACCAATGACACTAAAGTGGTATCATCTGCATACCGCACATCTGATGACATATTTGACCAAAGATGGGATTGGGTCAAGCTTGATAGCTCATGAATTACGAATTCAAGAAACAGATTGAATAATGTGGGTGAAAGAATGCAACCTGGCCGTACACCAACTTTTACTTTAAAACAGTTGGTAAAGTTTTCATCGATTATTACCGAACATTGAGAATTATCATAGATATATCTAATAATATTTATCATTTTGGGATGTACACCAATTGATTTTAGCCTTTTCCTTAGCGCAGCTCTCCAGACAGTGTCAAAGTGGCTTTGAAATCAATAAAGTTGAAGTGTATTGGTATTTTGCGCTCTTTTGCCTTCTCAATTATTTGGCGAACGATAAAAATTGCATCTGCTGTACCTCTTCCCGATCAAAATCCGTGCTGACTCTCTTTCAACTTTAGTTCTATTTTGTTCTTCATGCGTTCTAAAAGAATATGTAGAAAAACTTTCCCTAGAATTGACGTAAGGGATCATCTCCCTCACGTCAATTCCAGGAATAGTTCCCTCTCATAAGCTTGTCACCTTTCTTGTAGATTGGTGTTACAATTATTTTGGAAAAATTTTCAGGCGTTTTTCTGTTGTCCAAATCAGATTAAAGACTTTATATAGCATATCTACCATTTATTCACCACCGGCTATAATGGTCTCTCTTGTCATTTTGTCATATGTTGGTGCCTTCTTTTTTTTCATCATTTTATTCGCTGCGCGTATTTCATCTTTAGTTATGTCACACAACCCTTGAGCATCGGTATTTGAATATGTTAGAGTGTGTATTGCATTTTCATCATGTTCAAAAGAGGTGTTCAAGTGCTTTTGAAAATGTTTTCTCCACAGTGCAAGTGCTTCTTCGGTTTCAAAGTGTTTGTTTCCATTTACATCTTCAACAACAGAAAATGATTTTCTGGATTTCCCTTCCAATTCATGCACTGTTTTAAACAAGTTATGACTGTCATTTCGTCGGAATTGGTTATTCTAGAGTCACAACTCTTTTTTGAAAGCACTCCGACTTTGTTTTTCTGATTTCTTTTTCAATGTCCTTATTAGGAACCGAGTACGCTGTTCTGTTTTCCACAATAGGTTTCTTTAATGCTGTAACTCTAACCTCTCTTCTATCCTTTCACAGGATTGCCACTTTCTGGAACATACCTTCTATATGTTTTCTTCTTCTGTAGCCTACTGTTTGCTCTGTGATTTCATTAGTGACATCTTTGAAGTTTTTGTATAGATGTTCAATATCTGTATTCATATTTAACAATTGATAGCATTTGTCATTTAGTTTTTGTTCAAATAGGTTTGCAACTTCTGGGTCATTTAGCTTATCCACATCAAAACCTTTTCCTTGTTCTTTTTAATATCTTCTGTTTGTTAGTCGAAAGAGTAAACTTCATCATAAGTAGCGAGTGATCTGAACCAATGTCTGCGGAGTTGTATACGAGACAGTTTTTAACTTTCGAAAGCAACTCTTTTTGACAGACTATGTAGTCAATTTGACTTTTTGTCTTGTCATCAGGTGATTTCCAGGTAGGTAAACGAGCTTTTTTATATTTATAGACAGTGTTGATCACAGTGAGGTTATTAACAGCACAGAATTAGAGCAATCGCTTCCCTCTTTCATTTCCTGTTCCAAGACCAAACTTTTCTGACACCAAGGGCCAAGTGGCATAACAATAAGATCCAACTTTTGCGTTAAAGTCACCAAGTACAATGTATGGACTTCTAGTAGGAAGCTTGCTTATTTCAATTTGCAGTTGACTATGAAAATCTTCAATGATGGTATCATTGTCACTGTTGTCAGGTGCATATGTTTGAAATATAGTAAGAGTGCCAGTATGGGTTTGTAGAGATATGCTGATAATTCTCTCAGAAATTTGATTGTAGCCGATGAGACTCTTAGAGACTTCTTTTGAAATTATAAACGCAACACCCTGTCTGTGGATATGGTCCTTTCTTGAGGGGCTTAGGATAACAAAGTTGTTTCCCTCGTATACTGCTTTCTTGGCTTTTACGTTGCTGAAACTCCCAGTATATCTGTATTCAATCGTTTTATTTCATTTAAGAGGATTTGAATTTTTCCTTCTTCATTTAAAGTTCGCACATTCCATGTGCCAATGTTTATTGCAATGGAACCTTTGGGAAGATTTCTAAGGCACCCCTGATGGTACACCCCGACTTGGGGGTCGATATGGAAAGTTAATGTTCATTTTGAAATGTTTAAGAAAAGGGTAATCAGGTGCTTTCTCAAGGAGATCCTGATAGCAATTGTTTAGTTGCCTTCTCGCGCAGTAGTTAGCATTTTAATTTGGTTCCCCTTGCTGTTGTCGACTAGTCGATCATCCGCTAAGCAGATGTGCTGTCAAACTAGACGAGCAGTGTTTTGCTCGCTATTCCAACAGCTACCTTCTTCCTAGAGCCCAAAGAAATGGATTTATTTTTCGAGGTTTACTCCTCTATAGCTAAACGAAACTATTTATCCCATAGATGGGACCCTGACAGGTACTACCATACTTGACCAGTGTGGACCTGGAAGTAATGACAACTAAGGGGTGACTCCATGCTCCCCAAAACTCCCGAACTCCCGAACTGAAGCCTCGTCACCGGATGTAGTTTAACGTCATACACAGGACACAAAGCCCTGTACGCTTCTGTTAATGCTGCTGTGGAGCCACTGAAATTCTTAGGCTCTCTACAAAACGATGGCTTGCAACAGCTTCTTGTGTTTAAGGTTTGACAGCAGTTTGAATATCTTATAGGACTAAACAGAATCAACAAGATACTTGACAATTGCTACTCGATAAAGCTAATCAAAGATATTACCACATTTTACTAGTCAATGCTTCTGCATGTGGTTCACTCCATCAATTTTACAACATGGTCTTTGACCATTAGGTACTACATTGACAATCCTGCTCACCATTTTCCACTGAGTACAATGAATTTTGGCACAGCTTTTAATTTACTTGTTGAGGAGTCAATTTTGAATATGCCATTGGTGGATCGGATGGAGGAGCGATGCCGAGGTTATTTATCTAAGTTGGTGAAAGAAATGAGAAAAAAGCTGCCAGCCAACATTCAACAACTTCAGTCGCTAAGCGATTTAGTTCCTTGTGTGGTGTGCTGTCAAGGTTGCCTATCACAAAGAAGCAAGAGGTGAAAACGACTTTCTTCGAATTCGGAATGTTTGTGCTGAGTTTGCTGGCTCTGCCATTTAGCAATGCGTCTGGGGAAAGGACTTTTTCTTAAATAAATCTTCTACAGACAACGTTACGTAACAAGATGCAGCAGACAATATTGGAAGCACTCTTACATATATATGGTTTTCAGGCACTGAAATACATTTGTGACAATGCATTTTTACCTATGAAGAACATGTTGAATAAATTGAAGAGACATGTATACTGACACTTCAAATGAAGAGGAAAATTACAGCCTCTTTTGTTGTGAGAATTTGACCACGAAAATGTCACATATCCATAAACGTTTTTAAAAAAACCAGGGTACCACAAGAAACTGAAAGCATTTTAGAAGTCTAATTTTCATTTTCATTACCGACATTGTTATTGCTATATATTATTTGTATGTTGTTTACTACACGTTGCCTTTCTTGGAACTAGAATCAGGTAAAAAAACTAAGAAAACACAAGGTTCCACCGAACTATGTTCCTTATAAAAAATCTTGTATTGTCATTACAATCACATAAATGACTTCAAAATAGTAACCTCACTTTGCGAATGAGACTTGAAATCACCAATAGATGCCACTCTAAATCTATTATCTTTGTTCACTGAGAGTACACGCATTAATCCCAATTTTGGCGGGTTTGGGGCTGTTGTCACTTAGATATGGGCGCTATTGGGGCTGTTTTTGATTGGATTTGTTTGGAAAAGTGAAAAATTGCCTGGAAACACTGAGTTTTGGTAAAATTGCCGACAGAGAGCAGAGTGTGTAGAACACGAACGGAAGAAGATAATCTTTCATGGGATCTCGATGCCCTTTTGCAAGCCTTATTGAAGGGAATAGAACTTCGAGTGGAAACTATTACTCAAGAAGAATGAATTAAGAAGATTGATTATTCGTACTTGAAATGAGCGATAAGAAGAAGTGGGAACGATGTGTTAAAAAATATTGCTGCTTTAGGCTGGGTACTCTCAGGATTGTTCAAGTGTGATAATTGGGATTGTAATATAAATGTTGATATGGTAACACATAGCTTTGACTGTTAGAGTAAAAGATTGTAGTATGTAGAGTCAATAGGTATCAGGGAGCATCATCGTTTGCACGACGATATGGTCGGTACAATATTTGACAAGGTGGAGAGATATTCCATTAAACTTCCATGGAAACAAGGCTTTGACAGATTGCCCTTTAGCTATGAACTTAACACGAAAACCAGTTACACTTGACTTCTATTGCGCCAGTGATAAGGTACATTATTTACCCAACCACGCTCCGGTCAGAAGGAAAGTGTGAGATATCCTTGAATGATTGTTTACATGCTAGCCCCCCCCCCCCCTTTGTCTTATACGCATATATATATATTTGCATGTGAGCTAAAAGTATGATTGTTCAACTGTCAAAGACATATTATTAAGTGAAGTTTGTAGATAGCAGCTGTCAAAGCTCTTCGTTTCCAGGTCCCTCTGAATGCCAATGGTTCTGCACTGTAGCACGCATTCTGGTGTTTGCCTTTTCCAACATATGCATTGGTTGCTCTGTGCTAGCCCAATTCTGTACATGAATTCGGAATATCTTCCGTGACTTGATCTAAGTCTGTTAAGCAAAACCTAGGGTGCGCAAGGTAGATCGTGCCATGGAGGCTTAGTTGACGGCTCTGATATGTACTTCTTTAATCTACACTAAGTACTGTTCCACCTGTCCTGCCATTTCTCTGCTGTCCACAGATCCGGAGAGCTGCCGTTTGCGTTACGTGCAATGTTTCACATTCTTGTGGATAGGGAACGTTTGGATGAGAGCCTTTGTGAGGCCTGTCTGTGAGAAATTGTTATAGAAAGGAGTAGGTGAAATGATCTATTGAGCACTCTGATGTAGGTCTTAAGAAAGATGTTTTCTCTTCTTAAGTCAGGCGGCTGAATTCAAAAGAGAATGGAGGTCAAATAATGAGGCGTAGAGTGGATGCAGCCACTGATAATGAACATGGTGAAATTAAGGGCAGAGTTTAAATGTTTCATATGCGAGCTACCACACCAAACAGGGGCGCAGTACTCACCAGTAGAGTAGTCGAGCGACAACGCAAATGTCCGATCCAAGCATGAAAAAAGTCTCTTTTGATGTTCTCTTGGTGCGTGCGATTGGAACACACAAAAGGAGCTACTAACATCTTTAGAGTTGGCTGGTAGAAATATTTCTGGCAAAGTAGCTGCAGCTCCTTTGAAAGCGGTCCAATTAGCTTTGTTGAAGTTCCATCTTGGTAGAGGTTTTGTTGGAGTGACCTCAATGGCAGCAGGGAGCGAGATTATTGTTGGGCGATGCTGTAATAGCTGAAAATTATCTTCAATTATGTGACTTGGTAGAATACTTGACGAGTCGTGACTGTAGAATGACAGATAAGGATTGGTGAAAGTATTCCAAATTTCCGAATAAAATGTTTTTGATAGGTTGAGGTGATAGAGGAGCTTAAGATCAGCATAGAATGGTCATTAAGTGAGTTCCTACCCATCTGAGTCGCTACTTTGATAACCACATGACGTGTGATGGCAGTTAAAATCTCCCGACTAAATTACTGGGTGATGGGAGACTGGAAGACCGCTAAGCATGGCTCTGGGAGGTTTGAACACGCTAACGATACGGATTTTGCCAGAGCTTAGTTCGATTGCCGACCACTGAAGTGGGCTTGTTGAGGTAGATTTATCAATCTTTGAAAAGGTTAAATCATCTTGTACAAGGGTTAGTGATATGTATGATGTAAAACATCTGAAAGTGTATATTCATTCAACTTGATGCTATCATCTTCTACGAGTGTTTCTTGCAGCAGTTGGCACTGGTTGGGTCTTCAACATTAACCTGTAATATTTTAGGACCACTTGGTGAATATTGGTCTAAGGTGTTTCAGGGATTTCGCTTGACTGGAGGGGCTCTGCATCCTCTCCTGTTGGATACGACATCTTCAACAAGGGTGCTAGAGATACTGCAGAGGTTGTTATCTGTATCCGTAATTGAGTTGTTCATATTGTTCGGGTTGTTGGCATTAGCTTTACCGATGTTTCACGACATTGGCTACCCCCGGCCAACTCCCTCACCAGAATCCTATGGATGTGGTCGTTGACATTGCTAGGGCATTTCTTAGTATTGAGGTTGAAGAGGGTGATTGTTATTGTTTGCAATTTCTATGGCAACAAAATGTGCAAGGCTTGACACCCATTGTTTATCGTTTTACTCATCTCGTGTTTTGGTTGAATTGTTTTTAGAGAAATTAGTTTTGTGAAAAAGTTTGCTTTCTTAATTAGACCTGGAGATAAAACACTTTTATTACAGGTCAATGGGAGAAAAAGACGTCAAAAAGGTCAGAGAGGTCAGAGGTCAGAGGTCATTGCCACTTTATTATTTTAAAACAAGGTGAGTGTTGTCATAACGAAAATAATCTCTCTGTCGTCAAGCAGAATGAATATTTTATAAGTATCACGCATGGGGATAACAGATAGATTGATCATTGAGATGTTCCGATTTTAGATTGGAGTTTGTAATAAGTTAATTTTACTTTTACCTAACCTACTGTTTAAAGCTCATTGGAAAAATTTTAATGGTTTTAATTTTCTGAAGTTTCATCAGAAGACATTTTATTCAGAATCTGACTTTAAAGCTTTCAGAATTCTCTGTGAATGTTTACATTGGAGTCTGTAGCAGGGGGGCCACCTTGGCACAAATAACTAGTCTGGCTAGGTGTACTCATTTCATGCCTCTTGGAAGGCTTCGGCTAAAATTTTAGGTTTTTACTTTTCCTGGTGTTTTTTCTCTTACTGGCGTTTTAGATTGTATTCCTTTAGTACAGCAAAACTTGCCCCACAAATAAGGCACTCGGGAAAGCAAAATAGCGAGATTTTCATCAGATTTGAAAAATCCTGTTCTCGCTATTCATTTTCCCCTTGGAAATTTAAGCGATGTTTAGTGCGAGTTCTGGTCCAGGTTGTTTACTAGACACAATTTTAGACATTAACACGTTTTCGTAACTTTCTTAAATACCCTGTGGGTACTTCTGTATAAAGTGTCATATGCACCCACGTGTTTGCTGATTTTCAACTGTTCTGGTAGGGCAGACAAATTGCTGGGTCGGACAGGATTTACCTCTCCTGAAGGAATTTTGGCAAGTAAACCATAGAGTGAGACTGCATCTTCTATGCTGAACTTGCTGTGCTGATTTAAGGCTGAAATTTGGTTTGCTCTAACAAGTATATCTTTTGGTCATCAGAAAAAATGTAAAGTATATTTACCATAATTGGAACTTGGATGTGGATTGGTGTGTGCTAATAAAATTAAACTTCAACATTAATTAGGTTTATAACAATGTCATAATTACTTTATAATTGCTATAGTAATATTTGAACTTTGATTTTTTCATAGCTGGTTATTCAATTCAAATCCAATTAGAAGTATCCGGCAACTTCAATGCAGGATATTTTTAGTCCTCTCTCTCTCCAAATTTTTTCTTCTTCAAGTGGTCCATACCATAGAACAGTTTCTTTCCTTTCATTTGATCCATTACTTATGATTGCTTTGTCTCCGAAGTCCTTCTGTGGGTCAATCAAATAATGATATCAGGAATTGCTCAAATGGAAACTTTTCAAGAAAAGCACTGAACGTTTTGCCTTTTCCGCATCGTGGTTTTGACAAATAGCCACTGTTTATTAAATTTGTTATCAGTGATTAAACTCAAACTCACGCGATATTCTTTATTTACTCGTTTTAGTCATTGAATAAAATGTGATAGGATCCAGTTTGTGACACAGTCGACTAACTTTAGCACATCGTTCCAAACAAGGAATATTGCATTACAAGTTCCCCATAAAATTCTAGTTTGAGTTCTTCGATATTCAACAAGTAAATGTGCCAAAATTTTACGGAATCAAACTTCTGTGTAATAATGCTATTCAAAAAGCACCTCTTGAAACTCAGTGTAGCAAGGTATTAAGACGTACGGTAGCAAAAAATTGAAGGTAAGAAGCTGAATTAAGGTACCCTGTCAAATAGATAAAGAACGGTATCAGTACCTTCAAGCATGGTAGACTGTTAGGTTTTAATTTAGAAAGTAAGCTTTGCTGAATGTATTGAGGTTATGTGTAAGCTTGCTTTCATTCCCGCTGTTTCAGAGATCCTCAACACTGTTGCTCCTCATCTAAAATCAAAAGACGACGTCTGTGTTTCCAAGAAGACAAGCAGAAAAAGACCAGTTTTATGGAATTTGTTGAAAGAAATAATCTTTCCCTTAAAAAGTCGCCACGATAAATTCTGGTTGAAAACCGACCACCACAAATCCTTTTATTATTTATGACTTCTATAAACATCTGGATAAACTTGTAGCGTTTGGAATTGCAACTAGTCTGGGTTTCCCACTGATCCAGAAAAGTGCAAAGTTATTAGCCCCAACGGTTTTCCTGCATACAAAGTTACTTACGGTGAGTGACGGGAAACAGTACAAATCTACCCATCCCAATGCTGCCTCAACACATTTTTCAATAAGAATAGTGTTTTTTCGTTTGATCCTTAGTTTTTTAACTTTATGAGAAATACCAGCATATATTCTTAATTCTTAGAGTCACTACAGCTTATTGTCAATACGTCAGTTTTTAAATCCTTCCATGCTACAAAAATCATCAGCTTCTCCTTTTCACAAGTTCAATCCATCTTCAGACGCTATAACGACCGAGCAACCATCTATATCTATTGAAGCGAATGGCTGAATGTCTTGGAAGAAATTTGTGTTTTGTGAATGACTGACGTCAAAACGTTCGAATTATACTTGTCTTCTTTGAAGTTATTTCATTGCTATTTTGTTTTGGATAATTCGTTAAATTCAGCTTAGTCGCCAATAAGAAATTGAATTTCTGTGACGTGAAACAATGAATGGTGTCAAATTTCATGCAGGGTCTTGCAAATTTTCGTCTGCAGAAGAAAATCCTGAGCTTGGGCATATTCTTAGGCTATTTTCGATTTTTTAACCATTTTAGCATCGAAATTCTTAAAATATATATTTTAAATAAAAAGCTTGTTATGCACTTGACAGAACGTTTTGAATTGTGGTTTTCCAAGCTTTTAGCCCGTCACTTTTAAGCCACTCTGTTTTATTGTTCAATGATCACCTGACACATGTTTCTTTGGAAATTATCGACAAAGCTCGAATAAATCAAATTACAATTTTAAACCTGGCGCTACATATAAATTGCAGCCTCTCGCTGCAATGTACTTTGGGACCCCTAAAAGGTTTAAGAAAAAGAATTGAATTAGTAAATTAATGAATTCGGCCATCAAAACCGTGTTTTGTGAGCTCATTTTGTGAATAAGCCTGGTGACCCACATGAGAAATAGGTGTTGATACGACAAAAGGGGCTTATTCCAATCAATTTATTCATGATAAGCATATTGACATGGGGATACATACATGTCATTTTTGTAACAAAAATATGCAAGAATCTAGTGACGAACATATACAGGAATTATGTTTCCATAAACAGGAACTCCTTGTCGATGAAGGTATGATTGTGTGCAATGTATGTGGTGTAATTCAGGGTTAAAAAAGAGCAGATGAATATATTGACTATTATGAAGATAGATATAAAATTATTAAAAGGTCGGTATATCAACGAAAATACCATTTATTTAGCATTTATTCATTATTATATATTCATATCCATTATTATATATTCATATTCATTATTATAAATTCATTTTCATTATTATATATTCATACCCATAATTATATATTCACATTTATTATTAAATATTCATATTCATCATTATATATTCATTTNCCTAAAAGGTTTAAGAAAAAGAATTGAATTAGTAAATTAATGAATTCGGCCATCAAAACCGTGTTTTGTGAGCTCATTTTGTGAATAAGCCTGGTGACCCACATGAGAAATAGGTGTTGATACGAAAAAAGGGGCTTATTCCAATCAATTTATTCATGATAAGCATATTGACATGGGGATACATACATGTCATTTTTGTAACAAAAATATGCAAGAATCTAGTGACGAACATATACAAGAATTACGTTTCCATAAACAGGAACTCCTTGTCGATGAAGGTATGATTGTGTGTAATGTATTGAATATATTGACTATCATGAAGATAGATATAAAATTATTAAAAGGTCGGTATATCAACGAAAATACCATTTATTTAGCATTTATTCATTATTATATATTCATATCCATTATTATATATTCATATTCATTATTATAAATTCATTTTCATTATTATATATTCATACCCATAATTATATATTCACATTTATTATTAAATATTCATATTCATCATTATATATTCATTTCCATTATATATTCATATTCATTATTATATATTCATATTCATTATTAAATATTCATATTCATCATTATATATTCATATTCATTATTATATATTCATATTCATTATTATATATTCATATCCATTAATATATATTCATATTCATTATTATATATTCATATCCATTATTATATATTCACATTCATTATAATAATATTTATTTTAAGATACTTTTTTAGCATTTTAGGATTTACTTATATCTAAATCAAAAAAGACTATATTAAAACATAAACGTTATGTGGGGAAAATCGTAGACTTGATTGGTAGTAAGATAAATGATATTTTAAAATATGATTTTTAATATTGATTACGGTTAAAGATATTCTACAAAAAACCTGAAATGTGTCCTATCAGAGGTGATGACTTCAAACAATGAGTGTTATATTTTTAGCTATAATATAACAATATCCACGAGCCTTGTGACACTTAGTGTAGAAGGGAGCAAAAGCATCATGAAATGGACTACGTAAATGACAACATATAATCTTCCTAAAACAGCATTTCTAATATATGCGTAGAACAACCATTTCCTGACCCAATTAAACTATCTATTGTATTCTGTCATAACAGAATCAATTGTTATTATTTCATCCAATATTCTGTATGTTAAAAATGAATAAATAAGTGCATTTTTAGTATTTGATTATTACTTGTTGGATACAAACTTTTCGTTTCTGTAAAATTGTCTTTTATGTATTTTAAACATAATTAAGATAAATCATAATTTTTCTAGTGTATATAATTTCAGCTTAATGCTATTGGATCATGATCAATTTTATACCAGTTTTCGCAGAAAACATGATGATGTAGTTTAATATCTACATCTGAAATGACTCTATCTTTATACAAAACGAAAAACGCTATTGAGCCATCTAATCGGGCAGTTGAGATGTCCAATTGTCATTTGATATGGTCTTGTTGATGTTCTTGCGGTAAACTCACAAAGTTTCCTTTCATTACACCAAACACTAGATTTGTTTCCTCCTGCTGGTACATTCCAGAGAATAGATAAGTAACATCACTTAAAAAATTCACCTCGACTTGCTTTGATATTGTAATTATCAATGGCTTTTTTTCCATTAAAAGTTATTTATAATTTTTTATGATCGTTACTTGTTACTGATCCAATGATGATTTGATTATCTATTGTTCCAGATACAACCAATTTACCACCTGGTGAGAAGGAAACGAATTTATAAAAAAAACCCCCATCATCGTGGTCAAATAACCCTTTTCTGCTGCAGTATGAACCATAAAATGAATTCAATTAATCAACAATAAATAAATTAACAAAATCATCACTGCTGCTAGACACATTAAGATTGATATCACCTGTCATTCGTTGACTAACGTTACAATTAAGAAAGAAACGACTGTAAATTCTATTTGCTTTAACAAATATTGTTGGTTAGTTAGCTGAGTTGGAGGTAGCATAATTGGGGATGCTGAGGTGGGCACTTGGAGTCACACGCCTGGATAAAATCAGAAATGAATACATCAGAGGTACAGCACATGTTAGGGGATTGAGCGAGAAGCAAAGGGAGGCAAGACTGAGATGGTATGAGCATGTGATCGTAAGGGAAGAGAACTATATCAGGGGAGAATGTTAGACATGAATCTGCCAGGGAGGAGGAAGAGAGGAAGACCAAGGAGACGCTTTATGGATGTAATAAAAGAGGACATGATGGAGATGAGAGTGAGAAGGGAAAATACTGCCGACCGCAGCAAATGGAGGCGTATGATCTGCTGCGGCGACCCCTAACAAGGACCAGTCGAACGATAAGGAAGGAGGTTAGCTGTAGTTGTTTGCTCAACATTATTTTCAGTTGTATCTAGTATCTTTATGAGAAAATACTATAATTACATCATAATACAAAATCACAAAATCCCTCTTGTTTATATAAAAAAGACAATAATAACCAGATAACACACTCGACACGTCCCGATATTAACTGCTGATATAAATATAGTTCATCTCTAACTTGTTACTGAAATAAACAACTTCCATAGGGCAATTTGAACGAAAACCATCGAGATATTCTAGGACATCTGATGTTATATTTAGTACAACGCAGTGAGATCCACATCGTTTAGAATTGTCAAGGTTGATAATATTGAATCCTGTTTTACTTGGATTAATAATTTTATTTCTATTGAATTCAATAATAAAATTTTTAATCTGAAGGTATTTAATCCCTTTATTCAAATCAATGTTTGATAGTGGAATATTAATGAATTGTGGTTTTTGAAATATCTTTATGCATGCCGTTCAGAGGACTGTTTTTGCCCAGAATATCTCCCGCGGTCTTTTTTTAAGTGTTTTTTTCACATGAATGCCAACTGTGGAATTTCAACTCCCAACAAAAGGAGGCTGATATGGTACCAACATATTAGAGTACAGATGATTTACACACACAAACCCGTCCCTAAACTGGATTTTGTGGTAGTAGGGGGTGGAAGTGGTACTTTAGGAGCACTATAAACCGGAGCTCTATTTCCGAGGTCACCATCAAGGGATTTAACAAGCATAGGAATTCTGGTACTGGCAAAGAGACTGTCAAGGAACCCACCTCCTTGTTTTAGCGTTGACCGGGTAATTAGTTGTCCACCAGTTTGGAGTGGTTTCATGATCTGTTCTTTCTGTTTCTTCGTTAGTATGGCTTTATGTTCAACCAATTTATCGATCTTACCTTGTGGAATTAAAAATCTCCTTTTTGCCTGGAACCTAGTACCTTATCCATTCAAAAAGACGCCAAAGCTTAAATAGCCCCAGTTGCAAGCCCAGGAAGTAATTTGGAAACCAGTTTTGTTGCTATGAGTAGCATTTTAGTACCCAAACCCTGACTCTTTTTAACAACATTTTTGACCTGGGTCTTAAACATTTTCAGCTCAATACCTTTACTTGCGTTGATTGCTTTCTGTATCTGTTTAATCTGTGATCTAGTTACCATCAATTCGTCTGGTCCAGTCAATTCACTGTTTGATAGCCTAAGTGTAGTTGCAGACTTATTCATTAATGCCCCAGCAACTTTTGCCTTTTGATTATCAGTAAGAGATACAGTGAATGCATTTTATTTAGGTAAAATATACAAATATTGAATTTAACTTTTCAAAAAATCATACATATTATAGGATTTATTTTTTCATAAATTTTAGCTCAAGGGACTATAATTTAATTATTTAATATTTTAGGATTGCCTTTCACCACGGACATCAATACTCCATTCTTCACTGCCTAGAACCAATACAAATAATGTGTATCTAGCTGCTGGATTGCCTGATAGAGTATTACGAAATGATAGTTGAACTGATGATCCATTCTCTCTTCTTGACAGGTAAGGTCAAAATAAAGAATTCCGAATATTGATTGAAACGATGCTAAATCAATTAATTGTTCATTTTCAGTCAGTTTGAATGTGTTGTGAAATATGTTCTACTTAGTTCTAAGTTCGGATGAAGTGCTGTTTGTAGATAGAATACTCCATTATTCAATTCAATTTGTGCGTCAGTAAAGAAGAATTCAGTATTCCCAAGTAATACTAAATGTGTTGCATGTAAACATATTTGCATGTTGTAAATTTGGTTTTGTATAATTGAGAGCTTAAATGAAAACATGCTTCGGTCTCCTTATTGATGTCGCTAATCTGAATACACCTGATCGCTGTTGAATACTAGATAAGGTTACAATTCCTTCCAGATCATAGCTCCATCTGTGAGGTTCAAGATATTTCTCTAGAAATAGCTTTGAACCCATGGAATTGAAGGTCATTTTAGGAAACCAAAGTACAAATGTCAAAATTATGTAACAATAATAAATTATTAGCAGCTGTTTCATCATTTCCAGAATTACATTGTTGTCATCTTCTAAAACAATATTAATCTTATATTTCCCATTGAGAGCAATTTGATCTTAAAAACTCTCAAAAATACCACATCTACTGAAAGGTAGACACATGTTCACAACCTGGCTCCTGGCAAGAAGTGTTTTTCTTTTGTTAAAACCAAGATTAGTTGCGGTAACCGTTGCCGCATTATCTGTATCTTTTTAATGAAACATACTGGACCCAGTAATACTTGCGTATCCTTTTGAAAATTCAATCAGATTCTTAATAATGGTACTATGATTGACTTGTGGATTGTCAAATATAGTGACACCATTTACTTCAACAAGAATAACCCCATAAACATTATTTATAGTCGCAATGTTACCAGCAACCGCTTTATCAACACCCTCTGCTGTTTTGTTGACTTGTAGATCGATTTCTAACAACGATTTGAAAAAGTCGTAAGGAGTACTTTCACAACTACTATCAATTACAAAAATCGTATCCAACCTTGCTTTCATATTGACCATTTGGGGATAGGGTAATTGGTATTATTAGCTCCACCGATAAATACGAGTATCTTTCACAAGATTGTGATGATCTAAATGACGCACACATACATTTTAGATTATTTTCACATATTTAGCAATTTGTCAAATTCCAATGATAGTGCTGTTTGTATTGGCTTAGGCGCTTGTATGTCCTTCAGTTCTGGTCAATCTTATTCTCTGTAGTTATTGATTTTTTGTTGAATTGCTATCTAGTTTATCAGCAACGATCTGGCCCATTCTAAAACCAACTTTAGAAGAGGCCTCTGAAACAGCTTTCATTAGAACTTTTGTTGCTAAATCCTTGGTGGCTTTTAATATTAATTTGATGCGATTTTTTATTAACGACAGATGTCAAATTACCAATAAATCACCGCTTTGCATTTCAGTTTCATCGTCGATACGCTCATCACTACCAATGTTAATTTTGAAAAACCTTTATGTATGGGGGTCTCGTATGAGTCTTGTTCTTCCTCCGATCTATATACAACCAGAGCATATTATTTTTACACATCCTCTTTAAGCAAAAGTATCATACTAATCGGTAAACCGTATAAATCGCGTAATCTCCCGAGGCTATCTGTAACGTATACCCTTAGATCTTTCAAAATGTTAGTATTAATTTTGCTATAAAAAAAGTGTTTATCCTCCAAGTAAAATGAAAAGCTGACTGGACTAACATTAATTGGAAAACGATGTAAAAACGTCGCGTTGTATACCTGATCTAATCGATGTGGTTATAACATTACAATGTATGAAGACTGAATCAAAGCTTTTTGTGTTGTCCGGTAGTCTTTCGCTATATCTGGATGTTAATATGATACATTTACTGAATCCAATTAAAGCAGAAACTGTCACTTGAGAGAAATTTAATTAATAACCGGATTCCACATTTATGAAACATCTAAGACAGCTTGGGATGAAGCTAAAACTAATACCAGCTTTTGAATGATCTTTGCTTGACAAAAACCATTGTATTAAACTGTTAAGATCACCATAATTGTAATTGCCAGAAATATTGATATAGTCATCAAGTAGATGCATTATTGTGGGTATATTTTCGAGTGTTTTTACCATGCTCCTGACTGATATCATACCATGAATAACTCATGTTGAAACTAACAAGAGCCATACTCTATCTTGAATTTTTGTCAAGCATTATTACAGGATTGAAAACGATAGTGAAATCATGGCTTCCTGATTTTCTGTACTAACTGTTGAATTCATGAATATTGGAAACTCCATGCTACTATGATACATTAAAAATCTTTTTACGTAGGTGTCATATTGACCTTTAGAAATAACACCAAATTTTATTAGATGATTGAGAATTTTCATTGATTTGTTGTGTAAAACAGTCAAATCATTGCCTGGTTTCCTAGAACCTGTCAATAAAACGTATTTTCATCAACTGTTCCGGTTCTGTGTAGTAGATCACAATGACATTATGCGTAAACATCCCTGTTTCGACATGTCATTTAATACATTGTGACTGGGTTAATTCCTGCTGGTTTTCTTGTAATTGTTCAATTAATTTGTCCTTTTCTTTTATCAATAGTTTCCTTAACCTTTTTTTTAATGTTTATTACTGCTTTAAACAATTCTTTATTTTGGAAATGTCTATCTTCATTTTCATCACGTTAACTCTGAATTTCGTTTCTAATCCTTCGTTTCATTGCGTCAATTTTGATGCCTTTTTCCATATTTTTTAAGATTGCTGATATCCATCATATATATTGGTAGGTTAGGTAAATGTTAAAATGAAATCATCTTCCAATTTAATTTAGGGATATATATATATATATATATATATATATATATGCACATAAATATATATAATGAAGATCCCAAATTATGACAGCAATAAAGAGGAAAGCAGAAAAGGAAGGCTAAATGACTTCTTAAATTAAGAATATTGAGTGTTAATTTCTGGAGTATCCCAATGTGAAAAAACTCATACTCATGCATATGCGAAAAAACTCATGCATATGCTAACTAAGAGCGCCTCTTGTTAATTGTGATAAAATTTTATTCCATATACCAAATCCACACCAAGCTAAAATAAAAAATCTAAAAATATTGATGGATAACATATCTTTAAAAGTTGGTTCTAATGTATTAGAAATTAAAGGACCTGATAAGATAATGGATGTGAATGAATTCCCAAGTGAGAATAGAAAGATAGTTATAGTCGACGATATGATCAATGCTCCAGAAAAGCTTCAAAATAAAATAGTAGTAGTATATAGCATAGTGTTATAGCAGTTTTTTATGTGTACATCTGATGAATGCGTGAGCAAGAAACTCAGAGTTATGTAATTTTTTATCAGAAATATTGAAATATAATTTTTACTTACATTGGCTCTATTTTAGTAAATATTGAACACTCTGCAATTATATTTGTTCATCTGCTGATGGGATAAAATTTTGAAATATGATGTTATTAAAATTTTAAAAAAAATTAAAGCCCAAATTATAATAGACCTCAAATCACTACGTACTGGTATGAAGCAGAAAACTACAGATTTAGTAATCTCTCCTTCAAAAGAAGCTCAAGATTAAAACAATCCAACAAATCAAACACTACATAAGAGTATTAAAGAATTCAGAAACCTGAAAACACCATACCTCAACGTCCAACAGAGTTTAGGGACTGATTATACCTCAAATCTAGGACTTTCAAACCAATTCCAGCACCTAGGACTGTTATAAAAGAAAAAATCAAGCCTTAAAAGGTTACAGTAAGTCTTTTGAGGTGAGTCTACTTAAAACGAATTACGATTCACTCAGTGAAGTAGACCCATTATTTCAACTACAAAACACCAGAAGGGCTATTAATTTCTCTTAAGGAACAATTAAATGAGATGAAAGGACTTAAATTTAATGAGACACTGAAGGTTACATTCCTTAAAAAAGTTATTGATTCAGATATAGATTTAAAAATATTGAATTTTTTATTGTAAACCTCAAACAATAACAAACCCAACTAAAATATATGATCCTTTACAATTAACACAGCAATATATATATATATATATATATATATATATATATATATATATATATATATCACTCACTCACTCAGAACCTATCCACTGAGCAAAATATTGCTCAGTGGATATCTGAAGGTTCTGAGTGAACTATCGAATCATTAAATATTCATTATATTAATATTGTAAAATACAAACCATTGGAAGAAACACCGTAGATTAACTTACCGCAAGAATTGCCAAACAGTGCTAAAGGATTAATTCATATTTTAAATAAGGATGTTGAATATTTCAGATGGTGTCACATCGGGCATTTCAACCCTCAAAAGAAAAATCCTCATGGGATTAAAAAATCTGATAAACAATATATTCAACAACTGGATTAAACTGGAATTAAAATTTCAAGTTACTGCCAAACAGTATAATAAAATCGAAAAACTAAATAAGATTAATATTATTGTTTTGGATATGAAAATCAACAAACGTATCCTATCTATATTTCAAAATAAATATATAAAAATCAAATGAATTTTTTTTATTTATTACAATAAATGAAAAATCACCAATATGTATTTGTTTTTAAATGTTTTTAAAGATTTTTTAAAATTTATGAATTTTCAAACAAAACACACAGAGGAAGCATTTCTGTATCAATTGTCTTCAGTGTTTTACTACTAAAAGTACTAGCAGATCATAAAGAAAACTGTATTCAAATAAATGGAACACAAGGTATAAAGATGCCTGAAAAGGACAATAATATACTAAGATTCAAGAACCTTCATAAACAACTACAAATACCATTCGTTGTCTATTCAGATTTTAAAGTACAGAAATGTCAACCAAATAATGATCAATCAAATACAGAATCACATCCAAAACATGCAGACTATAATTAGATTGCTATAATGCAATCTGTTATAATGAAAAATATAGCAAACAAATTTAGATTTTTAGAGGTAAGAACGCTATCTATAAATTCATGAAAAAAATGTTAGATTATTTATATACTGTAAAAATATTATAAAAAAGGAATACAAAAAAGCATAAAGAATTATAAAAACGAAGAAGAAGAAGTTGAAAAAGCTGACGAATGTCTTATTTGTGGTAAAAAGTACGAGATCTGTTGGTCGACCGAAATTGAGGTTTAAGATAATTGCAAATATTTACTTAGATTGGTGGATTTGGTTGATGATTGGCACGTTGTTGCAATTGATCGTCCTTTATGGCGCTCAAAAATTCAAATTGTTTGTGTTAGGTTAAATAAAATGCGCTTTGAGAAATATGAGCGTAGAAGAGAGAAACGTAATCGACAGCATATTGTTTTTATCTGATGTATCTAATGAATTTTATAATCTATCATCATCTATATATAATTTAGTTAGTTTTTGCTCGGTATAGAGTTAAGGCATATTGTTATTATTATTATTATTATTATTATTATTATTATTATGTACGGTTTTCTTATGAATGCTGTTTATTTACAATTACTTACCGGGTCACACCCAGTGACCTGAGGCAAGAAAAGGTTTCTACGAGCAACTTAATTGTTCAATAAATGTGGAGTACAAAAGAAAGTATAATACAAATAGGATTAAAAATTGTATCAAAAAGTATAAAAATTCTTGTAAAAATTGTTTCTTTATGTGGACAAAGATTTTCTTAGTATATTTGCGGTGCTGGTAAGGACAATCGTTTGTATCTCCTGTAGGTTATGGTTGCCCGGAATTTTCGCAAGATGTTTATCTGTTCCCTTTTTAATCATTCCCAAAGCTCCTATTATTACTGGAACCGTTGTTGTTTTAAGATTCCACATTTTAGCAATCTCGATTTCAAGATCTTTATACTTGCTCAACTTATCAAACTGTTTGACGGAGATATTTTTATCATTCGGGATGCTCATATCGATCAATGTACATGTTTTCGTTAGGTGGTCTTTAATAATGATATCTGGGCGGTTAGCTTGAATGGTTCTATCAGTATTAACCGGAAAGTCCCATAAGATGGTAACATTTGGACCATTAATCACTGGCAGAGGATGGTGTTCGTACCAGTTGGTAGGTGTTTCTACGTGATAATGCTGACATATTCCCCAGTGCAAATACTGTCCAACCCTATCATGACGTTTCACATATTCACTCGGTGTCAATACTGGGCATCCCGAGACTAAGTGGTCGATGGTTTCAACAAACTGATCGCAAAATCTGCACTTAGGATCGGCTCCGTTCCTCAAGATGTTAGCTTGATAGTTCCGCGTAAAGAGAGATTGATCTTGTGCTGCAACTATGAAGCCTTCAGTTTCTGCCTTCAGTCCCGAACTCCTCAGCCACTGATGGGTTGCAACTTGATCTACATCAGCGTTTTGACTTCGGAGAACGTACTGCCCATGCAGAGCTTTCTGGCTCCATCGTTGGTAAAGTTGGTCCTGTCCATTTTTCTTGGCAGCTTCTTTTGCCTTTTTGGCCAATTTGGTGACAGGTACTTGTTTTGCTTCGACCATTGGATCTACCTTTAGCTCACGTTCAAAAGTATTAGATTCCTTGATAATAGAATGTAGTTTCTTACTAATTTCATGTCGATGGACTAGGGACAACATCCAGTCATTTGTACATTCTAGATACTGCTTCATACCAATAATAGTAGTTTTGAACGACAGTTCTAGTTGTATGAGCCCCGTCCCCCATTGCGCCTAGGCAAGTAGAGACGATCAACTTCAGCTTCAAATGAATGACTGAAAAACAGATGCATAAAATAAGCCTAGCTGATTATAAAGAAGATAGTAAGAAAGGTTTGATTTTAGAAGTTGACCTGGAATATCCAAAAGAACTACATGATAGCCATAATGACTATCCTCTAGGACCTGAGAAGGTTAAAGTAACTGAAAATATACTTTCTCTATATTGTAAAAAAAGTAGCAGATAGATAAAAGATTTCAACAGGTCTTGTTTATAAACTTATTCCAATCTTGAAAGATAGAGAAAATTGTGTATTGTATTATCAAGACCTTCAAGCATATACCGATCTCGTTTTAAAAACAACTAATGTTCAACGAGTCTAAGAGTTCAATAAATCCTCTTGGCTTAAAAAGTATAATGGTATCAATTCTGAAAAACATATGTTTGCTAAAAAGTCCTTTGAAAAAGATGTCTTTTAGCTGATGATCAACTCAGTTTTGGGAAAAACGATGAAAATCTAAATAAAGTGAAATGTAAGACATCACGTACAAGGAAAAACTAACAAAAACAGCTGCTAAATCTACGTATGTTAACAGTAAGATTATTTATGAAAATCTATTAGTTATGCATAAGATTAAAGAAACATGAACCCTTAACAGACCAGCTATGTACGTATGTATATTCTTGATATTTCTAAGACACTAATATATACTTTTCACTATAACTATACTAAAAACAAATATGGAAATAATGCTAAATTATTGTTCACGGACAGAGACAGTTAACCTATGTAATTGAAGCTGCAGTTGAAGCTGTAGCTGAAGATGTGTATCTTGATTTTTGGAATGATAGAGAGAAAATTGATAAAAGTGACTATCCAGAAACTTCACCATATTATGGTAAAACTAATAAGAAGCTAATTGGTAAATTTAAGGTTAAGGCTGGTGGGGTTCCACTTGGTGAATTCATAGGTTTGAGATAAAAAATGTATGGTTATATTGAAGATGACAAAAAAGATGGAAAGACTGCTAAAGGTGTTAAAACGAACATGATCAACACTGAAATTAAACATGAAAATTGTAAAGAAGTTATAATAAATAGCAGACAAATAAATCACAGGATGAAAACAATAGGAAGTCCAAATCATCAACTCGAAAGTTGTGAAATAAATAAAGTATTATTAAGTTTCTTTGGTGACAAAAGCTATATATTATAAAACTGAATAGACAGTTACCCGTAAGGACATTATAAGATGTAAGAAAATGATAAATAATAATAAAATAATAACCTGCGATACAGCAGCACATTCCTTATCTGGTTTTTCAATTAAGGTGGTAGACTTCAGCATCTTGAGGTGGTCTCACTGATAAACTTAACTGATGAACTTTTCGAATAAATTTTAACACAAATTTTACTCCAGAAGTTTACTAATATGTTAGAATGTTCTGTTATTGTATGATAAATCTTATACTCACTTTGAATACAAACCAAGTGCAAACCTGTTTAAGCATATCAGTAGGGAATCCCTTAGTTCTGGAATTATTATGGGCACACAATAAGATTATGAATTCAAAAAGTGCATCAGGTGGTAACAATGCTGTGGGTAGAATTTGATGACTTTGGTTTGATAGCTGACTAAAAATAAGCGGATTATAATAATAGAAAACATTTAGAATCCATGAAATGATTTCCATACAATGGATTCTATATATTTAACAAAACATATAGATTTTACAAATTGATTTCCAATTAACGATTGGTTTCCATAAAATAATTGTCATTATGTGGAATGTAGTATAGTAGTTGGGGCTAAGAAAGGATTTTTTATAAAAATTCTCTCGTACCCTCCAATTACTATACTACTAACATTGTGAATAAAACCGGTTGACTTCTATAAAAAGCAAACGCGTGTGAATTCAGATTAAGCAAACAGGGCTTAATTCAATTCATGTGTTGGAAACTCTCACTGGATACTTCTAAATAGCTTTTTATTGGATCCTCCTTTTTGGGCTCAATATTTAATATACATGAATACCCTTCTTGTTGACTCTTTTCAGCATATAATTTAAATAGATTTCGATAGCCAAACTACGTGTTTATCATTAAAAAAATTAAAGTTATTACCTGCAACTCTTTTTATTGGGTTTCTTCCCCATTTAATGGGTGCGCGAAACTTGTTTGATAGTGATGAAAAGCCATACGGACATTATCGCTAACTTAAACACAGGTCGTTCATGCTAGTGTAGTTAAAGCCAGTTAGCATGCAATACCCAGTTAACCAATTAGCATTGATTAACTGGGTATTGCATCAAGTAATTGCCCAAGATATTTATATCAATTAAATTGTCTGTAGTTAAGTTACAAATTAAAGTTTTCTTAAAAAGCTTAAAAGTTACTCTTCACGACCTTATTTTTTTTCAAATTAAAAAACAATAAAGCTTTAGTTAATGCAGTATTGAATTATTGGTGTTGCAAAGCCTTCGATTTAGATTCAGAGTGCTGGCGCATGACCACGTATGACACTGATAAACTTACATCTTTCAACACTTGCTACCTGCACAAAATTCTGCGGATCTTCTGGCCTTAGAAAAATTTCCAGTCACAACTCTCTTCGACAACCCCACCTTGAGGATCCAGAGACGTAATCACTCGAAGATCAGGGGATCGGGTACGCCCGGCGAATGGAACATGGCTATTACTGGCTCTTAGTTGTAGCTGTTCTTGAGGGAAATACGAAGCGCAAACCATCTAGACAGGCTTGGCAAAGGGCAGTGAAGGCAGAGATGACAGAATGGATCAGGAATGGGCTCTACACCAGAGACTGGCCTGCAACAGAGACGAATGGAGTAACTTCGTTGCTGCCCTAATTTCTACTGGACGTCAAGGGCAGCAACGTGAGGTGAGCATTCTCCATTTGTCTATTGGATCCTTCTCCGCCTATATACTGCAATGCACGATTCCCATAATATCATTAAACTTTCCTGTCTTCCAGACCTCCACAGGAATATTATCCAACCCAGAAACTTTCCTGTTCTTCTGTTTGTTTGAAACAGGAGTCACTTTATCGACCGTGAAATTGCCTACCTAGAGGATTGAAGGTTAAGTAACAATTTTTTGAAAAGCATTTTTTGAAGAGCACCAGATATTGGGACATTCGCCAAGCAAATTTACGACAAGGTTTGTTCAAAGTTGCAACCTCTCTTTTTGTTTCTTAGCTCTGATCTTTGATTTTTTAATTATTTTTCTGTCGATTTGCCAGGCCAGGAATGACTGTACACTTACGTTGAAGGTATTCTGATATTGATATACATGCTTTTGTTGCTCTGTTCAAAACGTTGCAATAAGTTCTTCTTGGGCTTTAGTGTAACTCCTTTGGTTGGTCTCAGTATCTCTAGTATTTTTCTTGTCAGCCGCTTTACTAAACACCTTTCGCGTCTCTTTTATTACTTACGATTCTCATGGGTAGCAGGGTTTGAGTTTCTTCTTAGTTGGTATAATGTCTGTAGCGCTTTCATTTTGTGCAGTAACAAAAGCTCCCGCAAGTCGTGTTAGCTGTATTAATATTCTGGGCGTGATTTTAGCACTTCAAATCGATTTTCAGTTTTCATGTGTACTGATAATGCAAATGATTGTTGTACAGAGTTAACCAATCATATTTGGGTTTTCTTAGAGTTACTTATTTTGCTTGTCCAGAGGCTGGGCCTGATGCTTGTTGAGAAAATTCAGTGATCAGATGACACCCCCTCAAATGAATTGAAGGCTTCAGTTTCCGATACTATTGATCCACTTTTTATTAGTTGGTATACAGTCGAGTTGTTCTTTAGCACCGTTAGGGTAGTGATCGTAAACTGTTTTTCTTCTTACTTTCGTAATTGTTAACAATGTTAAGCATTTACTCTTGGCCTCTGCTCTATCTCAATAGCATAAATATAAGTAGGTCAATTTTACAGTCAACCCAGTTAGCATTGATTGCTACTGCAGATCAAGTACGAGCAATTCTAGACTATTGTTTCTTTGCAGTTCCTTTTAAGTTGTATTTATTACAACTAAAAGCCATACGAATCTGGAAACAATTCGCATGTACATACCTTTTGAAGTTAAGTAATAACACCAATAAAGCTTAGAAATCTAATATCAGCGTACTACGTCAAATGATGTCAGGAAAGCATCGCTTTTGTATCCTCTGGCTGCATAAAATTGAAGGGCAACGTTTTGGGAGGGCAGCAGCTATCAGAGTATTAAATTCGTTTAAAAGATTGTTTCAATGGCAGTAAACCCACACGAAAAATGGATTAAAAAGGAAGATTCCAGGTGAGGTATTTGCATTGTAATAACAAAGGATGATTTACAGTTTAAAAAATTGGGGCAAACTGTTGTTTGCTTAAGAGTACAGCAGAATTGGTTTGGGGAACAAGGAACGAAATTTGCAGAACATAACTTGTGAGAATGTATCTCAACCCGCTTTTGAGTACTAGATGTACAGAACAAAAATACATTTTTCAATTTTATTCTCAAAAAAGTGGCACCTTTTTTGCACGGCGTTCTTTACCGAAAGTAAAACCTGGACAGACGCCATGCTCTCCGTAAATGTAAACGCTTTTTTGTCAAGGTAATGTTCTCTTTCATTCGCACATCTTATGCAAATTTGTTATACTGTTTGTCATGAAATAATCCTAATCCGGATTACTTTATCCGTCATTGGCAATAATTAAAGCCAATTTTGTGCTCAAATTCAAAAGTAGTGTCGCAACAAATATCACACGTTGCCATATCATTTGCAAACTTTCCCTTCTTACATTTAATAACAACTAATCACCCGCTAAGCTTCCAGGGAAAATTTTGGCAAAACGTCACTACTCTTGACAGAAGCCCTCAAGGCAGTAGGCTGGTGCAGTGCACAACGGTAACAAAAGAACTGGACGGTGCGGGAACGCAAAAGATACGGTCTTGTGCTCTTATTTATTGCTTAGAAGTTATAACCAAATGCGAAATCTGCAAGATTTTAGGCCTTTTAAGTCCTTTCCGTGGATCCCATTACATAAAAAATTGCTTTAACTATTGTAATACCCTTCTGCCACGATATCCTTTTCCTTGATAGCAAAAAAATCCTTTAAAGAATTATTGAGTATATAATGTAGTATGGAATCTAATCAGTTTCCGCGCGACCCAACCACTCCCCCCCCCATCCTTAAGGTTTAAAAATAGGAAAAGCAAACAAAACAGATGAGTGTTACTGATTGGTCCCTCTCTTTGACCGATACGTATTTGTGATATTCTCAAATTAGCAATAAAATGGTGCTGCTGGTTTTGTTAGAATATTAGTATATTCACTACCAATTTTTCTTTCAAGAGTCACAAAACCAACTAAGATATCCCGGAAGTGACATTTACTTGTTTAATTTGATCCTCTGTAATTAATTACAACAGGAAGGTCACTTGTTACCTTTTCCTGCCATTCATGTCGTAGCAAATACTCAGCTTTTCAAATTACTTTGTATTTCAGATCAGTCCTTGGGTAAAAAGATACAGGTGTGGCTGATACTAAAACGTTTAGTCACAGTACCACTCATTAAAATACATTGGCTTGTCTCCTTGAAAGAATCTACTCCAAATGTATTTTAGGTGCCGATTGTGAACTTCTTTGGGTCAGAAACAAGGCTGTAACAAGCACATACTAATAAAGCCCAAAAAGTATGCAGAAAGATATATACACAGATCTTACCTCCCTCCAACGTTCTAGGGATGGCTACAAGAAAATACCAAAGTTCTTTTTCGTTTTTCTAACACGAGGTAAAGTACAGTGACTGCTATGGTTGCAGGCAATACTCTTATCGGGGCAACAACAACGCATAGTCGTTATCCTATCAAAATGTGGCAATGAAAAATTATAAGATGACGAGTTAAATCTGAACTTATTTCAAAGTAGAACGCTGGGTATCAGTATGACATAACATCACATGTAACGATTTGCCTTTTATCAATGAACACAATACATCAGTAAATAATAATTATAAATAATAGTAACAATAGTTATCATCGCCATTATTCTTCTCAGTGAGGGAGGGAGTGTACAAGGAAACATGAGTGGGCAGCTATTTCGTATCGATATGAAATCGTTGCTTACGACGCATTTACCTCGTATCACCCTACGATAGAACACGATAATTCACAAACCGAAAACTGAAGGTGGGAAGAGTTATGGGTATTTTTTAGGCTCGCTCCTGGCAAGGCCAGAAATAACTTTTGTTTTATACGCTATTGGGTTTCTTTTCTTCATATTTTTACTATGTAGTTTCTTACAATTCAAGTCATTGGACCATCTAAAAAGGTGGCACAGCGAATCCCTTCGGGGATAAAAACAAACACGACAGAAGAGGATGTTGCATTTTATCCCAAACCGAGAAACAGGTGTGAACTAATACGACTAGAAACTCTTTACGTACGTTGCAAAAGACACCGTTAAAAAGCTTATGTCAAAATGACATTTTTTTTGTTATTCAACCACCAAAAATAATCTTTCAGATGAGTGCCTCTTATCAATGTTACGACAATGTGAAGAATTTCAACCTAAAAAGAGTCAATACTTAAACCATGAGAGAAAAAAATGGGGGTAAAATAGCCCAAAATAAAAAAATTGAATAACTATGACCCTGCAATAAAAATGTTAACTGAGTACAATACACTGCTTTCATAACACATCCATGTGCAAGTTATTACTGTCACATTTCAATGAAGATGGCTTATGAAGTACGCTTAAAAGGATTAAAAACCTTTTAACCAGGGAAGATTATTTGAAGTCAACGGGTCACGTCTTGCAAGACTACTTCTTTATATACCTGTTAAGTATAGGGATGTCAGGGTGTAGTTTGACACCTACATACTTACGAATAAACTTGAATACCTAGTACAATACATGGCAGTAGCTTCAAAGCAAGGCAATCTTAATTTGTCTCCCACGGGAGCTGTGGAATAAGTAATCTCTCAAATGTCATTTTTTAAAAGAAATACTGTTACGACCTGGTGCATCCCCTAAATAGCCGTTGGTGATGGTGGCGATAAAGTCGTCATAGCAACATGAAAAAGTTGATCTGACCACAACAATTCGTGGTTTTCAGTTGCAAATCAACCAAGGCTCATCATTAACGTATAAATACACACACACTCATTCAAAATAAAAAAGAATAAATAAACAATTAAACTACTGTGTTAAGCCACTTAAAACAGCAATGCTTTAACAACTTCATTNTACGTATTTCCAGCATGTTTTTATAGGTTAACTAAATAAACGAAATATCAAGTAATTTGACAGTGCTGTACAAAGGAATTCTGTTTTCCATGGGAGCAGATAAACCTACCAAAAATAGGAAGGAGCAAAGGCCAGTTAAAATTTGCGATGGCAGTAGCTTCAAAGCAAGGCAATCTTAATTTGTCTGCCACGGGAGCTGTGGAATAAGTAATCTCTCAAATGTCATTTTTTAAAAGAAATACTGTTACGACCTGGTGCATCCCCTAAATAGCCGTTGGTGATGGTGGCGATAAAGTCGTCATAGCAACATGAAAAAGTTGATCTGACCACAACAATTCGTGGTTTTCAGTTGCAAATCAACCAAGGCTCATCATTAACGTATAAATACACACACACTCATTCAAAATAAAAAAGAATAAATAAACAATTAAACTACTGTGTTAAGCCACTTAAAACAGCAATGCTTTAACAACTTCATTAATAAATGGTGGACATACTAAAAGCTACCTAATATCAGTTAAGGTTACCAAGATCTTTGGAAAATTTAGCCCACAAAGAATCTCATGGGCGTAGGATACACCACTAAGAAAATTTGCCAAGGATAGGAACTATATCTTGCCAAAGAAAAGTCTGATATTAAAAAAAAAGTTATCTTAGGCTGTTGTTAAAAAAAGGTTAATCTAGCAGGAATGGCCAATTCGGTTTTTTTAAATGAAATCAAGGGTATTTACGGAGCAGTTTGTGGTGTATAACAACCAAATGATACATTTTCCATTAAGAGAATACTTCTACGACTTGACATGTACGGGCACATATACACATCGGGCACATGTACAAAAAAAGACGAGGAGGACATCGAAATACATACACGGTACATACATATCTTAAAAAACCCGTACACACATTCAAACACGTGGACATTAAAAGCGGTCTTTTAAACATGGAAGAAATGAGAAATATTTGCCTAAATCAAACACATATGCTTGGGTATACTACTTCGTGGGGAACAAGATTAGATCTTATTTTTCAAGTACAACATAATTCAAAAGATAAGCAAAGAATAATCAATCAGTTAGATGCTAGAGAAATGTATGTCCAACAGGATTTTTCAAATCTTTGCAGTTACCACTTCCTTATGACAATGCATCCATTAAAACCAATTGCTTATCCACTGATCAAGTAATAAAATGTGCTTTACCAAATTATTAACGCTTTGTCACAGTGGAACTCAGACAATCCTTACATCATGACAGCTGAACTACTCAAGTTCCTCAAGTGTATGCTAAACCATCACTATTGGAAAAACGAGGTCCAGGGCGCTTCTTTAAAAGTTCCTAAGCTCAAACAAAACTACAAGTAAGTGCAACTCTTCGAGCAACTTAACTTACAATCATAAGAACCTTGTAAAAACCTTCATGCTGAAACCAACACGAGTATGAAAAAAGTCATTACAAACCACATCTACAACAACAAAAATTTGATTAACATTTCATGGGAACAAATCAGAAGATAAATTTACAACAAGTACAAGGCGTGAAACAAAGTGTCTCGCAAATTCTAAACAAAGATCCAACTGAAAGGGGAAGTACCTAATTGGTATCCTATTTTTGTATGGAACCAAGAAAGTGAAGTCTTTTTACATATACCACGAACATTTCAACACAAAATATAAATCGTTTTCGTATGAGTCAATTCCGTTTTTATGTTTTTTTATGTACATGGCATACAATATTACATACCTTAATGATCAGTTCTGTACTGTTTTCGACCAAGACTATGAAGTAGAATACCATAAAAATTTACTGTCAGTAAAGAAACTCTATCAACTTACATTCCTCGGGAGCGGAATATATATGTACCATCAATTACACAAAAATCAAGCTATTTGTGAATAGTACCTCTGTACAGACAATATTGTATATACCGTTATAAAGTACAATCGTTGTATCATGGCCCGACCCGGAGCACAAAGTCTCGTTGTCTACAGGTGTTGACATTTGAACGCCATTTTTCAGCACATCTTAATTTCTCCCACTTGGAGCGTAGCAGTCGTAGAACGATGTAAGTGTAATCGAGTATCCTCATGTGACTTGGCATGCTCGGAGCAGTCTTCACATTATCTGGAATTTAAATACGCTGAGATGGAGGACTCTGTGCATTAACGAGATTTCTTACGATTCACTGCGTGTAAGGTTGTCTTCGCCTGGTGAGACGAGTTTTGCTTTCTTTGCGCTTTCTGGAGATTCTTCTCTTCCCTTCTGTTCACTGAACCTCTTCAAACGAATCTGTGTATCTTTTATCAGCCTTGTATCTGCAGGAAATACTACTGTACTCTGGGTTTCAGGTAGTGTAACTGGCATGTACATATTGCCGACTTCTGGATGTGAATGCAATTGATTGTGCTGTGAGCCAAGCAATGGGTAACTTGCAAGCGAAATAGCAGCATCATTGACTGAAAAAAGGGGAAAAAAGATAAAATTATCAAAAAACTTCTTGCCCAGGTGTCTTTTTACCAATTAATAATTAGCTCTAAACTCAACCTGAAACCCACAGATACAAATCTCAATCCCAAACAAATCCAACTTCATTTCCATGCCAGTAATTTATTTTCTTAGAAAATCGGCCAGATATTGGGGCTGGCTTTATTAGTAAATGGTACGATGCACTGCAGGTTTTGGCCCACTTTCTTAACAACGAGGTATCAAAATCCTGGGCCCCAAGTCCATTACCACTTAAACAAAAGAAGTTATTTAATGGATATGTTTTGATTGAAATTTTAATTTTTTGAATTCAATTTATAGAGAAAGAAAGATGAAATCTGGATATTTTAGAAATTAAGGTTCTACACTAAAGCTGGTTCAAAGAAGTTACAAATAAAACCAGAATTTGAATATCGAACTTAAAACCAATTTCAGTTTTGTCGAAAGGCTTTTCGCTAGCACTCAACTGAACCAAAAACGCCAGATAAAAAAGTCAAACGAGTTTTTATCAATACGAAAAACAAAGAGATGGTCAAGAAAGCTTGCCACTTTTTAACGAGTGCCTTAAAAAACATGAAATGAAGCTGAATAGAATTGCTTCCTGTTTCAGCTTCCCATTTTTATTACATTTGCAGTTCAGCAGTAGATAGTGTCCTACCGCCGGATCACAACTACTTCTTGTATATTCGTCCGCTGTCTCTTTGCCTGAACTTGATTTACACAATATTTTTCTCCGTAAACAATAAGCAAGTGTTGTTTTATTCTATCTATTAATCAATGGATAAGAAATAGCGGTCCACTTATGGGGGCCAAGTTTAACAGGATTTATCAACAGAAAACTCTTTTAAACATGGGCCCCATTAAGTACCCTCTACTCCCAAAACTACTAAATCAAATTAACAGGGCAGTTTCTCGATATTATCGTGATACTGCACTTGAAGTAACTATAGTTTCGGGAAAAATCGTTTCTTCTTCCAAAAAGGATGTCTTGCCTGACACAAGTCTAAGATGGTTATTTAAGAGTTTTGACTACCAGTTTGATGCTAGTAACGTAGGCTGTTCGTCCTTAGGGCTGATCAATGGAATAAAACAACGTGCCTAGTGTCTCCAGAGAAATACAATTATAACGATGCTGAAAAAAAGTGCAATATCTGCCAATAAAGTTTAGGTGATAACTCCTCTGCAACAATTTTTTTGGGACCAACAGTAATTAAACCAAATCACAGATAAGATCTTTTTGCACAATTAACATAATTTCTGGGCAATGAAGTAAATGAAAAGCAGCTAGCCGATTGTTATAATTTTAGATTTTTCGCTTTTTTACACAAAAAGCTATGGCCTAATCGGTCTCTATTCAATTTTTATCCTGACCTCCTTTTGACGGGCCTGCTCCTAAAATATCTTCTCGGTTGTCCACTGTCATAAAAGAAGTATGTATTAACTCTCCAGATTTTTTGCTACTAACCTATGAATATCATATTAAAGTGCCACCATAATCAAGGATGATAGCATTAACCGCCATCAAGGGAGACAAATACAAACATTCTTTTGACAAACCCCTTTCAACTGAAAGGCAACGGCAGCAAAGGCTTTCTTTCACTGTCATCAAGTGTAACGTTAGAGTTACTATTCTTCAACAACTTATTAAAATATTATAGTTTTGTATACTTTCATTAAATTTTTATCCAGGAATAAGCAAGAATTCCACACATTAAAACTTATCGTAATCAGCTGCAGTAGTGGCCAAGTTGTTAAATCAACAGCATAAGATGAGAGAGATCCCCGGTTCAAACCTCTCTCACATTCTTGGAAAGTACTCCAACTAATTCCTTCCTCCGTTTTAAGAGGCATACTGTTTAACTTGTAAATGTTTTTGGAGAAATTGGGATAAGAGCGCAACAACTGAAAAATTCAAAAGCTTTAAAGTAAAAACCCAAAAAAGAAAAATGATTCACTGTAGTGAAGTGAGGAGGATTCCAGCCATGGTTAGAGTGAAAAAGAGAGGAAAACTCAGTCTTCATTACTTTTACTTTGCAGACAAAGACGATTCATAGGTTATTTTGACGCAATTATAGTTTAAACGCTATCAGAGTTCGTAAACAGAATAAGTAGATTGCAGATGTAAACCGTCAAGTACTCCAAACCGGCTTCGAATTTTTGCACCACTACGAAAGTAAGGAACCCCCTTCTTAGCTTGGTGCCAGTCAAAAGGTTTCAGATTTTAATATGCACTCTTGCTTATGCAGCGTCCTCCACTTAGACAGCCTCGACTCATATCAGCTTTTACACCAGTTACAATGAGTTAGTATCAATTAAAAATCAACTATTATTTGGGTCCTTATGTGAAGAATTTTAAGTCAAATGAGTTCAAACTTACTATAGTCTACACTGGTGCATATCAAAAGTAATGCATGGGATGAGAATGGCGTGTAGTGAATTTTGACAATTTCCGGTAAGCGACGGTCCTGTTTAAGCTATTACTTTAGCTGGGTTAAGGGCCCAAAGGCACATACGCAACCTGTTTTGTTGTTCTTACCCCCTTGGCCAAAAGAGCCAAAATATGCACAATGGGCATTGATCACACTTTTGTTTTCTGCGCAAGCAGAATACTTTATAGAATGTCTTTAAGTTATTGTCACAGAACGTTCTGGCCGCCGTAGCGGTTTTAGTTGCCTCTGGAAATAGTTACAATAGGACTAGCAGTATTGCTGATGTTGTTTTTCTAGCTCCTGCCATTGTAAATATAACACAAATGCAAGTAAATACCGATGTTCAAATGGTGTGAAACAGTAGTGCCGAACGCAATGATACGGTAAGCTATGATACCTTGACGCAACCCAAATCTTAATCTCATTCTTTCCCACTAAGCTAGGGGAATTTTTGCAACAATACTCAAACCACAGTGATTTGTCTGCTTGCATGCATAAAATAATGTTTTAATTCTCAATCAAATGACAGCACTTCTATGTTTTCACACACCATGAAAGCCCCCATACATGTGGGGTATTGCGTCTTACGCCGCAAAGATGAATGGCCTTCGCTTCCCGTAGCACTCCGTTCTTCGTAACAGTCAGAACACCTTTTAAGGTAGGCAAATCTTCTAACTGCTATAATTTTCTTCTTCTTGTTCTTCAACCTTCATCCGAGGTCGGCCGCTCGACATCTTTTTCTCCACTTGACTCAGTCTTCCCATTCTCTTTCTCTCGCTCCCACTTCTCTTATGTCTCGTTCTATGAAGTCCCTCGGTTTGAGCTTTTGTCGTCCTCTATTCCTCCTTCCTGTCACTGGTGCCTTCCATACCGCCTCCAAAATATTGTCATTTTCTCTCCTGATTACATGTCCATGCCATCGTAACCTTGCTTCTCTTGCTTCCTCTGTTATTTTTCTTACCTTCAAAAATCTTATGTCATCATTCATCATGTGTTCGTGCAAGGAAATTCCGGCTAGCCACCTTAACATTCTCATCTCCGTTGCATCTAACATTCTCTCTTCTGCCCTTTTTAAAAGTACAACTTCTAGGCCATATAGTACAACTGGTTGTAGCACTGATGTATAGATATTTATTTAAATATAATTTTATCTATAATTTTCTGCTGGGAGTTTTATAGAAAAGAAAAGTTTGCCTTCTATTTTGTGACTAAACTTTGTTTCCCCGGCGTCGTAAACGACGTGTTGTTTAGAACTTAAAACGTGTTGTTTTTTTATTTCTTATCGTAGTGAGCGAGTGTTGCTTTTTGTTTAATGTTTGAGTTTGCTTTCGATAAAAAAGTCGTCAATTTTTTGTTTACCCGTCCTGTAAGTTTTTCAATCGTACTTCTCCTGAATGTATCTTTCAGTTTCAAATTCTCTGAATCCCAGCCCTTCGGGTTTAATAAAAATAGCCTTTTCAAATGCACTCCCTCGCTCTGCTGCTTTACAAGACGAAGCTTATCGGTAATGATGCTGCTTAATATAGTTGTTGGTTAACGAAACTTCTAATAATTTGTATATATTAGTTCAGTTAAGATGCGTATTTTTGACTCCAGGTTAGTTTCATAGTGATAAAAATTTTTTCTTATGACTTCAAATTGATTAATGGAAAGCGCAATTTCACAAAAAAAGTAGAATTTAAATTAAGATAGGTCAAAACCCCTCAGTTTCAAAGTACTAGTGTCTGATGGCATTCGTATTTACGTCAATTGCTCTCAATAACATTTGCCTGTGGCGAATTTTTCTCGTTACGTGCCTTTTGACCCCCCCCTTCCCACAAACCATTGTAATGTATGGGCAATATTGCACTTACCTGTTGTTACATGTGTTGTAGCAACATGTGACTTGGGTTCCAAACCCTTAGGAGGCTTGGTTTCAGGGTTGTTATCAGTCTCACTTTTTATCCCTCCATTTGAAACTGATGTAACAAATGTAGCTGGCTGAGGTCGAATTACACTCACAACATGTGACTGTGAGATTTGCTGGTGCTGTTGGTGGGGAATAACGATGGTTTTCTGCACGCTTACAGGCACTATAACCTGTGATGGTGGATTTGAAAGGTGATTTGTAGGACCGCCACNTTAAAGTAATGTAGGTCAAAACCCCTCAGTTTCAAAGTAGTAGTGACTGGTGGATTTCGGATTTCCGTCCATTGCTCTCAATAACAGTTGCCTGGGGCGAATTTTTCTCGTTCCGTGCCTTTTGACCCCCCCCCCTTCCCACAAACCATTGTAATGTATGGGCAATATTGCACTTACCTGTTGTTACATGTGTTGTAGCAACATGTGACTTGGGTTCCAAACCCTTAGGAGGCTTGGTTTCAGGGTTGTTATCAGTCTCACTTTTTATCCCTCCATTTGAAACTGATGTAACAAATGTAGCTGGCTGAGGTCGAATTACACTCACAACATGTGACTGTGAGATTTGCTGGTGCTGTTGGTGGGGAATAACGATGGTTTTCTGCACGCTTACAGGCACTATAACCTGTGATGGTGGATTTGAAAGGTGATTTGTAGGACCGCCACCATCATTAACGCTAAGTGAATTACTTGGCTGGGTTTGCTGCAGCAGCGATTCTTGTGTAACTGATGTTGGTGATCCCAAAACATTTACTCCACCAGGATCAGAGCCTTCAGCCTGTGAATTGGGCACTAAATGGGTTGGAACAGCCGCGGTACGAAGAATAGCAGAGTGTGCGATTATAGCTGGAATCTTCTGATGTCCGGTTGGGCTTTTAACTGCATTTGTTAGCTTTCCTGGGGAGTTACTACCTTGTTTTGATACTGATCTTGTCAGTTCCTGCCTTTGAGGAAATGCTTCCAAAGCAGTTGCTAGTTGCTCAAAAGGTTTCCGATCTTCAGCGTTGGTAGTAGAACTACCAGGAGAGTTTCCTTCCTTGGAAGTTGGCACAAATGGTGGTGGCATCATAAGCCCATGCGTTGGTGAGGCTGGTGCTGATCTAAGAGATAAAAGTCATACTATGATTAACGAACAAAACCAAAAAAACCCACGAAAAACCAACTATTAGCAAAAGCTATTCTACGGTGATAATCAGCTGTACGCATACACTTTCATTAAAATTGTACGATTAAGATTATTCAACAAAATGAAAAGACGGATGACAATTGAAAGACCCCCACAATGTTTGTATCAGATTGCAGCAATTATTCATCTTGAACTTCCCCTGAGGTACAATTAACAACTAATGTAATGTTTTTGATGTTTTATCGATAAAAAAATTTCCTTCTTATGCAAACAAAAGCGGGAGTGTATGGGTTTTCGGGAATAAGTATTTGGAATGAATGACGCAAAAGTCCACGTGCTTTTTTAGTCCAAACGACAGACAGTTTAAATGTTGTTATTAATTAGGGTTAAACATGTGAACAATGTCAATACATACAAGAGTTAAATATATCAGGTCAAGGAAACCAAGATAATATTCTCTCAAATCTTGATTTTCTTGGTAATGTGTTCTGTTTGGAAAAATTATGGAGAGTTAATGCAACTTGATTCAAATTGTTTCACGACAATTCCGTCATTCTGTGCGAACCATATCTATTCACATTTATGAGAGTACAAATAACTGGTTACGATTGGGTAACTACTTCAAAGAGTAGCTATCGTTTAAGTCAGGATTTGCCCATGTGGTAAGCCTTTTCAAAACCTTGAAAGCCTAATTGAGTAAACCACACTGCAGTTAGACACTGAAACAAAAGCCAAAAACGCTATATACAGTGTTTTCCCTAAGAACCGGTAACCGGCCAAATTGACCGTTTCAAATGTTTTTTGGGCCGGCTCAAACTTCAACCACAAAAATTTCTTTTAGCGAATTTCAACTGAACTGTTCAATAATTGATTGTGTCTTGCATATTGTAAACACCGAGTCATCGAGAAATTGAGCAGCGTGTCTCAGAAAACAGATCAAAACGTGTGTTCATCACATGTGTTGAATCAGCTGTGTTTACTTCCTTGTTGGTCCAAACACCAGGAGTAACGGCGATTTTAATTGGTCGATATCGGATGGTCATTCGATAACAAAACGAAAGTGAAAATAAAGGCTTTAAAGCATGTGAAGCATATGTATGAAGTAACATGAAACGATCACGAGCTCTATTTGATTACCATTATTTGATTATTTTGATCTAGAATCTGCAGGACTGCCTGTTCCTCATTCTGCAGAGTTTCCTCAACAAGAATCCAGCTCTGATACTACAGCTAGTTCAAGCCACTCAGATATTGAGGATACATCAGGAATCACTCCTGGTCCGCTTAATCAGTTTGAAATGAACGATTTGATACGCGATATAGGTTTATCAAAAGCAGGTGCTGAGCTTCTAACTTCTAGACTAAGTGAGAAGAAACTGACTCAGAGTGATCTCAAAATTTCGTACTACAGATCTAGAGACAGTGAATTTCTGAAATTTTTCAGTACTGACTGTGACTTCGTGAATTGTAATGACATTAGTGGGCTTCTTCTAGCTTTAGGTTTACCCAGTTACAATTCAAATGATTGGAGGCTGTTTATAGACAGCTCGAAGAAAAGCTTAAAGTGTGTCCTTCTTCATAATGGAAACAAGTTTGGAGCAGTACCTGAAGGTCACTCAGTGATTCTAAAGGAAAATTACGAGAGCATTAAAAAAGCAATTAATTTACTCCGATACCATGACCATAATTGGATCATATGTGTAGACTTGAAGATGATGAATTTCCTCTTGGGTCAACAGAGAGGCTTCACCAAACATCCATGCCATTTGTGTTTATGGGACAGTAGGGATCCGGATCAACATTGGGTCAAACAAGACTGGCTCCCCAGACCACAACTGCAAGCTGGGGGGCAAAATCTGATAGAGCAACCTTTGGTTGATCGATCTAACATTGTACCTCCTCCACTTCACATAAAGTTAAGCTTAATGAAGCAGTTCGTAAAAGCCTTGAACAAAGACCAAGAATGCTTTCAGCACATCAGACGAACTTTTCCTAGTTTGTCCTATGAAAAAGTGAAAGCTGGGATATTTGATGGACCCCAGATTCGGAAACTCATTAATGACAGTAACTTTGAAGGAACCATGACAGTTGTTGAAAAGGCGGCATGGACTTCATTTGTTGATGTTACCAAGCAGTTCTTAGGGAATTATAAATCTCCAAACTACAGGAGCTTGATTGCTGATTTGCTGAAAAACTTTCATAAGCTTGGCTGCAATATGAGTATCAAAATGCATTTCCTGCACAGTCACTTAGATGTCTTCCCGGAAAACCTTGGAGATGTTAGCGATGAGCAAGGTGAGAGGTTCCACCAGGACATAAAAGAAATAGAGGAAAGATACCAAGGCCGGTGGGATGTCCACATGACGGCGGACTACTGTTGGTCAATAAAGCGAGACTGTCCAAGTGTCAAACATGCAAGACAAAGTCGAAAAAGAAGCTTCCTACCATAAAGTGACATTCTTTTCCCTATTTCTATATGCTTTATATACGCTAGCATGCATGGAGCTCGTTTTTTTAAATATATTTGCATATACTTGTATGTTAATAGTGTGAATTTCCTTAATTTTCACTGTTTAAGTCCATTTTCACATCTGAATATGGTTTCATAAAATGTATCAACAACCAATAAATTGTTTCAGGTCAGCTACAAGTAAATACAACCCTTTCGTACATATCAATCGAATAAATCAAGGCTATATATTTGTTTGTTTGATTTATCTGAAGTATTAAAAATTGCATATTTTGCAAGCATATTTTTGCAAAATATGCACCATACAACTGCCATATAAAAACATTGAGACCCATTAGGGGAAAATAATGATATTTTCGAAATCAGCATGTAAAGACTACCCAGGATCAGTTGTCAAATAATGATTATAAAAGTTTTGTTTCTCAGTGTTAATAAAAGTGAATCAAATTTCAATTTAAAACAATTTTATTCACATAAAAATTTAAAAAAAACCCAGGAATAACAGTTAAAATCTACCGGTATAACCAACCCAATTTCAAACAATGTTTTTCATGAAATAAAATAAGATATTGGCTATAATATTTCAAGTCTAGCTGCCTCTCTGAGGTTAATTAAAATGCATAAAATGTTTTTAAAATTAACAGAACAATACTGTTTTTTATATACCTTCAATTAGGAATTTTTGAAAACTTGAAAGACCCTGTTTTCAAAATTAATTGCTGAGAGGCAACTTCTTGATTACTAAATTACATGTTTTTTCCCTGATACAAAATGTATATTATAGACAATATTTAAAACGCATTAAAAATAGCTAGTACATAAAGAGGGGATTTAACAAAATGACTTTGTGTCACCCAAACATATATATATATATATTCAGTATAACATATTACAACTTTACAAAAACTGCTAGCATGAAGAATTGCAGAATGCCATTTTGAATATTTAGACTACAATTTAGAATGATTTTAGTTACTGAGTAGACTGGATAACAACTTAAAAAAGGTGGGTGAAAAAAGAAAAAAAAAAATTAAAAGAAGTGCTCTGGTATCATGAAAAGTGACCTTACAAACATCATTTTCAACACATCAATTTACCCCCCAGATATGCCCCAGAATGCAAGACTTTGCGTCTAGGATTTAAAAATTTTCTGGGGGGTAAATTTTCCCTAACCCCCCTAAGGCAGGCCTGCTTAATTCTTGAACAGACCTGCTCAAACAAAATGAGTGGAAACCCCTGTATATATATAATAAGCGTTGTTAACACAACCCTTCTATGCAGCAGCGATCGAATCGTACAAAGTAGTAGTTTGTCTGATACACTTGCAGATGAAATATGTACACGCTTAACGCGTTTGCCAGCTGTCCTACATAGTCATTATAGTAACCCAAGAATGGGAAACTTCATCATACCGGTTAAAAAAAAGCCCAAGCCGTGGTTCGAAACCTCCCACTGGTAAATCTGTTTGAATGTATGGTGGATAATATCCAATGGCCAACAACACACCCATATATTAGGGCGGAAACAGTGCTACCAAATTATTTTTATCACATTTCAAAATATTGTCATACTTAGTGTAATCCTACGCCGTAAACAAAAGTAGTTTATAAAATGGTGAAATGAAATTGGGTCGAGGTGTGTTTATACAAACAAAAAAAACGATTAAAAAATTGATACCTGGACGAAAAGGCAAAGGGCGGGCGAAAACAAGGTACACCTCGTTGTCTTCTTCTACGGAACGCCTGCTCTGTTAATTTAGTTTCACAAACTGGGTCAATTCTCCAGAATGACCCTTTCCCTGGCTCATCTTGTGATCTTGGTACTTTTAGAAAATAACGATTGAGAGAAAGGTTATGCCGAATCGAGTTCTGCATTGGGAAAAAAACAAAAGAAGCGAAATTGTAACACAAATACTAGACTAATATTTTCTTACGAAGAAAAATAAGATACGTTCCTATGAAACGCTCTTAAACGGTCTATTACTCTGCTACTGCTACCAACACTCCCGTTGTTAACGGCTTTCGTTATTTTAATGGGTCAAGGATGCCCTTCTATGCAAATAAAGCAACTCCTAATGAACTATGATCCATGCACAAATGGATGATGTATCAATACCATCAGAAACAAACAATTTTTCGTCGCCTTCTTTCATTGCATTTAAAATAGTAGTCCGATAAGTTGTTACCACTATCCTTAATCCGGGGTATAGCATACGCGTGGTTTTTACTGCCTTCTGTAACCAACAGGGCCACATCTAAACATATCTTATTATCACTTTATCCGAACTTTGTGTTTCGTTGCCACCCCATCCGTGTTAAGTAGTGATACAGAAAAATGCGTCTTTGCCCGCTCGTTTTAAAGTCTTGAAGACGGGTGTGACAAAGATAATTGGCATGATGACTTTTAAAAACGAATGCTTGCTCTTTCGTAGCAATGCATTCTCCAAATTCTTCCTGACGTAACCAAGCATTGCTATTCAAGTAATGTTCCACAAATATTATGTCATTACCTCATTGTTGATATGTATGGCTTAGAATCTGTACATGGGGGACTTAAATGGGACTTGATACATACCATATGGTCCATAAGCAGCACAATGGGCAATTACGGGTTAAAAGAATATACGAAAATAAATGCTGATTAATTTACATATACTACTGGACATCAACCTTTCTTTTAACTTATGTAACTTGGCAAAATCGACGAAGTTTTTCCTTTTTGAATTTTTTGATGATGATGACGATGAAAGTGCCCTGAAAGGCCATTGGTCAAGATGCTATTATTGCACAAAGTCCATTTATTTTTTCTTTGTCTATTAATGATACTTACACAGGAATAAAATGTCACTTAATAAAACTGTTCTTAGTGTCTGCTCTCCATCGCGAATATGAAGACAGTAAAGACAAATGAACTAAAAATACAATACATTTTTCACAAAAAAAGCTTTAAAATTCAATTTTAAACCAGGAATTCATTTTGTCATTGACTTGATAGCACCTGTTTCTAAACGAACTGTATGTAATAAATTCATCAGCGATATTTATTTATCGGAAAACAGAAAGTACAAAAGTGAACATTAACCTAAGTCAGGTGGAATGTATTGGTTAAATAATGTTTCTGGGCAAGTAATAAAGTTTTCGAGATTGAGCAGGTCATGGACCTTGTCATGTACAGAGAAACCTCAGTGAAGTTACACTTCAGAAAAGTCTTACATAAAATTATGCTTTTCAAATTTTGGTATAACTGAATAAAACACTTACTTGCCAGCCTTTGTCTCCTTGCCTGTAGTAAGGATAGTTTTTCATTATATACTGATAAATGCCATTCAGTGTCAATTGTTTGTCGATTGCTGATGTAATTGCCTGCACTATCAGTTGTGCATAAGAATATGGTGGTTTGTCTTCTGAATTCTTGGCCTTATCAAGAACAGGTGAAGAAACTGTAGGTGTCGTAGCTTCAGATGCTTCATCACTCGAATCCCTATATTTTCCTTCATTTTCGTTTTCTTCTGCAACTGCTGATGCAGCAGCAAGTAATTCTGATGTATAATTGTGTGAGGTGCCACCTCTTGGGCTTGCTGGGCATGAATTTGGCACGCTGTGAATCGAAAAAATGTCAACCAAAATTAAAAAACCATTTCACCTTTGATAAGGTAATTCATAATGCGCTGTATTATCATACTTACTCCTGTTAAAATTAATAATGAGATCAATATGTGTTGAAATCTGTTGAAATTGTGGATTGAGTTTTCATTTCATTTAAATGGAAATACAATGGTAATTACCCTTTCAACAAATACACAAATCTTTGCATATTATCTGTCTGTTTAAAGCTTGACATTGCTTACAATTTGGTCCACATTGATCAATCTTATCAACTGTGGTTGAAATAATAATCTTACACAAGACGGTTGACAAAATCCCCTTCACACAAATGTCCTTTTATGATAAATCCGGTTTTTTCATGGTGATGTGAAAGCTTGTTGTACTAACTATTGTTCATTAACTGTTGACTCATGGTGGCCAGCAATTATAACTTTTGTCTATTCTTTGCCAATATTTGTTGATTAGTATATAAATGATGAAACCTGATTTATTAAGCTAATTTCAGAATAAAAGAAAACATTTACTAATTATTAAGTGGATTTCCTCACTATTTTTCTTTTCATTAATATATAATTAATGTTGCTGAAACATGTCAAAATGAGAATTACATATTAGAAGTTTTCTCTAAATTTTTTTCGAAAACAATGATTGTTACAAAAACAGGGTAACTGAATATAAATACCAGTGAGTATTGGTTCATTTAACTGATTTCAATTTTCTTGTGACGAAATAAACAGAAAAAAACTAAGTTAATTTACCTAATTGTTCCTGTCGGTGATGGAACTGGCGAGTTAAACAGTGAGCTTGAATTTGGAATATTGATCTTCAAAGGCATCATCTGCTTTGGTTTTGGAGGGCTTGGAACTCTTCTTGGTGCTCTCTCATCAACAAGAGAGGTAAACCAAATCTTTATATTTGTAGAGGGGAACCTTAAAACACATCTAAAATAACACAAAACATTAATAACAATAAGAACAGCAAGATTAATAACCATAAAAACTGCCTAACAAGTGTATTGGTGTTAAGTTTTAATTCAGTTGTCTAGGGTACAAAGCCACTTATGGTATTGTAAATGCTATACACTGGGTCCACTACAGGATGCACCAAATGAGTAATGTCAAATACTTAACACATCAAAAAATTTATGAAATGCCTGTCCAGCCAACAGTACACATTATCTCTAAAGAAATTTCAAACAAATTATGACATAAAGTAAAACTAAAAAAAAAGAGTTCACTACTCTGTGCTGCCATACATCAGAACAGTTTAATGGCTTTTTTACTTAACAAATCATCTTGCTCTGAAAACTGTAACTTCTTAACTGGAGAGGGTATTATGTCTAGTCTCATATTCATCCACATCTCCTTTGTTAACAACAGTCTCTTTATGTCATCACCTGCTTGGTTTTCAGGAGCTCAAATGATATAATCATGGAAATACTCCCTTACAAGATTGTGGATATAAAGTGTGTGTGTGAAAGATGTCATACACATGATTCCAAATATACTGAAAGTTATGGGGAAAGAAGAACCCAGATTCATTCATGAAAATCCAGATGGAGTTTTTGTTTTATATCACATAATATAACCAACCAAAGTCAGTTTTTCATGTATTTTTACCTTTAACAAAAACCAGTTGAGTTTGATAAGATTTCAACTCAGTTTTTTATCTCTTCTATTGTAAGATGCATTTGCAAGTTTATCCTGTGACCTACCTTTCTTGGTGGAGAACCTGTCCACAGCAGTTTGTTCTATACCATTTGTTTATGAGTAACTATAGAAAGATTATCTTGCAATTTTCACCCATAACTTAGTTAAAATGATACTGGTCACAAAAAGCAGTGTGACATGCCATTGCAAAGCTTATTTGCTTCTCCCAGAAAAATCAACTCCATATGCATGTCTTGAGTACTGTCGTGTAAACAGGTCTTTGATAAATGGTGAATATTCAGTGTCATAAAACTTACTTTTCAAGTCTTGTAGGCTAAGGTTCTTGAACCAAAGGCTAAGGGGTTTTCCCCAACAGAAACCTGTGTAAGTGCCTTTGCCCTGTTAGCTGTGGTATACATGGCCCATATTTGTATGGATTATGCTTGGATGCCAGGCAACCAAGGTCCCAGCCATGGGTAAATGGCTCCTCTTATTCTGGAAGGATGGGTGGATGAAACTTTTCAGCTCTGGTCAGCAATCTTTCTAGTGATGGTAAAACAAACAATATACCCAGTTTCTCAACAACTGCAAATGTGTGAGTTGATGTTAAGAAGTAAACCCAGTCATAAAAATCTGGTTCAAGTTTTTTTTAGCAGTTTTCTAGGCAGTTTGACAAAAAAGACTGGGGCCAGTACAGTTAAAGGGTGATGTCAGGTGTGAACATTGCTGCAGTTATTACATCAAAATTCAAAATTTTTAAATTTTAGTATCTTTTGTTGGAATGTGGGAGTGATGAGTGGACATTCAAATAAAGTAGTAGAAGTGTTTTTTGACATTGCATTGGCATTTGTGGTTTGTAGGAAGGGAGGTGAAGTGCTGCACCAGCAAGGATGCTCACTGTAAAATTGTCCAGATATCAAGTTTTCTTCATAAGAAATGTTACTGGTATGGGTGGAGTATGCACACTGTGAACAGAAAAGCGGACTGACTTAGTGTTTAGTGCCAATCATATTTCAGACAGAATCATGTTACTAAAACTTTCTGCTACAAAGGAGTTTGTAAAATATTGGCAACCTGAGCATCTTTTTGTTTTTAGGTACTTTAATGGTCACACTGGAAACAATGCAGAAGGGCATGTTGGTGTTCACATAGTTATGTAGTATGTAGTTATGTGACACAACTTAAAGGTAGTGTGTGTGATATATAACCCAAATAAAGAATGTGTAACTCTGTATAAACTCCTTGTTACCAATGTCAAAATAACAAAATGTAAAACTATGGGGAAAAGTTAATGATGAAACACCATGTAAAGTTTTGTAAAGCTCTAAAAAGTTAAAATTATGCTACTTCTGACAAACACAAAGAAGATATTTGGTTGGAGGTCAAATATTGTTTCCTATTTGCTACTGAGGAAACTTGTGAGTGTGCAAAATAAGTATTCTGGAGAAATTAAACAAGCTAATGTAATGAAAGTGTTAGAAAGGCTTTGTCTGAAAAAAGACAACAGTGGAAGTTGTGAAAAGCCAGTAGAAGCAATGATGAATATCTTGTGGCTAAATGCCACAAGATATTTAAGATATTTAAGCCTGACACATCATCTATGCAGCCAAAAGAGCGCAGAAAAATTTTTTAGTAAAAAGGGCAGCAAAAGGAACATCTATATTGCAAAGGAAACATAAAAACAATTATGATGTAATTGGACAAAATGCATTCAAGGCTATGATGGTAACCTGTAGCTTTATGATACAACTAACAAAATAGCATGAAAACAACATAACATTTGTTAAGCATTGAATTCCCATTGTTTCAAAGGTTCTCACATATTGATTTTGCTGCAGCACTTACATATTTGCAAACTCATGAAGACATAATAGTCTCTGAAAAGCATCAAAATGGGCAAAATAAGAGGAACATCTGGTATAGTTATCTACATGCTGAAAGCTACACATGATATATGCTACAAGGCTATCATAGATTTGAATGTTATAATATGTGAGAGTTGCTGCTTGCAGATTGGAACAACATTAGCAATGTAAGCTTATTTATAGGACAAAGAGATGTTTTAGATTGTAGCAATTGTCAAGGCTTGAAACTGACTGACCTATTCTTGTTAATTATTGTTATATATTATTATTTGTTGTTATACATTATTGAAAATGGCTAGAAATATGAGCAACATTGTTCATATTGATGATACACAGTTTGGTTTCTGTTGTGATCAAAGAAGTACATATGCTAGTTTCATATTTAGGCAGCTCTAGGGATCATGTGTACTGTTGCCTGGGCAACCACCAATGACACACTGGTGTCTTCAACTCAAGTTATTTTGTAATGTTTAAATTGATGATCAACCAATGGCCGAATTCTGCATAGGAATACCATTATTTATTACATCATTCTGAAAATATAGAACATAGATTTTTGTATATAAAAGAGGGTTAGTGTAAAGGTTAGGGAGTAAGATTTGCTAGTCAAATTGGATGCTACAGTAACACCTTGTTCTCAGGTGTGAAGTGAAAATCAAGTTTCTTTTATATGAAAACCCTTAAAAGTCATTTTCCCACCACCTTGCATGGATATACAACATGCAAAAATACTTAGCAAAAATGCTCTGCAAAACACAAGCAGCTGTAACTGGCCTATGCTGCTTTATAGAAGGCCAAGAAATGTATTATGGTGTACCCTATGTGCAGTTGGTGTTCCAGAGAAAAGTGATTAGGTAAAGTTCTACAAGCTATATAACAGGGTGCTAAAAGCAAGGAACAAGTAAATACCTCTTTTTGTGATGAATTCAATGGTGCCAAGTCCTATGTTGTTTATCATTGTACTAAAAGCACTACCTTATCAATTCCATGTTGATTTTTTCCAGGGAAATGCTACATGTAAATGACCTGGTCATTGTTGCCAAAATATTAGAAGAAATTTTGTCAAAAATGAAACAAAACAAAAAAAAAAGAAAAGAAATAAATGAAAAAATGGCCTTGGGCCACAAGGGTTAAAGGGAAGCTAGTTAAGGCCCAAGTTGTGAATTCTGGAAGAGAACTCAACACTCTGCTGGAATCCAGTAAAAAAACTTGTTTAATATGCAGAAAAAGTATTGGCATGAATTCTATCCATAGTAAACTGCATCATCTGGCAGACTAAACCACATGAAGGCACCTGCAGCATTGGAGGTTTGATCAGTGGAAAAACAAAGGCTGGGACCACTTCTTACAACTGTGGTTGGTGTTAGGAAGGACATCCAACTGTAAAAAACTGCTTTGAATAAAATCACAATAGTCTGCAAAAAGATATATAATGAAAACAGGACCAGTGGCACAAGTGCTGCCAGTGTCTAGATGAAAGGGCCAGGTGTGGACTGGCCAGATCATTATCATGCAACATCCCACAAGTTTTTTAGACTTGTATCTCTCAACATTGGCACCATGATAGGGAGAGCAGAAGTAGTTGAAACAGTATTAAGAAGAAAGCTTACCTTGTGCTGCCTGCAAGAGACTAGATGGAGAGGTGGCTCTGCTTAGATTATTCAAGGCAAGGACTCAAAAAACAAGTTCTTCTGTTAGGCAATAAGCAATGTACAATGGGTGTTGGAATTATTCTAACAGAGAAGTGGGTAGAAAAGGTGTTTGTGGTATAACAGATATCAGAAGGTATCCTCTTAATCAAACTGCTATTAGGTAGCTCTATTTTCACATTATTGTCCATCTATGCCCTACAAATCAGCCACAGTGATGCAGAAAAGGATGCCTTCTGTGAAGAATTGAGAGAAGTTATCTCCAATGTGCCCATAAGAGATTTTCTGTTCCTATGTGGAGATTGAAATGAGTACATAGTTAAGGCTGTTGATGGCTGTTCAAAGGTATATGGTGTATGGAACCCAAAATACTGAGGGTGAGAGAATACTGGAATTTGCAATGCCCAAAAGTTTAGTTTTAGGCAACTCATAATTTTTAGAAAAAGATGACCACCTAATATCATGAGTCTGGTGGTGCTAAAACACAGGTAGATCACATTTTATTGAAAAAGAGAGATCTCAAACTGGTAAAGAATATCAAGATCATTCCAGGAGAAGAATGTTCAGCACAGCATAGGCTACTAGTTTGCACACTGTAAATTCCAGCCTAAGCTTAGAATCTTGAAACTGAAGGATCAGCAGGCACAAAAGAAATTCCATGATACTTTCGCTGAGGTCACAAGTGATATTAAGGCACCTGGAGTGGAGGATTGTTGACATCAACTCAAAGATGGTCTCCTAAGTAGTGCTACTAACAGTTGTAGCCATACGAAGAAATGTCACTGGAGGAAAGCAACCTGGTGGTGGGATGAAAAAGTAAACACTGCAATACAGAAGACGAGGAGCTGCTACAAAGCCTGGAAAAAGGGAGGCAGTAGAGTGGAATAGATACACACAAAAGGAGTTGTCTTTGTGTCTATGTGAGAAGCTGTCACAGCCAACTTCAGTAACATTGCTCCAAAGGATAGTTTATCCTCAAGGTTGCAAAATGGATGAGAAGATTTAATCAGGGTATCATTGGAGAGAAAAGTATCAAAGATGATGATGGCCAACTCAGCATGGGCAATGTAGCCAAGCACAGAGCCTGGCAACAACAATATGAAAGATGATTGGACTCCAACTTTCCTTGGAGCCCAGACCATCTTACCAAGTAAGTCCCAGTGCAGGGATCACCAATTAAAATCAGCTCAGTTTTGATAGAAAGAGACTCAAAGAAAACAAAAAATGGCAAGGCACCAGGCCCTTCTGGTATTGTTGCTGAAACAATGAAGTTATCAGGAAGTGTTGGTTGTCAGATCATAGCAGACCTAGCAAATCCCATCATCAGAGCAGAGCATGTCCAAAAGAGCTGGGAAGAGTAATTCATTGTTATATGCTTTAAAGGCAAATGTGATGCTTGTGTCGAAGGTAATTACAGAGGCCTGAAGCTTTTGGAACAAACAATGAAAGTTTTGGAACAAGTGGCTGACAACATTATCAGACAGCAAGTGGAGATCAATGAAATGCAGTTTGGTTTTATACCTGGTAGAGGCACAACTGATGCAATCTTCACCTTACATCAAATGCAAGAAAAGTATGTCAGTGCTGATGAAAGACTCTGCATGGCATTTGTTGACTTTGAAAAGGCCAATGACAGTCCCTAGGGATGTGCTATGGTGGGAAATGCAGAAAGTAGAGGAATGGCTCATTTGATTAGTATAAAGCATGTACAGAAATGCAACAAGTAGAGTATGGGTGGATGACTCATACAGTGATGACTTCAGTGTAAAAGTGGGAGTTCACCAGGGTTCAGTTCTCAGTAACCTGTTGTTCTCAGGGCCTTGTCTAGAGAATTTGGTACAGGGTGTCAATGGGAACTATTGTATGCAGATGATTTGGTCATCACAACAGAAACTCTTGAGAAACTGCAGGTGAAGTTGAAAGCATGAAGAATGAACTGGAAGCCAAAGAGTTGAGAGTAAATCTATCAAAAACAAAGGTGATGGTCAGTGGCCCTGACCTACATTCTTTAAAAGATTCAGGAAAATATCCTTGTGCCATGCATAAGATCCAATGCCATACTATATAGTTCATGCTTTCTATGGGTGCAGAAAAAGTGTAGCCGTCTGAAAGGAAGGTTGACTCTGGATGCAAACTACAAGTGCAAGAGATGTCTGGGGCAGGAGCAGCCACTCAGGCTGCCCATACAATGAGGTGGTAGTTAATGGCAACACACTGGAAGTAGTAGGCTCTTTTTGTTATTTGGAGAATATGTTGAGTGCTGGGGGTGGCAGTGAATTTAGTTCAACAGTCAGAGTGAAGTCTTGAAAGAAGTCAAGGACTGCTTGTGAGCAGACTTTGAGGACTGTACCCACCAGGAGTAGAGTGTATAGCAGCTGTGTTGTAGCTATGGTCATGAATGCTGGGCTCTCATCCACTCACCCCTTGCACATCTACAGTGCAATGATCATTCAAAATTTGATTACATTCCAAAATATTAAAAAAAACCATACTTAATTAATTGACATAATAATGTCTGATAATTAACTAGTTATACAATTACATATAGCTGTATATACTCAAGTATTTTCAAGAAGAAGGTATCTATCAAAATTATAAAGATAGGTAAACATATAAAAGAATCTAGATAAACATATAAAAGAATCAATACAGTATCAACTAATTCATGGCGAGGTATTCCAACACCCCTTCCACATTGGTGGAAATCCAGATATTTGGTTTAGAAGTTGTCTTGACGATGCACATGAGGTTGATGAAAAGCCTGATGAAGTACAATTTGCTGATCAAAAACCTGAAATAGTTGATAATTTTGTCTTTCTTGTAGAATGCAAATATAAAAGGGGGGTTGGATGGAGGGTGGTGGTGGACATTTTTGGTTACATCAGTCTACACAACAGCAATGGCAAAGCAGCAATGCTTTATGCATCTAAATGTTGATCTGAGTTTGGATTNAAAGAATCTAGGTAAACATATAAAAGAATCTAGGTAAACATATAAAAGAATCAATACAGTATCAACTAATTGATGGCAAGGTATTCCAACACCCCTTCCACATTGGTGGAAATCCAGATATTTGGTTTAGAAGTTGTCTTGATGATGCACATGAGGTTGATGAAAAGCCTGATGAAGTACAATTTGCTGATCAAAAACCTGAAATAGTTGATAATTTTGTCTTTCTTGTAGAATGCAAATATAAAAGGGGGGTTGGATGGAGGGTGGTGGTGGACATTTTTGGTTACATCAGTCTACACAACAGCAATGGCAAAGCAGCAATGCTTTATGCATCTAAATGTTGATCTGAGTTTGGATTCAGCATTAAAAAGGAGCAGAATACATTGGTTTGGTTAGGTATGCAGAAGCGTTTCTTGTTTTGGAAGGATTGTGGCTTTGCATATTGAAAGAAAAGGATATTGCGGATGTCCAAAGAAATGCTGGTCTGATCCCATATAAGAAGACCTATAAACATGAAATCTACAAGCTGGAATCTCTAACCACTTCAATGAATAGAGAGAACATTTGAAATATATCACCTCCCACACATACGGAGTATGCATTGTAACTAAAATGGATACGGTGAAGAAGAAGAGGGAACTTTATGATCTGTGAACAAGTTTGGTACAGACACTGTTTAAGTAATAAGTTTTTCTAAAAGTAATCTGCAGCCCTGAACCAGATTTAAAAACCAAACTATGTTCCTCATTAAAAGCTCCTCCAAGCATTCTAATACTAGTTGCATGAGGAGCACAGGGCAATTCTAATACGAATAATAGGCAATTTTTTTGGAGGCTCAAAGCTCCAAATGCAAGTACTCAAAGCAGCCTTTAGGGCCCTAATAAAAAATGTCAGAACCATTAATTATCTGTGTAGCTCATCAGAAATCAACAGATTATAAAGCACCATAATAAAAGGGAATGCAGCAATTCTGTAATTCCTGCAAGGGCACTTCAGTAGTCTACATCGGAAGATCAATAGTTGACGATAATTTTACTGAGAGTCTTCCTTAAGATTGTGCATTTCTAAAATTCGATTGACTACATTTTTTTAAGAAAGGAAGTTGACAGTCTTAATGATTTGCAAAGCACCTGATCTGGCTAGTATTACTTTTGTACTGTACAATCCTGGATGTAACAAATTAACACAGGTTTCTTTTGAGTATACTGAGACAAACTCTCTGACAGCATACTATCAAGTGTCCATTTTTCACAACATCCACTCTTAGGACAAAACTCTCAAAGTCAAAAAATCCAGTTGCACTTAAGGCAAGAAACAATATAGTTTACAGACTAGATTGCAAGGACTGCCCTGCCCTAAACATTGGAGAATTAAAGCATTCCTTGGGTCCAAGAACAAAAGAATAAAAATAGCTGTTAAAAAGGTGACACCAAGAGTCATAAAATAGTGGAGAACTATTGCACAAAAAATCACACCTTTGACTGGGAAAACAAAATGATTCTGGACAAGGAAAAAATACTACAAGAAAAATAAAAGACCATGCATTCCCTACAGTACAGCAATCATATTGACAGCATATCTTACACTGGCTTGCAGCAGTACAGAGAAGAAACAAAACAAACACAAGACAGGTATGTTGCCACTCCTCAAAGCAACTTGATCTCTGCCACTAGGCATGCCCACACTATCAAAGTAGAAAATAGCTATGCCTAATTACTTCAGTAGCCTGATGATGGGAGAAGTATCCCACAAACTGTAGGTCAGGAAAAGCTTATGATTCATAACATGATAAATACCCTACATCAATATATTTCTACTATTTGCCCACAACTACTTAAAAAATCTAGTCTTATACTCCCAAATCAATGAAAATTTGATTTGGGGTGGTCAGACATACTGCTGTAAAATATACCCTTACTACTCCATGTGACAAATTTTATAACTAGTGCTGTTTAAGTTGAGGTAAAGTTACACAGACATGCTTTGGTGCCTAATACTGCTTCTTCTGTGTTGTATTTCAAAATCATTGTAGACATAACCATCTGGCTATTTTACCACTAATGCTGGGGATTCTTCTTGTATTTCTATGTATTGTTTTGCCTCTTTAGTCTTGATTAACTTAAAATGGTCACCCAAATCCTTTTCAAAAACAACACTATGTGATTTAACAAGTCCATTTTTCTTGACTGTTTAATCTTCTTTAACCTTTTGATTCACTATGTGATCTTTCTTCTATTGAAGATCCCGGTGAATAGCTATCATTTACCTTATATGCACAAAACTTTATAGACTTGTCAGCTCTTCTTATTGGGCAAATGTCCATAATGGTTTGTTGTATATAATCAGCATAGTCTGTATGAGTTGCTCTTTAACTTTACCTGCATTCCTAATTCAAGTCACATCTGTACTTGCGATTAAAGGTTGTTTAGCATAGGATACCAACAACCTGCTTCTCAAATTGCATGTATTCCCATAAACTTTACCAATGGCTCTTTGACCATGAGCATTGCTGTTCACTATCTGTAAAACCTAGGGCTGTTTACCAAGGGGTAACACCTCTTTGGGAAACCCTCTTTTTTCTTTTTGTCTTACCTTTAATATCTGCTTGATTAATCACTGGCCTTCACAAACTAAACATTACTTACCGTAAATACCACCACCTTGATATCTTTATCCAAGTTCCTAAATTAGATGTGCATAATCATGCAGATAAGTATTGTCAGCCCTTTACAACACAAAAATTCCAGTTACTATTTTGTGTAACAATTCATTGTTTCCTAAATCTCAATATTGATGAAAATACATTTCTGTTAGTCTAGATTAGTTCATTTTTCTATCTTTAAAAGATTTCCACAAATCCAGTGTGGTTGTTAGGTTGGCTTACATTGTTTGGGAAGATGCTCTTTTATAATACAATGGGTAACCAACTTCTGGCTCACCCAGTGGTTCTCTACATCTTATGCTTTTTGGTCGATTATAATTATATGTTATATTTAACCTCTAAAACTGAAAACTTATTGGTGAATACTTTACTATTATGCATTATCTTCCACAGAGCTTGGCAAGCTTCAGCAATAATTCTGCTTACTGACAATATGCCAACTCTATAAGTGACTACAATTGTTACTTAGGCATTGCCTGTAATAAGATGCCTTAATGCAATGCACAGTCAGTCTTGGGAATTTATTGGTTCCCTCTTGGCTGCATCTTTAGCAATTGTATAGCCTATCAAGCAGAGAAGCTCCTAAAACTTTAGTGGTATCATTCTTAAGTGTCTAAAGAACCACTTGTGGCTGAACAGTTGCATGTTTTTGGTCAAAAGATGGAATTCGTTTTTCCTTTTCTTTCTTGATAGACAAAATTTTTTATTTTCATTTTTTTGTTGCCTTTTTCAATGTTGCAGGAGGAAAAGTAACAAAAGTTGTCCTCTTGACAGAATGTTCTTATTTTCTTTTAATTCATTTTGGCAATAAATCAGTTCACCAGATTTGCAAGTGTTAGCATGCTTGGTGAAGTTTGTTCAAGTGAAAACTGTCCTTGAGACTTAGAAGCTCTTGGCAAAACAATCAAACTCATAACAAGTGGGGTAGCTTAAAGTTCCATCAGAAGTGTCTGAGCTGATGTGAACCAACCAGATATGTTTAGACTCTTGTTTTTCTGCTAAAAAATATTTTCCCATGCTTTTCTGGTTCACCTAACAGGGCAAAGATCCAGATTGCTTTCACTAGGCCTTTAATGACCATTAATATTGGCTGTGGAGATCATTTCTTTTAAAGTAAGTATTTTCTTGTCAAATTAAGTATCATAATTTTCCTACAATGGACAAATATTACTCTGACAGGGAGATTAATAGATTCCTCAACCCTGCACAAGTTGTGATCTCTTAAGTTAGAATTGAAGAATTTTAGTCTTAAATCAGACCAATACAATCTGCTCATTCCTACTATGAGGCAATCTTGTCCAGGAGATTCCAGTCCTGCACTTTATAGCATTGGAGTTCTTGGTGGCATAATCACTGTCTGCAACCTTAGCAAATGTTGGTATTAGGCAATCATGTAACAATGGTAATTAACTTGGTTATGAATTCCAAAATTGAACACCAAAATTTAATGAAAATCACTTTAATGGTTGTTGCAAAAAAAGTGGTTAAAATAATAGATGCTGGTACATCGAGGATGAGTTCCTTTGAAATTCTACTTGNACCTAACAGGGCAAAGATCCAGATTGCTTTCACTAGGCCTTTAATGACCATTAATATTGGCTGTGGAGATCATTTCTTTTAAAGTAAGTATTTTCTTGTCAAATTAAGTATCATAATTTTCCTACAATGGACAAATATTACTCTGACAGGGAGATTAATAGATTCCTCAACCCTGCACAAGTTGTGATCTCTTAAGTTAGAATTGAAGAATTTTAGTCTTAAATCAGACCAATACAATCTGCTCATTCCTACTATAAGGCAATCTTGTCCAGCAGATTCCAGTCCTGCACTTTATAGCAGATGAGTTCCTTTGAAATTCTACTTGCACAAAATTTGACATTTACAGGTTGTTGTTGATGGGAATTCTCTGAGTTTATTTTGTTTATTATGCTTAGATACAATAGAATGATGATTTCTGTGAAACTAGACATAAAATTAAATACCTCTATCTGAAGTAAGGGGCCAAAACAAAGCTTTATTGTCATAACAAAACAAAACAAACAGATTTACCTGTTGCTTGTTGTAATATTAAACCCTGTCCATGGTACACATTGAGATCTACCAGAAGGTTGTAAAATTACATTTGGTTTTTGATGAGTATATTAATCATGTAAATTTTTTGTCTGTAATTTTTTCTGTTTCATTGAGCCAATTATGTCCTCTTATGGCTTTCATGAACAATTTTTTTCTGGATTTTTACTTCTCTTCAAGTACTGATCATCACCAGGTGCTAATATTTGTCTCAATATGAAATGACTATGTAAGTGTACAGAAGTGTTCTTATCTGCATTATTCAATTCCTTACCACTGCATTTACAAAGAACAGATGGTTAAATTAAATCAGCTTTGTAAACAATTTTGGTCTTCATAAAATATAAAAAACTAATTTGGAAAGGTATTAAAACAACCCATGAGCCCACTATGTTAAGATTTTGTTAGGGCAAGATCAGCCAAAACTCACAGATAAATGTTTAGATATGGTCCTCCATTTCCCAAATTCCACATGATAATATATTTCATAATAGTTCTTATTTGTTTCCACTTACTCAATTCATTCCACCCATTGCATATCTTTATGAAATAACTAAACAAACACAAATATCTGTAAAGAACACTATTTGAAATTGACCAAAACAAATATACATTACACCAAAGCATAATATCCATCTTAGTTCAACCTAATTTACTGCAAAATATGACCAGTCCAGGGATTGCATTTGTTTGTTTTTTTCATATTGTCACAGACGTCAGTAATAGTGGTCTGAAAACCATAAATTTTCTGTACATGCAGAACAAGGAAATCTATAAACGACTTACATGTACTTTTTGTCAAGGACACACGTTATATGACAATCTTTAAAACCAGCAGTCTTCAGAAAATATATGAGATTAATGCTGGTCTTACGCAGTGGGAATATGTATCATAAGCAGCCAAAAGCTCCTTGTCATGAACCTTGACCTTTCCACGGCTTACTGTGTAGAAATATTTACTTAGAATAAACAGTTTCCATACGGGTGAACTGGCTTATTTTGTTAACCCTGCTCCTTTGAAAGATGTATCTAAACTTTTCATTGGTCTTACAGTAATCGAGCTGGCCATGGTTAGTGGTTTACAAGTAACAAGGCCTACTAATTTATTGTATTCTATTGAGCAGTATGTAATTTAACCTCCAATATGTAAACACTGCTTTTACAGCTTTGGAAAACAAATGGTTAAATGAATTCTTAGGCATTGAGTACTACTTAATAAGGGTGGGAACAACCAATACAATCGGTATGTAATTTATCCGACTTTTTACAAATAGCCGATGTTGGTGAAATCACTAAAACTATCAAGCGTCACGAATTTCCTACTGATACCTGACCCACGTGGTGGCATCAATATATTCCTTACCATTACTTTACCCAATACACTTCTTGTAGTACCAAAAAGTAATAAAGAGTGAGGTGCTTTTGCTAGTGGTAATTAATAACACGTGTAACGAGGTCTTTAAATCGGGGATTATTTATTCAAATTCCAACATTCCCGACCAGAAATAAAACTAATGTCCTTGATTTAGTGTGCCTGATTTATAACTGAGGTCATTTATTGTTAACAAACACATATGGATTGAATGGGATTCACTCACTCTATTCCGAGGCACCCTGTGGTATAACACAAGTATCCCACATGTTTAAAACTCACAGCGTGCCATGTTACATTGCACAAGGCATCTGATATTATTAAGGTCAAACACAAAGGTAGGTTAGGGTATGCGATAACAAAGACTCATTTTCACCATGTTGAAGTTCCCTTTCATAAGTATTCATGACACGTCGCAACAAAATGAATAAAATTCGAAGCGCATATGCGAACTCACTTGTTTGGTAACTTTACAGGGTCAGCTCCACGTCTGTGGAATACACCGTCCACGAACACACCGTTTTTTCCTTTACAAAGTAGGAAAAAATCTGGTATTTCGTAACAAAGTTCCATGTGTTGTCTTGAAATAAAACTAGAGTGTCCCATATTTACATCGACGTCTCCTAGGCTGCTGTTTCTCCCAATAGATATTCGACTTTGTCGTACCAAATACTCAAACTCCCGGCCTTCAAGTTTAGCAATAGGCGTCACATTTGACCACGATATCTTGGCAGGTGATGCTCCACGGCCATGTTTCAGAGCTAGTAATGCAAGTGCATCGCTATCCTTTGCGGGTGATGTACAAGCCATGTTATGGATCACCTTTCTCCTCCTAGAAGTAGGGCCTTGTCGTCGGCAGCTTTCCTTGTGTAGTCATCAACGTGATATGGGCAAGTGTGGAGGATTTGAAAACAACAACACGGTGTGTTTATCCACGCACGCAAAGGCTTCTGGGAGACGGTTGAAGTTCTGTTGATCAAAATGTAAACATTGTTCAATTTTCTTTTGCATGGGTTGTCCATTATTATTCAACCTCCATTATCAGACAATTAGTCTTTTTAAAAGGATGAACAGACCATGTACAAGATCACGGTAGCCGTGTTACTCCCAGAGGAGTCAGAATAACACTTCATGCAGAGTATTCTATTTTGAAAGAGATGGATATTTATTCCAGACACACAAACAACTACCTCATTGGGCTTCTCTGATATTACACAAGGACACGGTCAAAGTAGTTGAAAAAGAGAATCATTTCGTATCAACGTATGATAATGTGTCACATGAAGCTCCCTGTATTGTTTTCAGAAGCTCTGAGCAATGTGTACTATATATTTATTAAAAGTATGGTGATTATTCCAATAAGGTTATCTTCACGAAAAATCAACCATTACTTTTTGCCTTTACTAAATCTTAAAGCTAGTACGTTTCAGGTTGAAAGAGTTATATCTCTGCCTTAGTCCATGAGCGTCTTTCAGAGGCATTGGAAGTGATTAAGGAAAATGGTCAAGACTTATAAATCAAGAGGAGCCAGAAATGGCCTGTGGGGTCATTTGAACTTTTGGGGTCGAAAACTTAAATCAGCACAGAAAATAAAAATCAAATAATTCAATTGATTTATGTGTTATGTCTTTTAATATCCATTTATTAGTCTAATGTGTTTCTGTGGATGGGGCTAGCTTAATTAATAGGTTGGCCTAAGCATCTAGTTGCATTTGCTTATCCTTAGTTATTTCCATTTACCACGGCTTTGGTCAGTGAACAGTGGGCATGTTACCAAACATAATGTTATCCCATCTCCGTACGTTAGCTCTTATCTTCGTACGGCTGTTAGTCATTGCATTCCATACAAAAGTGCTCTATTGCAAAATGTTATACTTCGACAAGGCTTTCTCTGCGCGAACCTACCGAATGAAAATTTTCAAGTTCGAAATGGATCTTAATACACTTAATACCTAATACTTAGGCTGAAATGGGCCCCTTTCGCCTACGGTTTATTTTGCTGGTTTAATAAGCTTAACAATGAACGGGAAAATCACAAATAAATGCTTACATACTTTAGGCAGCTCTGGTACTACCTAAGTAGCCTAAAGTTCCACTAACTGTTTCGTTATTTTGTCCTTCAGTTTGTTGGAGAATACATTTGTATCTTGTGTAAGTAAACATTTCGCAGTTCTACCATCCGCTCTACTTCCTTTATAAGTTCATGATAAAATTGTAAAGGAATATTTTAAATTATGCTAGAAACACTTGGGATATTTTTGTGAAGTTTTCGTAAAGCGGTGATTTATTGCAAGAAATCATCAATTTAAATAACCCAAATTCAAGATTTCCATTGGGTATGAATAGAGAACTATGTGAGCAGCTGAAAAGTTACAAACATTTGTCTTATTTGCCAGACAAATATTCAAAATGTAATTAAGTACAACTACGGAGTAAGCCATACAAGCTGTTATACGTATGGAATTTCTAAACAATCTTGAAAGGTTTGTAAAGTGAAAATGGGAGTATTTAAATATAATTTACATGTAATTCAGGAAAAGAAAAAAAAGAAATGTTTCAGGGTGTGACATTGACATGAGCATGTCATGCACATACCTGGAAGTTGGACCCTGTCATGAAAAAACTCTGAAAGCCCCAGATAAATTAGTGTGACATTAGGGGCTTTGTTAAAACAGAATTTTTTAAAGGATACTGAAACCCAAGGAGGAATTAAACTTGTTGATTATACTCAATACATGTATGCTATTCTCAAATAGTAGGAATTTGATAGATAATTTAAGAGCTAGACTTGCTTTATTGAGCTCACAGTCTTACCTCAAAGTTGTAACTATCTCAATGACAATAACATTTTTTGTATTTTTAATTTTTAAAACAAGTTCCAGGAAGATACTCATAAGCAGTGAGAGGGTCTTCAAGTGGGGCAGGGGAACATTGCCCCACTAAAAAATTTTAAGTAGATTTTTTCAGATTGGATATAATTTCTTTTTCATATTTCCCATTTGACGTGTCGCGACGTTGTAAAAATTCAACATCCTGACAGACAGGAAACGAAACCCTCGTTATCTACCTACGACAAAATTCCAAAGAAACCCACTTTCGGTGTTAGGAATTTTGATTTGTCGCGGAACAAACGCTGTGACCGAGACTGTTGTCTGTTTTCGCCGAAAAGTTCAGAATGGTCAGTAGCATAGAACTATGAATGAGACACCTGTGTGTGTCATACATGGTTCTATGCTATGATCATTATTTCTCCCGAAACTTTCTTTTATTCCTTTCAGACAGACCGACACATCAATGCCTCCCTCCCTCTCTCTCTTCCTTCAAAGAGTTCATTAAAAGTGTTTCCCTCACTTGAAAGTTAAGGACACTATTACAAAATATAGTCAATTATTCTCTTCCTATCTGGTTTCTCGTTGGCTAATAGTAGTGAATTTCGTCATCAATCGAAGCTCATTTTGTCTCCCCAACTTTATTCAACTAAACTCAATAGCGAAAACTTCTGACATAGTAGTTTTAAATAGGTATTTTTCAATCACGGCGCCTAGTGATTGGCTGGCTAATTGTCCTTAAAAAATCTTGGTGTAGAATGCGAGGTAAGATGTAAAGTGCTCCGCTTGTTCATTTACACAGTTTTTGCAAGGTAAACGGAAAATATTGTATGAAGTATATTGAGCATAGAGTCTCGAATTTACCTGCACTTTTATGGATTAATTTCAATAACCTTGATTTTCTTTTGCAGCATGTCTTTTAATTGCCTAACTATAGAAGAAAGGCCTGAAATAAGAAAACAAGAGCCTCATCGGACAAAGGATATTCCCATCAACCAGTCAGAACAAAATATCGTGCATATATTTCAAGTTTTTTGTTTGAGAACAAGAGTTGACCAATGATCAGCATGAGTAAAAATCTATTTTTTGTGTTTCTTGTATTTTATTTGCGGGAGAAAAGAGCTGGACTTTTAATGAAACCACAGATTAGAAAACGTCTATCTTAGCGTATCTCTGAGCACAAAGCATCAACAACTCATATAAACAATCAATTGCAACTCCAGACATTTGGACCATCTAGTATAGATTTCTCTCTGAATGAAGCCCATTGTTTATCAGTCCAGCGACATAATAAAGAAGTGGATAAAAATTGCCATGTTTCGAGTGAAATACCAAATTGCCTCCAATTTTTGGTGGTCGCACGAACTCTTCCTTCAGGGGGGGATAACGAAAGTAAGAACTCGTCTGAACAAGGTGTTTTGCTAAGGGCTATTGGGTTAATATCACGATGAGATAGCCAACTTTCGGATCACCTTCACAATCCTACGGTTTGAAAAGAGGACACACTCCCAATAAAATGGTGCAAGGGCGATAGTCAGGTTACCTAAGACAGGAGACCTCTGAACTGTAATAAGTACAATAGTTATCACTCTTCCATGCACAAGAGAAAAGGTGTTCAGCAGGGTAATTTTAAAGCGTCTACTAACAGCAGCAGATTCCACGTTATATGAAGAACAGACAGTCTTCATGGAAGCCAAGTCATGTATTAAACAGTTTTTAGCTTAAGAAATATAGTTGAACAAAGTTTGGAATTTCATTTAAAGTTCATGTTGAATTCCATTGGCTTTCGGAAAGCATTTGATAGCATACACAGGGAGTAACTCTGGAAAGTGTTGGAGTTGTATGATGTTCCTTGAAAGAACATTCCAATCATCAAGTCCATGATTAACCACCCCACTTGCGATGTTATAACAGCTTCGAATTCTGCTACGGAATTCGAACTCATCGCTGTGAGACAAAGCTCTAAGCAAGGCAATTCGATATAAAAAAATCAAGATCCAGTTTTACATAGCGATAGTCATCTCCTCTGGACTGTATGCCAATGAGAGTTGGAAAAGTATGTAGAAACTACAGTAAAAACTAAAATTTTTCCATCAACGGCATCCGAGAAGGAACTTTGGAGTATCGTGGCGAAATAAAGTAAAAGACGAAGAAATTCTAAGACAAGTCAAAAATAGTTACACAAGATAATCGAAGTAAGAAAGTGGAAACTAACAGCTCATTGCCTGAAACTACCACAAGGAGGGATGGCTTAATACGCTCTGTCTTGGAGACCTACACTTGAAAGGTGAAAACAAGAAAGGCCTGTGAGAACATGCCAAGCTACATTCCAGGATGACTTGAAAACCCAAGGTTCATGCAACCGAAATGCTCAAGCTCTGACAAAGGATCGCGTCAGGTGGTGTCGTCTTGCTTCCCGATGTCCTGCTAGGACCGGGAGACGTAAGAAAAGATCTACAACAAAATGAAATTTCGACAGCAAACACCATTTTTAAAGTGAGAAAAGATTTAAATGCATATTTTTCTACTATAATTGATGAAAATGAAAGCAAATGGCTTGAAAAGATGGCTTGAGTACAAATTTCTGGTTTTCCATAATTTATTTTATTAAACCTCTCACGACATCCAGCTTTTGTTTTCAATATTTCAATCTGAAATTCTAGCATCAAGCAAATGTCTGATGCAATCAACACTGAAACTATTCAGGGAATAAGAGATGGGGCGCATAGTCTGCCATCTTAGCACAAGACAGATTGGTCTTTCTGCTTTAAAGAGATCAGCTCTGCTGTAAAAGGAGCATGTGGTTCGATTTGTTTTTAATTCAATAATCCATTTGAAAGCACTGATTAGGTAGAGGCCTTCAAGCTAATAAACCCTTTAATTTTCAGCAAATGTCATACTAAATTCCAAACAAAAGCCTGGCATATTCTTGCTCAAACTATCCAATCTTAATCCAAGAAAGATTTCAAATGAAATTGAGAACTTTTTGTGATGACGAACTATTCAAACATTTAACTAATATTTAAGAAGTGCATTCATTCTTTCTAAATTATAATCTCACAAAAATATTCTCATTTGTTGATGAGTTCAATTGACAACATAAGTTTTTAGCACTGAGGGAGAGCGATGTTTTTCAATACTAAAGAGAATAAAGTCATTTTTAAGAAATTCAATGGGACATAATAGGCTATCATCACCATCACCTTACGGCCTCAGCCGAGATAGAATTCACTACACCTTTCCAGTATACCCTATCGGTCATAGCTGTTAGAAGGTCTTCCTCGGCGATGGCGGTGTACCTGCATATGATATCTGGAAAGGTGAGCTTCTGAGACGGCTTAAGTTATAATGGGTACCTCCATAAGAGGAACGACACAAGTTCGTCTGAGGCACGTGCACAGTGTCCAGCAAACTGGACGTGTCTCCTTTGGAGTAAGGTTGATATCCTAAAAAGGTCATCGAATATCATTCCAAGAGTTGGATGTTTTTCCATGAAAGATTTAATACTCTTCTGAGGAGACAGGTATAACATCCATCTGGGCAGCGGTGCTGCTTAGCGGGAAGAGTCTATGTCTCAGATCCGTAGAGTAAAATGCATTCGATTATTACCCCCCAAAATTTTGGTTTTAATCTTGGGGTTGAGGTGGGATTTCCCGATTTTATCCATTTTATCTTAGCCATTTTGTTACATGCAGTCCATGCCATGCCCTTCCTGATATTGAAATCCTTTCCAGAGTTGTTTATTATGTGTGATCCCAGATACTTGTAGTCTTCAATACATTTGAAAATGGTATTTGAATGAGTTTTAATTTTCATGTTGGTGCGAATGTTAATTGGCATACACTCTGTTTTTGGTTTCATTCAGATAAAGCTCTATACAGTTTGCTGCTGATTCAATGGCAGACAGCAGTGCCTGGACGTCAATAAGGTTGTCGGACTAAAGACTAATAATAATAGACTAAGTGCAGTGGGAATGTTAACCGTCAAAAAGAAGGGTGTTTCAGTGTCTTCGGGTGTTAATTGCTTGTATCGAAAATTAAGACAAGCTTAAGTTGTTTTACTGAGTTCCAAAAAGAAGGGTGTTTCAGTGTCTTCGGGTGNCATGCCATGCCCTTCCTGATATTGAAATCCTTTCCAGAGTTGTTTTATGTGTGATCCCAGATACTTGTAGTCTTCAATACATTTGAGAATGCTATTTGAATGAGTTTTAATTTTCATGTTGGTGCGAATGTTAATTGGCATACACTCTGTTTTTGGTTTCATTCAGATAAAGCTCTATACAGTTTGCTGCTGATTCAATGGCAGACAGCAGTGCCTGGACGTCAATAAGGTTGTCGGACTAAAGACTAATAATAATAGACTAAGTGCAGTGGGAATGTTAACCGTCAAAAAAAGGGTGTTTCAGTGTCTTCGGGTGTTAATTGCTTGTATCGAAAATTAAGACAAGCTTAAGTTGTTTTACTGAGTTCCTTATCTTACTTCAAAGTTAGTGAAAAAAAGTGTTTTTGGTCGTATCGAGTTACAATCAAGTTTACGAAGATACTCATTAGAATGAATAATTTAACAAAATGAAAAGGACGGCTAAAGCTGAACTTGTGGATATAAATTGATAATTTCTATTTGTATATGGTTCCTGATAAAGTGTTTGAACACAGGATTAGAAATTTAAATAAACGTGCGAATTGCGCAATTACAATTGGGTATGATCTGACACGCTTTACAAATACAACTAAAAATAATAAACATTAAAGATAAAAATTATGCTATAAATTAATAAGAAAAACTATATATTTGCAATAAAAGGCTGTTCATACCCAAGTCTTGAAATGTACGACTCAAGCTTAGATACAAATTTAGTAAGGTTAGTTTCATATCTAATATTAAGTGGAAAATTAATCCACGAAATAGGAAATAGGTGGACTTGCACTAAAGACTCGGTCACCCGACCTCTTTTTCATTATTCCATTTGGATTTTGTGAAAAACGACCATTATTATTTGGACCATGACTATACACACATTTCTCCTTAAAACAAATAAGATCATTAATATATGACGGGACATTACCCTGTAAAATCATGAAGGTATTTAAATTAAAAAAAAATTATTCTGCACTTCACGGGCAGCCTGAGCAGCCGATACATTATAGGTGAAATATGCAAAAAACGTGAAATACTTGAAATCAACGTAGCAGCTGCATTTTGAACACGCTGTGAAAAAGTTTATGTGAAAATTGGATAGGGCGTATAATAAATTATTACAGTAATCTTATGTGCCAATAACTCAAGGAAGTTTTACGGAAATTTCATGAACTTTAAGTTGTGATTTTATTCCGATTTCTTTCAGTTTATTACAATAAATTGTAAAAGCTGAGTCTTTTAAGCTGCTTTATGCCACTCCCCTAATGGCTTCGATGGAAAAAATAATTTTTTCCAGGTCCTTTAAGGTGAAACCGATTTCCGTTCCCAGACAGAAAGACGATTTTATTTCCGTCAATGAAACAATCAGACTTAGTTTTTGATTGGCATGACCTATGACGAGAATATGATCAAAAGCAAAAGTAATGGGTAAATTTTTGAAGGATTGTAATTGATGTATCATTTATCGACCGAACTGAGGTAGTGTTATTTGAACATTGGTACTTTCGACCAAGACACGAACAAACTATATTGGTCTTTTAAATCTCCAAAAGACATTCTGGTCAATAACTGAAGAATCCCGACAAAAGTGTTATTTTCTATAAATGACAAATATTCGTGGAAAAAAATCCAGCATTTTTCCAAATATCAGTAAACTTTCAACATTATTTTCTTGAAAATAAAAGTAGATGGTTATTTTTTTATGTTCATTTTAGGCTGCCACCAAGCACCATTTAGCTTGCTCCTCAATGAAGACAGCCTTTGAGACGTTGGAGAGGGGCGAACCGGGCCATTCGGACGAATGTCTTCAGAATAATGGGCACCAAAATCAATGCGAGTCTTTGACTCATGGTGTAGCACTCGAAGATTTCCTGATGGATGTGCATTCCTGGGTATCTCTGGCCCAGACACAACTTCCAAAATTTTTCTCGATTAATGTGTACTTAATAGATACATTATTTTTAGATGAAGACGACGATGAGCACCAGCTGATTGGACGCCAGGCGGAAACTGAGTGCCGTATGGGGACCTTCGGGTTATACTCTGAGATGATGAACTGGCTGGCTCGCAGGCCTCAGAATGTGGTAGTGTTTTCAAGATCCTTTTCGGACGACGCAGGTTCCATTTTCAAAGCTACCCATACCTACTACTTCACCTATCATTTAGCCTTCATAAAATTCCTGAAGGGCTAACCTTTTGAGAAGTTCTTTCGTAATACTTGATTTATAAGATAAAGATCTGCGAGGTGAGTGGTCATGCTGTTGGGGAGGGGGTGGTTACACGCTGGAACAACTTGAAGCTTAAGGTTGTTGCAGCCATTTTTCTGGGGGGAAAAATGCTGAAAATGTGCTTTGAAGAGAGCTTAAAGGTCACAAACAGTTGTATTAGAACACTGGGATGACTATCTGTTTAAAAGAAAGGTAACTGACAATCAAATTTTTTAGAGGCTCTGCCGTAAATTTGTAGCCAAAAAGACGTGTTTATTTCAAACAAAGTAAGCAACCTTTAAAGTAAGGGGGAACAATCTTTGTGCTCAATTTTGCAGAAAATTATTCTCTTATTGTTCAAGATAACGTACAAGTGTTCCATTGCCACAATTCATAAGCTATTATCCACTTTTGTTTTACATTCCCTTTATCTTGTAACAAATTCAGCCAATCGCAAAGCATTGCTTTCATCATCGATCACATGACCAGCGATGATAAATAACAGAAGAGTTAATCAAACCCAGTTTTCATAAGCTACAAAGAGTATATATTTTTTCTGAGATGAATCCTCTGCACACGCCCAAAACCACAAAAACTAAATCAATCTTTTTATGATTTTCTTATTAAAAGAGAATGACATTTCCTTGCCACATCCCATGGAAAAAACGAATGCGATGGTATTGGTAGGGCCATTCAACGCTTGGCAGCACAAGTAAGCCTACAGAAAGTAGCTTCTCACCGGGTGTTAGCTCCAAAGGAACTATTTGAGTTTGCACCATAACAAATAGGAGTGACCGGTTATACCACAATATCTATACCACTTCGGGCAACATTTTCTACAGCCTCGGTTTTCAAAGTTTGTAGCTCAAATATTTTCAAAGAAACAAGTAAAAATTATGAATTCATTCTTGTGGTGTTAATATTCCAATGAGCATTATTTGCAAAAGCAGCACTAGAAATCTGTTTTTAGAGTGACAGTAAGACAATGTAAGTGGCAGATATCACATCTGGGTCTTATTATGCTTGTAATTACGATTGTCATTTTGTTTTGCAAACTATGTTTCAGTTAAACATTGTAAATGTGAAATTTCGTTATCCTAAAATGCTTAACAAGTCAGTATTTTCGGCCAAATATGTACACCTATTGAATTCCAAACGAGGACATTATCTTAAAAGTCGATCACCCTTCTTTTGGAACCATAGGTAATTTCAATGAGTTTTCTTTCGATGCCATGAGATACAGAGTAGAGCATAAGATTTGGTTTAGGCATTAAAAATGTGTGTAAAATGTTTCTGTGCTCCCATTGTTTAACTTGGATTTAGCTCCTTTCAGAGGCTTTAGTTTTTTGAAAAGTAGCCCCACTGTCTGAATTAACTCAGTAACATTTTTATTAGAGCGTCCAGAAAAATGTTGTTGTTGTACTTAAACTACAGTTTAATTTGCTAAGAAAAAACCTGTCTTATAGCCAATTATGTCGTTAGTCTTGTCGATTTCATTTTCTTGAGCTTCTGCAAGTAGAATCACTAGAGATAGCACACGTTCCCCTTGTATGATTATTAGCTCAAACACCAGAATTGAAATTTTGCAACTTTAAACCCCTGTACACCTTCATTTTTTGCAAAAGTACAAAGCCATGTTTCCAATTCAAATAACCAATGTCAAATAACCAAGAATATTTAACAGGAACTCTACTTATCAAATTTATCAAAATTGTCACACATTGATTTTTTGGCTTTGAAATATCAACAAGAGTAGCATTTTCTTTTTTCAGGTAACCCAAGGCGATTCTGCGTTACTAAAATTACCTATAAGTCAACTTACAGAATACAGGATTTAAGCTAGTGGTAAGCAATTATTACCGCTCGAAAATGAAAAAAATATTTTTTTCTCTGCTTCTGAATTTTTAGGTGCTCCAGGGAAATCAAAATTGGTATATAGAACAGCTGATTTTAACTGTTCAATTACGTAACATGGCCGTACTGTAACATCAGAGAAAAATGTATCTTGGAGATAGAGTTGCTAACCCAGAGACAATCTAACCTAGCGGCCTATTAAACACTACTACCAAAACCTATCGCAGAACAATTTTTTCCAATTTCAGATACACTGCATTAAACCTACATACAAACAAGCATGCATGGTGAAAATAAAGCTTGATGTTAGTTAGTCTGCATTAAAGCTTTGCTCTGCCAGCATAGCCTACTGGCTTTGGTCTCAACAAACTCACTCGCCAAATTACTTTGTCCCTCATTGTCTCTTTTCCGCTCTCTCACCTAGTACCAGGATATGAATAAAAAACAGTCATTTATTCTTGTGGCAGTGGCTGAAGTCGTTGCATAATGCCTAAGAGTTTAAGTGCTGTGTTTCTCTAGCCTTGGAATCTAAAAATCACAAAAGGGGTTTTCATCAGGGCATAAATCTGGCCAAGGAAGGGTTTTCGTCCTTAACATGTGTAGTAAGAAAGATATCTAATTTAAACGGAGAAAAAGAAACATCAATTAAGACGTTCCTTGGTTTGTGATCGTTACAATAATATTCCAACAAATTATTTACCCTTACTCATCCCTCTCTATTATATAACTTAGAGAGTAACTAAGAAATCAAATCGATATTATGAAATATACCTGGGGAAAGAACTTTCTTGACTGCGTACTGTGCTCAAGAAAATTCATGTAATGAAAGTGGTATTATGTCTAAACAAATAAAGAAAACCCCTAAGTGTACGGATATTAAATTTTCTTATTGGTATACAAAACTATAGGGAAATATCAAAATCAAAATTACAAGGGTTACGATCCCTTTTGGACCAAGAATATGTTTACAAAATGGACTTTATTGTATTCAATTTCTATGTTTTAAAATTCCGAGTTACAAGCATCATATATATATATATCACTTACTTACATCATATATCAACTACAATGATACTTTAATTACTTTGCAGCCCAATATACTGGGGAAATAATATGTAATGATGCAACTTGTGTGGTACGGGGCTTCCAAGGTGCAACAGCAAAAGATTTATGTAGTGTTCAGAAGGCTCAGAACACCACGATGAGTAATTCCTGCTGGTGGTTATGGAATTTGTGGCTAGCCTTCCATACTATTCCTTTTATCCTAATTGCCTAGTGGTTATCCCTTTCTGGTGGTCATCATTCTTTGGACCTGTGGTTCGCAATTTTATTCAAAATCCCACAAAAGAGGAACCACATATGAGCGTTATATCTTAAAGAGTGAATATCATAGTTAACGTATCGTTTATTTCGGTCAAAAGCACTATCGCTGACATTTGCAGGGGCGACAATGCCAGAATAAAACACCAGAAAGGGGATAAAATTGCTGCAGTCTGTTAAACACAAAAAGCAGGGCGGTCTTCGATTCTCCTATCCCAGTCTTTATAAGATAACCTATAGAATTGATTTCAATTTTAGAATCTTCGTTTCCACAAGTGTTCAGCCAAGTGTCGGCAGCAAACACAATCTAAAAGTGCGCCTTTCTGTTTTGGCAAAAATCGTTTGACTACTTAAGTACGCAAAGTGATAAGCAAATCTTGATATTCAAGACTGTAACAGGGCGGGTGTTTGCTGTTGCATGGTATAATGAAGTAGGCTAAGGTTGTTTGGAGTACCTATATGTCCATTTTTCCCCATATTTTTTCTACTATTTACCAATTTCTCTAGCTTTTCTCTTATAAAAGCGTGTTTACCTCGTATTGCTTCTTAAATAATAGATATTACATAACTCAAAAGATGATGATCAATACTGAGTTCTTGCACGTGGACTAGAACGCTGAGCAGAAACCGACGTAATGTGTCTGAAGTGTCAATGATAACAAAGACCAGACTCTTTTCCTGTTCAATGTAAAAGTTGAATAATTTATGTTGTGGTTCAACTTTCTGTAGTCAGCAGACGGCACCGTTTCATAGCAGCTTGCTGTATTGCATAAGGGCTAACCAGGGATGATTTTCAACCAGTGTTGAAAGAATTCTTGAATTCAAATGCCGGATACTGTACTATCTAAAATCATTTCTAGGAACTTGAAAAAAAAAGTGAATAAAAACATCTAGAAATTGCTAAACATATCTACTGGAAGTTCTTGTTTATCTCTGTTCAACATCGTATAGTTTGTCTCAATAACGATACTTCACAGAATCTACTATCATATCAACAATAGATGGCTGCCCATACGGTTGATACCAGACAGTCTACGTCGGTTTTTAAATAAAATAGGTAAATTCATATGTCAGTATTAAGTGTTTAGCCAATAAAAGATGTAAGTGCAACATTTTTAGAATTCATTTAGGACTATGAAATGCATGCTTAAAACAAAAAATTTCATTAAAATCTCTTAATCCCAATTCTCAAACACAATAGCATTGGAAAGGTATACATCTGACAGATCTACAATGAAAATAAGATTGGCCAAATCACGTGACCACAGAGCAACCAAATAATACTTGTACCCAATATCATTAAATACTGTGGGGGTTAAAAAGTTTTGAAAGGGAAAGACTCCTAGGTCCATTAAATTTGTATTATTATTACAGTATAAAAGCAAGTGAAAAACTATTTAAAACATTAAAACTATTTTCACAGGGCAGTAGGCTGTAAGCAGAGAGAACCGATACACCAGCCACCAAGTGATTCATATCATTAGTGGTAGTGAAAAATGCCATAACAACTATGCAAGGAATAAAAGGTAAAAACAAATGGGTAAAGAAAGACGGATTTTATTATTAATCATCATAATATAAACAAGAGCAATAAAAGACGAAAACAACGCATATCAAAATCAGAAGGCAAAACTTGTAGGCAGAACTTGTAATGAAAGAAACAAATAGTGATGTTAATGCTAATACCATAATAACAATAACAAAGAAAGAAATTAATAGTAAACAAAAATAAAACTGTTGTATGAAAACAAAACAACTCAGAAAAGAAGAAAAATCAAACAATAATTAATACAAAGAGACTAAATGACTGATAAAAATTTAAAAGTAACTAAATAAAGAATTAGAAGTTCGAATGGAAACTAAATTTGTTTCTCCGTTAAAAGTCGGAAACTACTCAGTTTGTACATGTTTTCGGCGCTAGAATTCGGAATGGGAAGAAATTAACAGGCCAAAATTATTAAAAAGTACAAAGTAAAAAAATCAAATAAGAAAAGTAACCCTCTGCTCATTAGTATGCCACTTATAATGGAGAAAGAAAATAAAAAAGAAATAAAAAAAAAAGCAATACTTCCAATGACGTGACCGGAGGTTCGACGGCGAACTTCTTCAATGGTAATCTGTTAACTTAACCACTCAGCCGCTACTGGACACTTATTGAACTTCTGATAAAAAGGCTATATGAAATCTGACTTCGTATTGGATAACGTGAACTTCAGTGGAACGGCAACATTCGTTCGACTCATTCTATTCACCAGGCTTCTTTATGTATGAGAGCTTCCTCGGTCGAAAATGCAAGGCAAAGCAGTAACGGCAATTATTCCGATAGTGCTGAATCAAAAATTGATTTAATTGTTACCTGTTTTGGCACTAAAAAAATTTTTCCTGGATCACATGCAAATCAACAGAACAATTAACCAAATTACATTTAAAGCTATTTCTACATTATTTGGATTGTGCACTTCTATGAAACGGAAATAAGTATCACGCTTTTGCCAATAAAATGGTATTGTTTGACAAAAACCTTTTGAATAACAATTCTTTAAAACGTGTCAACTTGTACCGGTTTTAGATGTTTGTCTGAGGTGAGTTTCAAAATCTTAAAGGCCTGTAATTCTCCAAATCTTTATACCTGCAACAACATTATACTTTATCATTTTATCATAGCATAATTCAATATCATTGGCCAAATCTCGATACAGATATGCAACTTTGTCAATATTGAAGTGAGAGCAATGCTTTTTCTTCTTTCTCTTCATGTACAGTATCCACAATCAGTAAAGTAAAGAAATGACACCTTTCTTTATTTCCTGCCAATGTTATCAGTTTGCCATTGCTCATTCAGGTGCTTTTTAACTCTACTTTAAAAAGTGCCTGTCCCCCTCTTACCCTGCTACAATTCATTTTGTCAATCAGGATTTTAACTTTCATCCCTTCTTTTCTCGCTCAATATCTTAACAATTCTGGCTGATTTTTTCGCATTGTCTTCTGCGGGTTTCTTTCGGTTCCCATTCTTCATGCAACTTCTTGATTGGTGGCCCTATTTATCTACAGCAATTTTCACATTCTGCGGTAAAAACACATTTTTGCATCTTCCATGTTTCTTCCATGCAGTTTTAGAGATGAGCACCACATAACAGAATGGAACTAATGCAGTAGTCAGGTAGTCTCATTCTTGTATGTGTGATAACATTCTGGTTTTATATGGATCATTCTTGACAGATGGAATTGATTTTAGCAATAAAAATCTTTGTACGAATTCAAAAACCAAATTGTTGGCTTCCAAATGATACTGCTGCGTACTTGAATCATGATACCTGTTTTACCTCATAGCCATTAATATGAATGTTGTATTTTACATTATTCTGTTTGTTTCTCATCATGCATTCAGTTTTCTTGTGGTTAATACTTGGTATTTCACCATTTTCTTATATTGATGCTGTTTGTTAATTTCGTTACTTTATCTTTCACAAAAAATACACTAAAATTTTAAGCTTTTACAGTGTTAGTTAAACCGTACTGTTATCGGGTGTGTGAACATACCTGCTCATAATTTATTGTGATAACTCCATTCTGGTTGTGGTCAAATTTTCTAAAGGCATCCGTTAAGTTCTTTAACATAACACAGCATTGAATGAAGTCATCAAATTTCATAGTATTGACATTTGTTCTATCAAATATCCGAACACATTGGTTGCAGAACTCCATTGATCTAAACAGAGATGTACCAAATGTTATGTCAGGAAAGATTTTGCGCGACTTGAAACTGTAAATTTAAGTAGTACGCCATAATGATCTCAAAGTTAATTAATGTAGAACGTTATGGAAACCTTATTTTGCCTTTTAAGCCTTTTCAAGTGGTGAAAATTGAGTGTGAAATAAAGGAAAACTGTCCTACGTAACAAGCTAATACGCAGGGAGCTCCACCTTTGTTTCAATATGCAAGACAAAGTACTTTGTTTATTTAAAATTTTATAACCGAAAAAAATAGCCAGTTCTAATTTAACATTTCCATTCTTGAGTTACTAAATTTTAATTTATCGTCAACTTCAAAATTTTACGGTTGTGTAAAATAAACACAAATAAAACCATCCAAAACTAAAAGTAACATCAGGACCATTTAAGATAATCAGGATCCAGAATGGGTTAGACGCGCTAAATTGTAAATAAAATACAATGGTTTTACTTGGAAGTAATTTTTCTGTGCAGAAATGAAAAAACCCAACTGATGTTGTAACATTGCAGTTTTTCCATATTTAGTGGGGCCACAAAATCCATGTCAAACATAAAGTGATGGGGGAAAAGGCAGCATGCTAACAAATAACCTGACAATAAGCAAAGAATTACAACAGAATACAACACCGGTACAAAAAACCCTCAAAATCATGCTTACAATCTATATCCAAAGGTAGAAAATGCATCATGCAGCTCTTGTGCGTCGATAGTACCGGACCTGTCTGTATCAAACCTTTAAAAAAATGTGGTAAAAATATGCAATTGTTAGCTCTCAAGGAAATATATTCCTACTACTGTTGTTTCTGGTGCTTCTTTTTTCCTTTCTCACTCTCTTCCTTGTACTCCTCGTAGTGCTTCTCCTACTGTTGCTGCTCCTTCTCCTCCTCCCCCTCCTCCTAGTCCTAGTCCTAGTCCTACCACTACTACTACTTCTACTACTACTTCTACTACTACTACTACTACTACTACTACTACTACTACTACTACTACTACTACTACTACTACTACTACTACTACTACCACCACTACTACTACTACCACTACTACTACTACTACTACTACTACTACTATTATTATTATTACTACTACTGTTATAATAAACTTATTCTTATATTACTTTCCTTTTTTACTGTTTGAGATCGGAAGATCCCACGTTA